>VZRI01006356.1:139531-201771 GCA_013397515.1 Upupa epops | reverse complement strand
GAGTAAGGAGGGAGGAAAGCTGAAAAGACATGTTGGTGGAAGGGCAATTTGCATGAAAAATAGGAACGGATGATTAGGGACTCAGGCAGGGAATTTTGATTGCCCCAGAATTAAAAGGCGCGTCCTGCAAATCATTGGCGAGACCAGGTGAATCGTGTTTTGTTATTTTCTTTGCAAAGCCCGTATCTTGAGCTTTTTGTTTCAAAGTGGAGGTAATAATAAAAAGCCAGGATTTTTTTGCTGGGCTCCGACACCATCAGGAGCCAAATGTTTTGCACTGAACGCAGTGCCAGCCGTATTTCATAAATTAGTATATAATTCTTGTTAATTAGCAATAATTTACGTTAAGAGCATAGAAAATGTTGAGGTTACAGGCGTTATATCTGTACATTTGATCATCTTGTTAGTTTCAAGAACTTTGCCTCCTGTAAAATTAATTAGGTGAAATATGGAGGTGTAATCAGCAACCTCTGAATTACCACTTCATTTCCTGGTTTTGACTGTAAATCAGGCCGGTTGCTGCAGACTTTAGCAAAGTCTTATTTTATTTTATTTTTTAATTCAGCCCTCCTAACTGCCTGGTGTCGAAGCAGTGGCTTTCTTTCCCCTGCTAAAGAGTAGTGACAGTGTCAGGAAGAAATCAGGCTGGGAGAAAACATGATAATTGAGTAATGATTATGCAGAGCTCCTTGCTAAGCCAGTTGTAAGGGGAATGCGGGGTTCTTTCACTGCGGAGAGTTGGTGAGGTAGAATTTAGATTTGCAAAATACCTTTGTCTGCGGCATGCAGCGAGCTACTGGTGGAATTAGTCCTGCAGTAATTGACCGCCTTGGTCAGAACGCAGGCAACTTCTTGGGGAGGTAAAAAAAAACCCACCCCCACCGAGAGAAGCAATCCTGCAGAAACACCCTGCTCCTCGCCTGGCTTCCCGAGGAGCGCGAAATGTACATTGTGTGTCTCATCGTGCTGGTCTGTAAGTTTAGAAGAAAACCCTAGCGATTAAGACGTTGTTTTTATTAATATGAATGTAACCTTCATATTCCTGTGGTTGACCTTACGTTAAATTAGAAGTAGTACTAGAGGCAAGAAATGATGGGCTGGATCCCCGTGTCCTAGTTGGAGCTGAGGTATGGTGAGGTAGTGTGCTCTTCCAGTATTATTTTATGCAGCACAACTGGGAGCTACTCCAGATCTTCCTCCTCAATATTCAGCCTAGGTAGGGTTGAAATAAATTTAACCTGAGTTCACTGGATTTTTGCATTTTATCAAAATCAGTTCCAATATCGTGCAGTCAAATTAAAATCTATTTTTTGATTCTCTGTGGCTTTAAGTTCATTAAATGTGAAATTGGCAGCCAGCTAAAGAAGGTCAGGCTGATTAACTGTTTAGGAGTTGCAGTCCGTCTCGCTGGCGTTACCTGGCAGTGTTTTGAGGTGAGTTGTGGTTGTAGCACCCTTTCCTTCTGCTCGCTGCCGTTAGCATGCATGCTGTATGCACAGAGAGAGGACTACCAGCACGCTGCTGTGTATTTTTTTCCTCGTAAGAGGTGATGGTGATAGAGGCTGCAGACAGATTGCCAAGGTATTTCTCTGCAAACTTAGGGAAAAAAAACCACGCCGGCAGAAAGGAGAGCTGCATCTGCCTCGTTAGAGCATCCACTGACGATTCTGTGGGCAGAAATAGCCTCGTAATGAAGCTTTTTGGAGCTCATTCAGAAAATTTGTCAACTTTGACAACATTAGGCGAGGTATTTTCGGTTTAAAGGAGGCACTTTCCTCGCTGCTGCAAGGAAACGTGGAAGTCGCTTGGCCATGCTGGTTTTTAGATGCTGAGGGCCAGCAGTGCTAACACACTCGAGATAATATAATTCAGGCATTCCTTGATTCCAGCATAAAAAAAAGGGAAAAAAAAGACTAATTGCCTCCTTTCCTTCTGTGCTGAAAAACAGTCCGTGTAGCTAGTATCTCTGGGTGGACTTGCTTGTGAATTTGATATTTCTGTGAATCCTGAGGAGCAGCTGAAAAGTAAGAGGTGCCTCCCCCGCCCTGCAGGCATTTCTGCTGCACTTGCTTTTTATCATTTTGCATTCTGCCATCTATCTATTTATTTATTTATGTGTGTGTGTGTGTGTTCATTTATTTATTTATTTCCCTTATCCCCTCCCCTCCTCCGCCCCCCCCCTCCCAATAACTCAGGCCTTTTGAATTTTTCAATTGGGAGCCACGAACGGGCTGACTGAGACAGTGCCACCGGTACCTTCGCGTCCGCGTGTTCGGAGGGCTGCGCGTGTTCTGCGTGTCAGTTGCCTGGGCGTGTGCACCCCGAGCAGCCTGGCTGTCCCTCTGTTCCCCCGTACACATCCACATGCCACCTGCACAGTGTCTGTGGGGAATGTGCGATGGCTGTGTGTTGACACACCTTTTTGTCTGTCCCTGCTGTAGTTCAGGCTGCTGAATTTTAAAAAGTAGGTCTGCCTGGTGGAGGATACAGCGTCTGTGTGTGTGTGCGTGTGTGAGATTGTGTGCAGTGCTTTTAGCCTTGAATTCATATACATAAATAATACATCTGGCAATAAACAACCGTGTTTGCTCCTCTCCATAGTACCACCAGAGTTTTGCAGTGTGTTCTTCCAGCCTGCTCGTGGAATTGTAGCACCGTTCAGTCGAGTCAGACATTCGTCCTCACGTAGGAACGTGGAGACAGTTGCAGTGCTTGTTCTCCAAGTTGTGTTTGTTACAGCTGCTTCTGCAAAATACCTTCCCCGCGTAGCTGATGAATTCAACTCCTTGCTGTCTCGCTAATAGCCACGCTGCATTGGTTTAGCTGGGGCGGGGGAGAGAATGTTCAGAGCAGGGTGTAATATTCATGACAAGGGGACTCGGTGCGTTGCTGCACCCGTGCCCGCTGCCTTTTCTCCAGAGCTCTAATGATTCTCCTTTTGTTTCTCAAACTGCAGCCGAACCTCTTGAAGCCATTCTCACTGATGATGAACCTGAACACGGCACATTGGGAACTCCAGAAGGGGACCACGACCTCCTCACTTGTGGCCAGTGTCAGATGAACTTCCCGTTGGGGGACATTCTTATTTTTATTGAGCACAAACGGAAACAATGCAATGGCAGTCTCTGCTTAGAGAAGGCTGTGGATAAGCCACCTTCACCCTCACCAAGTGAGCTGAAAAAAGCATCCAATCCCGTGGAGGTTGGCATCCAGGTTACACCAGAGGATGACGATTGTTTATCAACGTCATCTAGAGGAATTTGCCCTAAACAGGAACATATAGCAGGTAAATTAAACCGAGGAGAAGTGTTTGCGAGTTGATTTCTGTTTCAGTTGCGCTGCAGCATGTTTGCAGTTGTGCCCTGCCGTGTCTGTCTCTCTGTTCTGCTTTCCGCGATGGCCAGTGTGTTAAATACCCTGCCTTCAGCGGTGGTGAGCACAACCGGTATTGCTGAGTGTCTGTGCGGAGGCAGGATCAACAGGCACGTGCTGTGCCAGCCGCTACGTCTAACGGTATTGTTTGAGGCTGCTCTCGTGATTTGCCTCTATTGTAGTAACTGTCTCCCGGTGTCTTGGCTGCCTTTGCGCCGCAGGAGGAGATTTCAGAGCCTGCTGTGTGATGAAGCGATGAGTTTTCGAATCTTTGGCAAAGTCGGGGGTGAAGGAGTTAACCGAGCATCAGCTAGCCTTGGTTCCATATTGGCTGTCAGCGTATGGACTGTAATTAAACACAGCCCCATGGCAAAGTGACACCACCGACCTTGACTTTAAGATGCCATTTTCGACTGGCCAGGCCAGAGTAGAGAGGGCAGTTGCTGAAGCGCACAGACATGCTTATTCGGAAAGTTTAAGGGCATGTTGGAAATTTCAAAAGGTTGGTTTGACAGGAAAGGCTGCTCTCTGCAGCCTGCCTCCTCAGCCAAATGATAAATGTTTCGCCGTGCTCTCTCTTGTCTCTGATGTGGTTTTGACAGATGTATCTTGATTTTGTTTGCGGTTTACACAACCACATGTCAGCTGTACAAATGTCCGAGGCACCCTTCTGTTTGGTGCAACAAACAACGAGGAATGCAGTTTGGGTTTTGAAAAGAACAAAAATAGGGGGAGGAAAATCCATTCGTGGGCTTCTGATTTTTTGGAGCTGGCAAGCAGGTATTTTCACAGCCGAGGTTAAAGAGACAGGGTGTGCTATGCAAAAGAAAACCTCGGCTGCTTGGGAGGGTAACAAGGCCAATCCTGCTAGCGAACAAGAGTCCTACCTGTGTGCAGCGAGCGCTGCGAGTCGCTTCAAACTGCACCAATAGCACTGGTGGAAAATGACGAGACCGCGGCGTGTCGACGGCAGCGAATGCCTGAACCGGTGTCAAACCGCTCTCCCAGGGATGTTTTAGGCTTGTGGCACCGCCGGTACCTCTCTTGGGGGAGCCCACAGGACCGCGCTGGGTTGTCGGAGGCACAGTACATCATCACATGATGCGCTGGAGCTTGTCTTGGGCTTGCTGTGGCCACCGAGTTAAACCATAATAGGGCAGTAGGCGCTGGGAGGTTCCGCTTGATCCTCCTGCAGCCTCCTTGGCCTCCGGAACAGACAGCAAATTGCACTGGAAACATCTAGCTTTGGAGGTTTTGTGGTGGCAGCAAGTATGTGTCAGTGCACAGCTCTCTGTCTGCGCACATACCCGTATCTGTGTATATATCTAGACCTATATATCTATTTCTATAGATCTCTATCTCTATCCAAGCTGTGTGCATACAAACGCGTCTGTGGTGAATGAGTAGATTCTATTTCTGCAGAGCAATAGGTGTTACTTGGAGTGCACTCACACACTGCTGTGTGTGTAGATATATACGTTGTAGAGGAAACGGGCTCAGCTACCACTAAGTACATATTGAGCGAGACTTGATCCCACCAGTAATTCCACGGGTTGGATTTCCCAGCCACAGATATTTAGGGTGTAGCTGGTTTTTTTACCCGGAGCGGTGTGGGGCAGTGCCCATTTCCACGGCGATCTGACAGTAAGCAAGCAGAGGGCATGATTAATGAAGCAGGAGTCTGGCGGAAGGGATCTGTAGTCTTCCAAGCTCTGGAGCCATACTAGATCACCAAATATGGAGGAGCGGTGGCGTGATGTAATGCTGTGTGGCTGTAAGCACCGACCGCTCCTTGGGAAAGACAAAACACGGTATCTGGCAAGTGTTAAACCTGCTCTTTACCCTGCGGCCCCACATCAGTCCACCAGCGGAAGGAAGGAATGACCATGCTGGGAAGTTGTGTGTCAGGGGGAATTCCTCAGCTGAGGCTTCTGCTGTTCATTCCAGGAAGACTGACCTTTTCACTGGCTCTAAATGTTTGGGTGAGCAGAGAGCAGTGAGTCAGGAGAGGGACACATCAGCAGGGGCTGATCCTGCTTGCCCTTTGGCATAGGGATCACCTTGGCTCTGCGTGTGGGCCTGGCTCTGTGAAGGTTTGGTTCTGTGCAGGGCACAGAAGTGCAAACCAGAAGTCTTCTCCTGCAGCTCCTGGCTTGGATGGAGCCGAGGAAGCTGGGGGACCTGTTTGCTCCCAGTGGTGTGTAAAGCAGGTGGGCAGTGTGAAGGGACATGAGGCACCAGGAGTTACTCTGGTCTGATCCTGTCCTTCCCCCTTATGTTTTCACCTCCCCTTTCACGTGGATACCTTGAGCTTCCTTGTATCATGGAGAAGTGAGGGGGTAGCTGGAATCACCCATTGCTTGTAGCCAGGAGTCTATGGGGTCTGGCAGTAAAATTCACAGTGAAGGTTTTGGGGGGGAGCAGTCAGGTCAGGTTTCTGGGAAGCCCTGAGGTGAACCTCAAGCCCTTCCCATCCTGGGATTTTGTATGAGAGTTCTGGGCAAGATCTGCAAATTGCAGAAAGATGCCAGCGTGTAACTTGTCATCTAAGAGAGGAGAATACAAACCCCAACAGGACAGAAGCTGTTTCCTTTAGGAAAATAAACAGGAATTGAGACAACCTGGTAGGAGACCGGAATATTTGGTGCAATGTAAGGATGTCTTCAATTAGTTGTTGGACTAAAAGAGGTGTGACAGGTTAGCCCTGGACACGGAGGTGCTGGAGGTTGCGGTTCCGTAGTCACTAAGTCGGTGTGTTCCAGTAAAAGAGGATCTCAAGATAAGGAATGGTTAAGGATCAGGTCACCTAAAGCCAGGGAAGGAGGCAGTGAGTTATTCAAGTGTCGGGAGAAACGCTGCCTGTTCTAACCATCCGCAGGCTGTTCTCTAGCTGTCCTCAACCTTTTCCAGCGGTGGGGCCAGTTCCGAGAGCTTCCTCCTGCGTGTGCAACCTGTGCAGTCGCCGCGCGATGCGTAGAGGTGCAGGCGTGCGTACCTGGCCTTTTGCTGTCTGGGTGTCTGCCTGCTGTGTAGCTCGAGCTTGCTGTAAAATTTTGAGTGATGCTGATCCAGCGCTATAGCTGAAATGTCATAAATTTAACTGAAAATTAATAGGATATGTTGTGTGGGTCCAATGAGGCAGCTTTCATCAATATGTATGTCAAAGCCTCACCACCAGATACTGGCAGCTCATGATTTGCAGTGAGTGCTACAGCAGGGCTTCACTTATCCGCTCTCATATTTTACAACAGGGGGAAATATTAACTGAAGTATCTGGAGAACAGTGAATGTAAAATTACTGTTCACTTATTGAAAAGGCTGGAGAAATATTTATCACCCGCCAGTGCGGGGTTGTAGCCGTTTGTTTGTTTGTTGACTGTATAAATCCGAGGGAATTAATGAAAGGTTGGGTTGGTTTCCTTTTTTTTTTTTTTGAGTGAAGAAGGATCTGAAATGATAACTTGGATTCAGTTGGAGGAGCACTTTGGAGCGCCGCTGCGTATTCCCCTGTCTAACGTTGGCCGTGGATGTGTGGCTGCCGTATGTACACAAAGAGGGGAGGAGGAGGAGGAGACGACGTCAGTTTTACCGCTCGAACCCTTTATTCTCAGGCTGCTTGTGGCAGTGAAATAAAACACGTGGGAAAATACCCTAAGAAAGGCCCTGTGTCTGCAGTAATCCGGACGAGGTGGACATAATTCGGCGCTAAATTTTGGCCCCAAGAACCCTGGATTGTTGCGGTTCTCACGAGTTAATGCCTTTGAGGAGTCATTACGCCACAGATACTTTCTTGGGCTGTTAGTTGCCACTGCACTTCTGTAGGTTGTCAGTTGTGATGCCTTAGCACTTGGTTTGTGGCGGAGACAGAACGTTATTGCCTGATGAGCATTGCGTCTGCGTGAGATGATGGGAGCTTAAAACACAGGGGGCAAAGAAGGGGGTAGAGGAACGTCTCGGAGTCTGCTTTCCCGGTACAAAGAAATGAGGATCGCAGGCCGGGCGAAGCGGTTGCAGGCAGGAAAAGCAGCGAGGGTGCTGCCCAAAGGCTTTGGCTAGAAGAATTCAGGTTTACAGGCCCTATTTGTAAATAAGAGGGAGAAAGGTTGTAAACTGGCAGCTTGGCTGTTTTGTCAAAGTACAATGTCAGAGAAACTCTTTCTAAGACAAATTGTAAATAGAAGTGTCACGATGATTGCATGATTGAGCTCCAGAAGTGTCTTGCAATTGTTGGCATTGTCAGAAGACTTTTGAAAGCTTAATTAAAGGCGGTGGCCTGCGTGGCTGTGAAATTTACTTCAGGGGGGGATGGGGGAAATGTGGAAAACACAGGGAATCAAAAAAGTTGCTCCAACACTGCTGGTGGGGGAGATACAGAGAAGAGCCAGGGGTTTCTCTGCTTTTCCCGTTGCCTTTTATAACTAATGTGGTTTGAAGAAGCAAACGCGTGACACCAGCATCAGCCCTTGTAGGAGGTAAAGATTGTGTTGGTTTTCCTATTCCCCGCTGCTACGGACAGTTAACGTAGAGATGACTCTTTATTGGAGACACAAGCACAGAAGCTGTGTAGAAAGTTTTCCTCTGCCAGGGCGTGATCCTTGCAGGAGAGCATCAGGGAGTTGCAGTCCCCTGAATATTCCTGGTTCATGTTGGGGTTTTTTTTGGGTTGGTTTGGTTTGTTTTTCTGGCAGATCGGATCTGCTGCTTTAGAGGCTGAGAACGATGGGTTTGCATTCTTTCTCCTATTGTATGGGATGTTTCATTGTGGAGCTCACCACGGGCCAAAGCCTCGCTGCATCCAAAATACTTGTGGTCAAAGAGGCAGCCCAGCACGCACGCGTTAAACCGCGTGTGGATGTGGAAAGGTGCACACCAGCATCACGTCCTGAGAGCTCTGAAAAGAATGTGTGTCATTACCAGAAGGCTCTGAGAGCAGTGAGTGATGGGTGATGGAAACTGAGGCAGGGAGTAAGCGAATGGCATTCTGTTTAGCCTGAGAGCTAAACAGTGGGAGAAATAAAGTCTTCCCTAAAACTTCCCGTTGTTTGGTGAAGCCTCTTTCAATGAGGAGGAGGCCTGGTGGTTAGCATCACCTCGTTTTGTACGAGCAACTCTCAGCCCGTGAGCTCGGTCTTATTTCATTCAGATAATTAATCCTCTGAAAGAGCCTTGCGAGGCAGCATCGGGCAGGCTGAGTTCAGTCTCCAGTCTGCCTGCGTTCACCCTCATTACAGATATTTTTGGGGACAAATCTTTCTCGGAGCTTTGGTCTGTTTTTATATCGAGTAGTATCAGCTTTGTGCAGTAAAAAGCATTTAGCATCAGGCTGGACGTGGCCTGGCATGTTGCCACTTGTTGGCTTTTGTTTTTTCGCTAGCTAACCGCCGAGGTTCTCTCATTACCTTTCTGCTTGTTGTGATTGCGTTCGAGTTGTGGTGCTGCCCGCGACGCCGTGAGCCCAGCGAGGTGGTCGGGAGCCTCTCAGCCCGGCAGCCATCGGAATGCAGCTTCTGCCCAGGAGGGCTCTGTTTGATGTGCCAGCTTTTAAGATGTCTGCACAAGTTCATAAAATACACCTTGCTTGTGTGTTTTAATGCCTGCCTGCATGTATTCCTGCCGGTGGCGTGGCCCTAAAATCAGCCGTCGGTTGGCTGTAGGTTTCTCCCCCCCTGAGCTAATGATCGTATTCTCTCTGACTCGTACGAACACAGGAGCTCCAGCCTGCCTCCTGGTAATGTTGAGCAGAGCAGGTTTGGACCTAATGATGGTTGATATCAGGTCGTGGATTGCTGCGGCTGGTTACATGCATTTAAGAATAACAGGTACATTAAGGGGTCCATAAACTGCCCGAGCAGGTGGGATGCTCTGTTTTTCATTTCATAATGAATTTTCAGGGAAGTCAGTTTGCCCTTTAGGGCCCTGATCCTGGGCGCTCTTGGCCCTGCCACACAAACTGAACAGTGCCTGCGCGCTTAAGTGCTTGCGGGAGCTGGACCTGGCGACCGCCAGCCCTCACAGACAGGCAGACCAGGCGCTCACATTATCAAACCCCCACCTTTGTTAATGTCAAACCTGTTTTGAAGCCCATAAACATCCTCACCATCTTCCTAATCAGGTTTAATATGCGACGCATCCCTTGTGGGGTTCAGCGAGTTTGTTTCCCAACCTTTACTGGCCACCTGCACTCACTGTGCATCTTTAAAACATCTCAGTGAGGTCTTTTGCTCTTCTTCCGCGAGGGCTGGTAATTTGGTGGCTGCTCCCCATCTCATTCTTCATTCAAAGGTGGCATTGCCTCGGGTTGGCAAGGGAAAGGTTTGCAGTGTGGGGTGTGGTGAGGTCAGCCCCGATCCCAGCAGGGAATTTGTGTTCTTCATTTGCCTTTACAATGGGAGCACAGCTACTGTACCTTGGAGCAGCTCTCAGGTGTGAGCTCAGATGGGCGCATGTAAATGTCCTGTCAGATGCAACACAGGAATATTAATGTGTCCTCAGCACCAGGCCCTAATAAAGCTGTACACAGCCAGCTTAATATGCAGCCAGGCTGGGGAATTATATAAAACTTCGATAGCCCGGCGTGAATGACAGCTGCAGAAAAAAATACTACCCATGCCACAGTTTGCATTCCCGTTTGCCTTTGATCGACGCAGAATGCGAACACCCACTTCTTCCCCTCCTCGTTTCACAGAGGTGTTCTTCCTCTGCAAAACCGGCTAGTAAGTAGGGGAAGCGGAGAATTATTTGAAGCGTGTTTAATGCCAGCCTACGGGGGATGTTATTTTTTAAGTAGTAGCCAACATTTCTCTTTGGAAAATGGTTTTGCTTTTCATTCGATTTATTTTTGTTGGGTATCTGGCTCTGGTGAAAATAGAGGCACTGCAATCAGCGACTGGAGCCCTGTTTCAGCACCCCCCCACACACCAGCTGCAGGCACAGTCCAGCCCGTGCATCCTCTTCAGAGGTTTCCTATGCCTCTTCTTCTGGGTTCAGCCCTTCAGCTCCACGCCTTAGAGGATTTTTTAACGTGCTCATTTAACTGAATCAACAGCTGTCAGGAGCGGTTGTAGTGAATCTGGTAGTGAATCCACAAAATGCACAAAGAAAAATACATACGTTTCCTGAAACAAAACCCTGGCAACAAATTGGCTGCCAAAAAAAAGCTGCTGAATTCCAGTTTGCAGACAGTGCACCAAAGTGTTTCTTCTCTCTGCTCTCCCCGGAGACCTCTTCCGACTCACCCGCTGCGGTTCTGCTGCAACTTTTTACCTGAACGGGTTGCTGTTAAAAAAACCCTGCTCTGCTTTCCCTCATTTGATGGGTATGGAGCTCAGCTTGGGTTTTGTGTTTTGCACTGCGTAGCTGAAACAGCAAAGGCTGGAGCAAGACTCGTAAGCCACATAACTGTGTTGCTGTCAAGGAAATGAGGCTTAATATCCCTGTGAAATAGCTGTCGAGGAGAAGCAGTGCTTCAGCTCTGCCCTTCCAGGTAGGCATTGGCACCAGCTCTGGAGGCTGCTGAGTCTGCTGAGAAGCGGGTGCTTTGGTGGAGGGAGACCTGGAGCGCTTTGGTCAGTCAAAGCCAAGGGCTTGCTGCTTCCATCCTCTTGCTGCTTTGCGTAAGCGCTCACCAATTACACCTACAATTTGATCTTAGTTCCAGATAGAAAACCCTCTGCCTAAGTAAACAATGGAATTACTGCTGAACAACAAAGCCTTAAAGCAGAGAGCTGCCTTCCCGCGCTGTTATTAGAGTTGTTGTGGGTACTCTTATTGTTGTTGATGTGGATATTATTATTACTACTACTGTACTATTATTACCACAACTATTACCTTTTACAAAACAAACACAAGTTACAGTTCCTCGCTCTTTAGGAATTAAGGAGCTCGCATTTGGCATTCATCATTTGCTTAATTGATTTAGTCTGCCGTGAAATATAAAGCCCAAAAAAAGAGAGTCCCATTTCCCTCCCTTTCCCCCAAAATTCCAACAAAGAATTTGTCACCTGGCACTGCTTTGCTGCGGCATCATCACAGCTGAGGGGTTCTTTCCCCCCCCCATCCCCATCCCCGGACACTGTGTGAATCATCTGGGTTTTGTTGTTGCGTTGCAGCTACTGAGTATTCTTTCTGGAGTGAAAGCATATATCAGCGACGCTGTCGTGCTCCAGCCAGGGCATCACCCGTGTGCGCTCAACCCATCTGCTGCCTGAGGGTGGGCCAGGGCTTTTTTTGACTCCGTTTCCCATATTAACGTTGCTGATTTTCATGTTTCAAGAAGTAGTAGTCGTGCAAAAGGAATCGGTAGTTGGGGTAGGGTGGGTGGGGGGCTTTGTTCTCCTGTAGGAGGTAAAGCCCGGCAGGACGCGGTTGGTCCAAGTGAGAGCATTACCTCCTGCAAGATTATTTCGAGGCTCTATTATTTCACAATAAACTATAAACTGTCCTGTGTTAAATTTGTGTTACATTTCGAAAAAATCAATAAGGAAAAATTAAATCCTGATAAAGATACTCTTGGATCTTTGAAAACAACTGCTGTCCTTTTAACTAAAACATTTGAGGAGCTTCAAAGACTATGTGTTTCTTCTGATCTTAGAGCTGTGTGACTGGTAGCAGGGAGAGGAAAAAAACAGCCCGTATTCTACATAGAAGTGGATTGCTTAACAAGTCAGCACAGACACATACTTGTTTGTACAATAGAGATAAAAATTCCTGTATAAAAATAATTCAGTTGCTGACAGCAGGCATTGTGCTGGGGCTGCCTCTTTTGTGTTGGCTGGGGGTCAGGGACCATGGCTTCCACTTTCTGCCAGGGGGAGGCTGTCGTGATCGCTCGCTGGAGCCTGGAAATAAGTTAATTGCTTTATTTTAAGGAATACTCGATGGCGGTGGTGTGCTTTCTGCATCCGTGTGCCATCTCTGGAAGCAGGGAAAGAATGGGGGGGGAGGAAAGGAGGAGGAGCAGGAGGGTGGGGGGTGGAAAATCTCCTAATGGGGCAGCGTGGCCTTCACCAGCTCAGTGACCCAGCGGTACTTTCTAAACTTTTGGTTTTAATCAAATTCCAATTTATCCCATATTTGCCCTCTCTGAACTTTCTTTATGTGAAGTAGCGTTGCTGCTGGAGCAGGAATTGGTTTGAAATCCGGGGCTTGAGGCCGATGCAGATGTTTGCTGCTGTGGAGAGGGGTTGGGTCCCATTCTGCCTAATAAACGTTGAGAATGTGCGAGGTGTTAGTCTGGCCTCGGGCACCCTGCTCTTTGCTGTGCAGGGGTGCAGGGNCTGTCCCCAGCGTCCCCAGGGCTGCTGCTGAAGCTGGGGCTCCCCTCGGGGTGTCACAGGAGGCGCTGGCAGGATCAGGCACGGAGAACAGAGCCAAGGTTTTGAGCTGGCACCGCCGCTGATCGGCTTCCCCCCCCCTACAAACTCCTCTGGCTCCGTCTGCAGCGGCGGTTTGGCTCCCTGCGAGCAAAGAGACTTTTCTTGGTGGCATGCTCCAGCGCCGAGAGCTTTTCATCCCTCCCTGTTTTTAAAATGCAGCGAGTTCCTAAAATTAAAGCTACCGCACTTTGATGAAAATAATGTTTTTATAATACGTTTGCTGTTTACACGGAAGATGTGACTGGAGGGGAAAAAGGCCTTTTTGGAGGGTGGCGGCAATCTTGTTAATCTGCTCTCGGAGAGCGGCGCACAATACTGCCTATGAGCGAGTCTGTGCCGCTTTTGATAAATTACCATGTTTAGAGATAGGGTTGGCTCTGAAGGGCTTAGTTTTCTGAACAAAGTCCATAACAATGTTTTCTGCCTGTGTTTGTCTCCAACCCCTTTGGCTTGACTCGGAGCCCTGCGTTTAGTCGAGGCTCCGTGTATGGAAGATATCGCAATTTTGCATTAAAAAACTAAGGAAATCACAGGAAGAAAAACCCTTTTGCTTTTTGGATGAATCTTACTGATAATTTGCTAAAGCTCATTTGAATTTTAAGCACTTCTTTAATCTTCAAAGGCTAAATTGCTTTATGAATATGCATGGTTTGGGCAGACTTTAGTTCATTACCTAGTTGTAAATTCTAATGACCATTAGGTCCTTGCAGTAATTGCGAATTGTTTTGCATTTTTGATTGGCCTATTAACATGTGCATTCGGCACACATCAGGCCAGCCTGTCAGGCTGCTGAAGGAGAAAAAAAAAAAGGTGAAAATTGTTTTATAGCACCAAGATTCTTAGATTTTTCCATCTTGGAGAATTGATGATGTAAAAAAATTAAAAGTGGTGTTTTTTCTTCTCAAGATTGAAAGTTCACCAAGAGATTTGACATATTTAATTTACATGATGACTTTGCACTCCTTCATTAATGCAATTTGCATATGAAGCTGTTGTTAATCACTTTTGATCATGTTTTGTGTATTAGCTGCCTCAGTGGCTCTTCTCCCTCAGATGCTCCAGCAGAAAGCAGCAAAATGATGCATCTTCTTGCCAAGTTTCCTTTAGTGAATTGAGGAATTAGGAGTCTAACCTTGAGTAATTAAATATGTTCTATCAGTTCTCTTTTAATGTTAAGTACACTTGGTTGGAAGTGTAGAAGGAAATTGTTCCCATTTGGGGGAGACATTCCTTTAAAAAAAAAATCTCTATGTATAGATAGCAGGGAATTATTTTCCATGATCTGCAGTTGCCTGGGGAGAAGGGAAGAAATGATGGCAGGGCAGGATTCGGCAGGACCAGGGCTCTTCTTTGCATGACTGGCCTTGAAGATATGTGCCCCGGGTCTGTTCTGTGCCGCACGTGCGTGTAGAGCTGCTGGTGGTGTTGGGGTGGTGGCTCCGCATCCGTGGGACGCTTGTGCTGGGGAGGGAACATCCTATTCACAGGAGAGAGCTGCGTTATCTGCAGTGCTCCTCTTCCAGTCAAGCCTTCCAGTTGCCTCATCGCAAGGAAGGGTCTTTTTCTGCTGCCTGCCCGGGCAAAGCGTTAATTGTCCAACCCTCATTGTGAGCTGGGAGGGGAAACTGGGAACAGCCTGGCTGGAAGCCTGCCCGGCTCTCTTGAGGTAACCTGCCCGGGCATCCCCGTGGGGCCAGCGACAGAGGCTGCCCACCACCCCTCCCGTCTGGTGGGGCTTTGCCCTTGGGTCCCTGTGGGGCTGGCTAGCGTGTTGGCAGCGCTGCCGTTGAGCCCTTCGCTTTCCTTCATCCGTACGGTTGCCTGTCCTTGGTGACTGATGCTCAACTTTGGGTTGAGTTTATCATCCCTTAAGGGGAGGAGTTGGAGGGGCGAAACGGATGCACTGATTAAAGGAGGAACTGCTGAACGAAAGAAAACAGAGGGAAAACAACCATCCTGGAAGGAGCAGGGAGTAGAGTTTGAACCTCTGAGGGGACCCGCTGCTGCCCTTCCTTGACTTCCACCCATACCACGCTAAAAGCATGGTTTAGTTCAAAGTTGTTAATATTCAGCCGGGAAACAGTATCCAGAACACAAATAAATTATTAAGTGCATGAACTTTTTCGGCAGTAAGATGAACTGATGGGGTCCATCTGCGAGATCCGGGGGCTTTTTATTTGTGTGTGTCGAGCGATTCTGCCCTCTCCGACTTCATAGCCTTTGGTCCCTGGCCAAGTGCATGCATAATTGATTCCACACGCGCTATCATTTTCTTGATGTAATTGCTTTAGTAAGATATGATGAAATCGAATGGATAATTTACTACATGAAAACGACGAAAAAGCTCTACGCTCGTGGTCCGCGCCGCGCGCGGCGAGGAGAGCAGCCCCCAGGTTACCTCCACGGTGAAGGGAAGCCTGCTTGTAGCATCTCCCCGCTAGTAAAGATGGAGGTAGAGCGCTGGAGGAGTTGGGAGCAAACTCAGTAATCACTCAGGATTTCTCTTGGCGGGGTGGGGGGAAGCGAAACACCGGCGTCGTCCAGAGGCTGGCTTTGCTCTTTGCTTGGCTGATGCCATATTTGCTCTCCTGGTTGCCAGAACGCAGACTCAGGGGAAAAAAAAAGTTCTCTGCACGAGGCAAGCGGGCAGTAGTATTTTTAGAAAGAACTATGTCCTGGACTCGCTGCCCTGTGCTGCAGATAGTAGTCACCCTGGTGCCTTGCCTGGCAAAAAAGCCTTCTATTCCAGCTGGTTGTAAGCAGCCCAGATCAAACGTAGCGCGTGGGTTCGGCTGGCTGCGTCTGTGCGTGGAGTTCAGGAGTGGACACGGACCAGATCCACGTACGATCCCCTACACATCCAACAGGGAAACCCCCCCCTCCACTTCAAAACGTGACCTGACATTAGCCACAAGAAATGATGTTAATCTCATTTCCTTCCCCCCCCCCTTTTCCAGTCCTGAAATAGAGAGTATTCCTTTCCCTGGTGCTTTTTAATCGAGGTACCGTGCAGCCACAGAACCAGCTTCTCCCTTGCTTCCTCCCCCCTCCCCGCTTGCTGCTTTCAGTGAACTAAAAGAGCTCAAAAATATCCGAGGCATAGCCACAGCAAACTGTTTCTGAGCGAGTCACAATAATGAACAACACATGATCTGAAATGTGATCAGCAAACACGCTCTCATGCCAAGGAATTTTTGCCATTCACATACCAAGGGTCTGTAAATCAGGAAAGCGTGGCAGAGCAGTCCCTGGCATGGCAAGGGGGGAGCAGCAGCACCAGGATGGGCTGCTCCAGCACAACCATCCTGAGAAGGGAGTGGGAACAAGTTGTCTCTCACACACCTTACTCCTCTCCCTCTTGGTCAGTGCAACCAGATGTAAGGACAGAGGGGAAGTTGGGTCTGAGATGTCTGGGGACGCCAGAGCAGACAATGAGCGGTGAACAAGGACACCTCCCTGCACCCTGTTTCGTGGGGTTTTGGGTTGCTTCCCTTTCCCTTCCCCCCTTCTTACACAGACCCAAAATGTAAATCACTTTCTGGTCCTAATTGGATTTAATTATTTCTTTAGGAGAGGCTGGGTGGGAGGGGGTGGGAATGGCACACAGCTGTTTTAACTAAACAAAGGAGCCACAAAAACCTTACTTTCCCCCACGTTGGCTAATAACCGGTGCGGAGCATCGCAGTGCTGGCAGCCAAATGGGGACCTGTGTGGACCTGGGGAAGGGGTAAGAGCTGTCTGCAGCTGGCAGTGCGGGGAGAAGGCCACGCAAGCTGTTGGGGAGAGCACCTTAAAGAGCCATGTGTGGTTTCCCATGAACTGGAGTGTTCATGTGTGTTTCAGAGCATGCAGCCTGTCTCTTCCCTTGGCCTCTACCACCCTTCCTGGGTGATTTGACCTGGCAGTGAGAGCCCCCCTTGGTAGTGGGCACTGACCCTTGCCATCACCACGACCACCAGCCTCCCCAACACGCCAGGTAGAGGGTGGAGGGTGCACTTGGCTCTGTGTCACTTGGTGGGGCGCTTCTGGTGCGAGCAGGGTCTGTGCTGCTGAGGGAGCTGCCTGCGCCCCCTGAGTGCGATCCGGGGCGTCTGGGCGGTGGCAGCGAGGCGTGGGATCCCGTACATGGACGGCACGTCGCAACCACGGATCCCAAAGCGTTTTACAAGCTTTAATGAATGTGACCACTAAGGTGATTTATAGTGCGATTCATTATTGGTATTGGAGGGACTGTATTCTTATTTTGTCATTTGCTGTTAAAATTAATACACTCCATGCCGGTCATAAAAGTGTATTTGCATTTAATTGCAAGTCAGGATGAATTAGTGGGCATGATTTAAACCCCAACTTGCTCTGGAAAAGAGAAGTCTTCAGTGGCAAAGGAAAAAGGAGCCGCATGCTGGTTTGCCTTGGTGGCTGTGGGGCTGGAGAGGAGTGTGTGTGTGTGTGTGTGTGTGTGGGGAGGTCGTGGGGATGGAGAGGGAGAGGGAGAAGGGGGGGTTGTGGAGCAGAGGGGGCAGTGGGGGCTTGGCTTCTTTTTTTTTTTCCCCTTTAAATTCTTGAGGTTGTTTTCAGTGAGAAATGCCTGTGCCAGGAGGGGCTTAGGCAAAGTGGTCAAGCACATCTGCTCCTGGGAAGGTAGAGAAGAAAAGAGGTTACTGGTAATAGGGCAGCAGCACAAAGGGAAAATTGTACACTGGAAGCATTAGTCTCCTCCGGTGGTGTGGCCAGACTGGTTTAGCAGACAGGATGATAGATTGCTTTGTCAAGGGTCCCAGGGTGTGCCCTGAACTTGAAGCACTTTGTTTATCTTGAATAGAAAGGGAAAAGCACAGACATAATCGATGTCTAGATTTTTTTTTTAGGAGGGAGGAAGAGGTAGAGGAGAGCTCAGAGCAGGGAAGGGGGGGGGGGAGTGGTTGTGGTGGTGGTGGGGTGTGTGTGTGTGTGTATGTGTGTGTGTGTGGGGAGGCTCTGGCTGATTCTCCATTAGCAGATGAACTTGGCTGATGTCCAGAGTTTGATGAGCAAGTGTCACAGCCCTGGAGCCGGCCAGCCTTTTCAATAATCTTTTTCTTTTTAATACCTGCTGACTGTACATCAAATGCTCCCAGGTCTTTTGGCTAAAGGCAAGAAGAGAAAGGAGGGGGCTGTGGGGGTGTGCGTGTATGTGTGGGGTGGGGGAAAGACACAGCTCCATTTTTTTCTTCCCCTCTGAACCAGTTGAGACCAGTCCCTTGGCCACGTACGCATCTTTCCTGGCTCGCTGCTGGGGAAAAAAGGAGTTGTTGCTGTGCCAGTAACCTGAGGGCTCCGGGCACAGAAAAGAGGGGAGAGGGGGGTGTTGGTGGTGGGGTTCGGTGTTCTGAGAGGCAAATGAAACTCGGAGAGTGTTGGAGAGCAGGAGGGGCTGCACAGCTGGGAGTGTTCAGACACAACAGGAGTTAAATTTACCTGTAAGAAGCGGTTGGATGGAGCCAGCACGGGTCCACAGCCCGAGCATGACAGCGCCTTTACGTGGCCGTGGCCACTGTCGCTCAAGGAACAGATTTCCCACCCTTTTAAATAGCAAAAATTAAAGTAAATAAGGAAAAAAAATAATCAATCATGCTCCCTTTGCCAGATCCAGAGCTGATGTGGGCAGCGCATGGCGTTGAGGCACTGTCTTGTAACGCTGGGAGCGTGGAGAGTAGGGGTGGCTCAAGGTGCTCTATGGGGTTACTGTCCTTTCTTGAAGGTAGTAACTTCGTGGGGCTGTGATTGATGTGACCTGGGAGCTTGCAGCCTGAGTGCAGGGCTGGAGCTTCCCGAGGGCACCGGGCTGAGGATGTAGGTGACCCCAGTGCTGGTTATTTGATGGCACAGTCTGACTTCAGAGCCGTTTTGGGTGGTTTCTGGGTTCCAGTTATGCTCTCCGTTCTCTATCGTGTGTTCAGCTAGGTACCAGTCTGCTTGGCAGGGGGCTGAGCCCATGACATCCTGGTGGTTTTGCTTTTTACCAGGCCAGTCTCATCGTGCTGGAACAAACAGCAGCTTAACTGGGTTTCACTCTGCTTCCAGTAACGTGCGCTCTGGTCAAACAAGGAACCCCCCAAAGGAAGGGCTCACTGCCTTGTTTTCCACCCTGCTGCCACCAAGTGAATTTCCAAACGCATGGAGAAGGCATGGCTGGGAAAACACAGACACCCCCCACCCCGTTGTAAAGGGGAGGTTTGCAGAGGGTAGGCAGGTAGCTGGGGTGCCAGCATCACGCCTTGCTGGGAGTTCAGAGGTTTGCTTAGTGCTTGTGCCTTTATACCCCACGGCCATCCCTGCTGGTGAAAGCTATGCCTGGCCACCTTGCTGTGTGGGGGGCACCCAGGTCTGCGAGCCCTTGTCTTTGAGGACCACGGTTTGAAAATCCCACCCCGGGGATGTTCAGCTCTGCCCTGGGTGAGCGAAGTACAGAGGCTGGGAAGAGGCTGTGCCATATGGCTCCACGGTGCTGGGTGCCAGTGCTTGGTAGTCTCCCTCCTGAAACTGGTTCTTCCCTCGCTCCGCGCGTTGCGTGTCAAACCCTAACTGGTTTGATGATGAACTTCACAGCAACTTGGCACCTCTGTATTACTTCCCCAGGCGTTTGCAGGGGAGGTTTGCAGAGGGTAGCGTGTAATGTCTCTACAGGACTCCCTCTTATCTACTGATCCAAGTGCTTCCCTCTACCGCAAGGCCCCTTGTGCCTTGGAGACAATAATGAATGCACCCTCGCAGTGCTGGCTACCGCTGTGAGAGAGGCGACTGCTGGTTTCCAGCATGGCACAGCTTGGGTAACTTGCCCTGGCTAAGGCAGAGCAGTGGCAGAGCAGGGACAAGAGCCCAGCACCATCCCTACCACACTGCCCTTCCTTCACTTACAAAGCCACGAAGGAAAGACATGGCCCTATCTTCAAACTAACCTGCTCTTGGCCAAGATCCTTCTTCCTGCAAGAGATCCACCTTGCTTCTGTGCCTGCCTTACCTCTTGCTTTGTGTTTGAGCTTCGCAGAGATGCAGGAGCTTAACCTGGGGAACATGTCTTTGGCTGTAGCCTCCCAACAGCCCATCCCTGGGGCGCAAAATTCACCCTGCGGATCTTTGGGGGAGGTGGAGGTTTTGCAGAGCCTCCCTGCATTGGGGCAGAACGGTGTCGGTGGAGTAGGTGGGTTGTATGTCCAAGCGACAAGGCGACGGTGACCTTTGGGTCAAGTACCTGTGTCTGGAGAGCCCGTGATAAATATTGTACAGTGGGAACAATGAGGCTGTAACAGAGCTGCGGCCGAGAAGGCTACGGGCGAGCAGCTGGCCGGCTAAGAGGCTGCTGGGGGAGCGGTGTAGTATTTCTACTTCACACTGATTGAAATGTCGACTAAAAATCAATGCTGTTGACTAGTGATAATTTACAGTTTTCTCAGTGCTAAGTAGCCACGCGCGTCAGGATGTGCTCGCCGGGCCGGGCTGAGCCCCGAGCGGTGGGGGCGCGTTGTTGAATCGCACGCGTTATAGGTCAGCCCTTTATTTGTTTCATCATGACTTTTACACAGTTGTCATAGAATTTATAGCTGCTTTCACGTTGTCAAACGTTTTCCTGGTGGCTTCTTCTTAAAACCCTCCTGACACAAACACGGCTGCTTTAAAGACACTGTATTGTTTCCTAATCTGAGAGGAGGACTATAAAACATCAAATTACACTATCTTCAGGCTAATCTAAATGCACTACAGATTGAAATCAGAGCTCATTTGTCCCCGATGCAAATTATTAAGTTCTAATTATAAATATCCATTTAATTACCCCATACATTTTTATCCCGCAGACCTTCTCAGCGTTTCTGTCGGAGATACAGTAGATGCATAGGAAAAAAGCTGCGGTAATTAATGTGCATTTCCTAAATGATAAAGAACAAACACCAGCTACTTTTGTTTGTGGGTGACAGATCCGCGCGCACGTTTTTAGCTGTCCGTGTCGCCGCGTCAGACACTGAATGCTAATTCCTGGAGGAACGGGGAAGGCAGGAATGCATGGTTTAGATGCCCGGTTGTGGAAAGAGCTGTGTTCTTCAGCTCCTCATGGGTGAGGGATGAAGGGAGGGTTGAAGGAGCATGGTAACGTGCCCCCAGCCCCCCTGTCTTGTGGAGGTGCTGGTCTTGAAGCCTCCGTGTACTGGAGGTTGCACAAACCCAGACGTGTGTCACAGAACAAACCCAGGGAGCTGCTCTCCGCTAGCTTCTTCAACTTAGAATCCTTAGGGATGGGAAGGGACATCGAAAGGTCATCCAGTCCAATCCCCCTGCCACAGCAGGATCACCCAGATCAAGTCACACAGCCACATATCTTGGCGGCTTTGTGCCAAACAGCAGCTGAGTAGGTGACAAAAGCCCTTCTGGAGCAGTGGTAAGAGATGTTTGAGGTCCTCTCCTTGCTTCTGGGCTTGTGCAAAGCTAAAGGGCAGGGCCTGGCATGGAGGGAAGTGTCTGGTCCTGCTCAGTTACCCTGGGCATAAATCCCCAAGCACCTGCCTTGCCAAGAGTCACTTGGGTATGCGCAGTGGCATCAAGGAGCTTGGGACCAGCTCCTGTTGGTTGTTCCTGTTCAGGTTGACAGAGAGCTTCATCTGGCATCCTCTGAAGGGTGGGGAAAAGCCCAGGGAATGTGGCAGGCGCTGACTCCAGCCCAGATGCCAGTGACGTGTGTCAGAGCAGCCCGTGTGCCCATCTACATACATGAAGTGAAAAGCAGACTGCTCAGCAGTTGATGTGTTACTACAGGCTTCGTTGTGCTCCGTGTATACACCTGTACCTGCATCAGCTTTCTGAGTGTCAGAGGAGGCTGTCAGGGGAGGGTGCTTGTGTGCTACCGGTGATTATCAACAGAGATGAGCCTTGAATTGTCTCGGACGTGGAAGCAACGGTTATTCCTTGAGGAGACGAGGGGCTGCAGCATTGCCCTCCACTCCTGACTAACTTTGTCTTCACCAATCCTAATCATTTTAACTCAGACCTTGTCACAGGGCACGAGAGAGAGAGAGCCATACAAGTGTTAAAAGCACTGGTCGGAGCCTAACAACCTTTCTGTGGAGAAACCAAACCAAATCCAAGCTTGGTTTCCTAAACAGAAGGATAAGTATCCTGGGTTTTCTCTTTTTGGGGAAGATCAGCCCTTGATTTTCTACCCCCCTCTGTTCCACCTTAAAAACCAGTTCCCATTGCGAGCGCTCCGCACAGATAAAACCCTTTTGAGGCTTTGCATCTCCTCACATCTATTATGCAGAGACTCAACCTGCAGCCCAGCCTCACAGGCAAGTGGTGAGGAAACCCCGGCACGAGGGGTTTAATGCCCGCACCATCTGCCTTTACCTGAGCGGTCCAGTGGGGTCTCTCTACTCGTGTCAGGAGTAGAAACTGAACTACGCATCCTGTCCCATCACCCACAGCAGCGTGATGGAGCTCAGTAATCTTTGTCTGTGACTATAGGAGGTCCTTCCCAACCGTGATTGTTCTGTGAGTATGACTGCATCCTACAAACGCAGCGGTCACTGTGTTGCTCGTGTCCGGTAGGGCGCTCTGTCTGGGACAGGCTCGGCTCTTTAACGGGGTCCCTCGTGTCACAGTGTGGTGTATGGGTTGTATTTCTTGTGGCGTGTTTCGTTTGTGCGTGTGGGCATGGGGCAGATGATGAAGATACTCCATGGTTTCACGACCGTCCCTGGCTCCGATAAAGAGCATCTTGTGATGGAGGAGTGTTTGTGAGCCTGTAACAGGTTCCAAGCTTCAGGTCTGTGGCTGAACGTGAAGGTGGAAGAGGCCACCAGCTGGGTACCTTTGGATAAACGTGCTTGGCTGAAACAGGGCTCTGTGTTCCACCTCTGGGTCTTCACATGCCATCTGGGCGATCCACCATCAGCCCCGTAGGTGTTTGTGTGCTGTTGGGGACTGCAGTGAGGCTGCCCTCACTCTCCAGGAGGCGAGTAAACCATTAATTCTTTTAAAAATCAAGGCTGCCCTAGTGCCGTCCCTCCTCAGTTGGACAAGTGGGCTGCAGGGGGTGGGAGCCACAGGCGCAGAGAGGGTGGCCTTTGCCCTCCAGATGGCTGCCTCGTCACCGCGGCAGGAGTACGCTCGGAGCTTCTTGCTGGTCTCTCCCTTGGGTCCTACTTTCCCTTGCTCTGCTGTGCGTCTGCTTAAATGGACAACTGTGGTCTGCACACGGCTTCTTACTTGTTTTATCTCCTGAAAGAGACATAGTCCAACAAGCTTTTACCCAGCGAGTCTATAGAGAAAAGGGCCAGGCAATTTCTGTTTCAATCTAGGAGTCTCTCCGGAGCACTAGTTCCAGAGGCTGATCAATAGGTTTTATTGTAGACCTCACTGTCTCTAAAAGCACCGTGACTTTATCCTGGCTAAAAATAGCATTTGCTCTTGCTGCCGGCAGAACCTTGACCTGTGAAAACCCATTTGGAGCATAACCGACACGTGCAGTCAGCTGTGCATCCCAGACCCTTGCACGCCCCGGGAGAAAGCTCCTCGTGCTCCTCGTAGCCCTTGTTGAGACGGAGGAGAGAGGGAGGAGTGCAGGGGTGGGCGAGGTGCCCCTCGCTCCCTTGGGAATCCCAAGGTGGACACAGGCTGCTCTTGTTCTGGTCCTGAGGCTGTGCTCCCCTGGCTGTGCTGGCAGCAGGAGCTGAGCACCTCTGAGCATCGAGCCCCAGAACACGTTCACGCGGGTGCCATGTGCCAAGAGCAGCCCTTCGGTGAGATGGGGCTGTGCAGTGTCTCGCAGGAGAGTTGCTGAGCTCTGGTGGCTTTGGATCACACCGCTCTGGAACATAGGGTCCCCTTTCCTGCTGAACAGCTCAAGCTTGGGGAAGGGAAGCGAAGGGAAGGAAGGTCTCCCAAGTCACAGAGAGTTCACTGCTGGGGGGCAGTGGGTGTGTTTTATCCCTGAAGACAGTTCCCAAAGACAGACCGAGAGGAGAGAACTCGGAGTGGATTCCACTCTAGTGGATCCACCTCTAGGGATGTAGTGGAGCAGCTTGCAGTGGATGCCAGGTACATAGAATCCTTAGGGATTGGAAGGGACCTCGAAAGATCATCCAGTCCAATCCCCCTGCGCAGCATGGAGCAGAGTCCTCTTGCCCACGTGTGCACCACAGCAGAAAGGGCTTATCTGGTGTTCTTCATGCTAGGGAAGAGACGAGGGAGGAGTCTCAGTACCCTGCCACCCCTCTGCTGTGGCTGGGCTGCCTGGCAAGTGTTAACCAGCCCCCGCCCCGGTGAGCAGGGTCTGGTGCTGAGTCTCTGGGGGCTGAAAAGGGAAGCGAGCTGCGCTTGTAGAGCAGTCAAAGGTGGCATTTTGTTCTCCCGCTAACAAAAGCCAGGACTATTGTTGCCTCCGAGCTTGAAAGAGAGGTCGGTGGTGGCATTAGAGCGGCTAATAACCTAAGAGGTGCCGGGTGGGCTTGGCGCAGCGTGCGTGGGGCTGAGAGTGGCCATGCCAGACGGTTCCCAGGGACAGGTTCCTCTTTGGTTACACAAGATGTCTGCGCTGGCTCTCCTAATGCACAGGCTATTATTAGCTGGTGTCAGTTAACCGAGAGTGGCGCTTTTAGCTGCCATCTGAGTGCCTGACACATGGGTTTACAGCAGATGAAATTAAATTTTAGGCTGATTTGGCCTCGCTGGGTGTAGACAAAAGGAGCAGCTGCCATGGAAATGTAACCTTGCACTGATGAGGATGGGCAGCCCTAGCCGGTCCTCACCTCCACTCTGGCTTGGAGTGTCTTAACGTGCAGGTGGCTCTTCTGGGAAGAGGTACCTAAACCACTGTTGTTCTGTGTGTGGACACCCTCATCCCCAGCTCAGTGCCAAAGTCTGTGGAGAGGGAGGGTGTTTAGATGCGATCAGCTGGCACCCGGCAAACCAGTGCTTGTCTGTAAAGTGTCTGTCCCAGCGCCGTAGTGCGAAGTCATGGAATCACAGTATCCTTAGGGATGGGAAAAGGATCATCCAGTCCAGTCCCCCTGCCACACAGGATCACCCAGACCCAGTGGCACAGGAACACAGCCAGGCGGGGCTGGAACGTCTGCAGAGAAGGAGACTCCACAGCCCCCCTGGGCAGCCTGTGCCAGTGCTCCGGGACCCTCCCTGGGAAGAAGGTCCTGCTGAGATTGAGAGGGAACCTCCTCTGTTCCAGCTGGCACCCAGTGCCCCTTGTCCTATCCCTAGATGCCCTTGAGCAGAGCCTGGCTCCATCCTCCTGACACCCACCCCTCACAGATATAGACCCATTCACAAGGTCAGTCGGTGCTCCCTGTTACTAGCTCCTCCGCGGTTCTGTCGGTGCGGGGCGTTTGTTTGGCTGCTGGGCACGTTTCCATCCTCCTTGCTTTTGGCTCAAGGGCATCAGCCCTGCAAGAGGATTCTGTACGAGTTTCCCACGGCCAAGTCCAGGTGGTTGGCGAGTGGGGTGGCTATCACTGATGGAGGTGTGGGCTGGTTCAAAACCAGGCTCTGTGTCAAAGAGCGGTTGTGGTGGGGAAGAAAGACCTCCGTGTCACATCCGCTGCTTGAAGGACATTCTTAGGCCTCGGATCTAATATCGCCTCTACCTTTAAAGTCAGATTGATAGGGATCAGAGACACCTCACAAGATCAGGACGCAGCTGGCCCTGCTCCAGATCTGCTTTCTCAATAACGTTCCTCAAGAAAGGAAGGGTAGCGGCAGGCTAGTAGTCGGCATGGCTGCTCGTGTCAAGAGATCCTTTTCTCTGCAGCAGGATGGAGCCGCTGTGGACTGGCCGGTGCCTTGCACTGCCAAGGTGAGCAAACATCACCCTGAAAATCCGAGGGTTATAGATTTCAGGGGGTAGACGAGCAACATCCGGCCCAGAGCCAGTGGGAGCAGCCACTGTGCACGATGAGTTGAGGCAGGCTGGGTGGAACTAGCATGAGCAGGCTGATGTGAAAAGTAATCGGTGGATTAAAAAGCAGCCCCCCTCCTGGATTTATTGATATCTGAGAGCTTTGGGTTTAGCACCTGTCTATCTTGGTATCAGCCGAAATGCAGCTCCAGCTGGTCTCCCCACCCTGCACCTCATTCTTTACTGCTCCCCTGTTTAGTTGCCCCCTGGCTCTGGATGGTCTCTCCGACTGTGCTTGGGAAGCAGGGAGCTTTTCAGAGGAGCGTGAGTAGGTGCTGCATGGGCATCTCCACACTAGGGGAGCGGTTATGGCTTTGGATGCTCTGGAACCAAGGTGGTCATGGGCAAAGGGCAAAATGCAAACACCTCTCGGGTTTCTCTGCCAGCTGTGCTTTTGGCTTCTGGTCGGCACAGTACATTTGCCACCTTTCAGTAGGACCCTGTGACGGAGATGTGATGCAGGTGCCATGCAGGATTTTGTGCTGGGGGCTAATTGCTCCCTCGCAGGCCCTGTCCCCACTGAAGAGCCTGCGGTGTTGTGGAGTGAGGCCAGCCGGGTTCTGGACCCGGTGTTTTCCCCTCGTTCCCCGAGGGACTTGGGGAAAGTCACCAATAATCCAGCTTGGTGTGGTGTTAGTTTAGGGGCAGGAGGAGGATTCAGTCTCTTCATTTCACCGTGTGCTCGTGTGTTCATTTGAAGATTGAGAACCTTTTCTTAGAATAGGATCATAGCATCATTAGGGACTGGAAGGGACATCGAGAGATCATCCAGTCCAGTCCCCCTGCCACAGCAGGATCACCCAGACCCAGTGGCACAGGAACACAGCCAAGCGGGTCTGGAACGTCTGCAGAGAAGGAGACTCCACAACCCCCCTGAGCAGCCCCTTCCAGTGCTCCAGGACCCTCCCTGGGAAGAAGGTCCTGCTGATATTGATAGGGAACCTCCTCTGTTCCAGCTGGTACCCAGTGCCCCTTGTCCTATGACCAGATGACACTGAGAAAAGCCTGGCTCCATCCTCCTGACACCCACCCATCACAGATTTCTAGACATGAATGGGGTCCCACTCAGCCTCCAAGCTCAAGAGAGCCAGTTCCCTCAGGAGGGGAGACCTTGTTAATGCCTATAAATCTGTGAGGGGTGGGTATCAGGAGGATGGAGCCAGGCTTTTCTCAGTGTCATCTGGTCATAGGACAAGGGGCACTGGGTACCAGCTGGAACAGAGGAGGTTCCCTATCAATATCAGCAGGACCTTCTTCCCAGGGAGGGTCCCAGGGCACTGGACCAGGCTGCCCAGGGGGGCTGTGGAGTCTCCTTCTCTGCAGACGTTCCAGCCCTGCCTGGCTGTGTTCCTGTGCCACTTGGTGTGGGTGATCTTGTTGTGGCAAGGGGAGTGGACTGGATGATCTCTCTAGGTCCCTTCCAATCCCTAACGATGCTATGATTCTATGTCTGGACAACAGTAACATCGCCTTGAAGTGCAGGATGTTGGTGTGAGAACCCCTTCTGGCCTGTAGTACTTTGGACTCTAGGAGTTAGGAGGAGGAGGCTTCTACAGTGTGCGGCTTGTCTTCATGACGGGCATGACCAGCGGGTCTGCCAACGAGCCGTGTAGGCTGGGATTTGGGGAGGACGTTGGCTGATCTTCTTCTTAAGGAGCTTTTGGGAACCTGTTTCTTCACGCCGGAGCTCTCCCATTGCATTAGTCTTTGGGGCTCCAGCACGTAAATATCGCAGTGAAATTCAGACTGTGCTAGCTTCATTCACACCTCACCCCTGACAGGAGGAAAAAAAGCCAAGTGTTTCCTTAAATTAACAAAAGCTCCTAAGTATTTTCTTCTCCATGTTGAAACTGGGAGGGAAAGGCATCTCCCTGAATTTGATTCTCTATGTAATTTGTTATTGCTGATGTTTCAGGATCATTTCGTGATGGATTTGTTAGGAACCAGAGCATCTGCTGATTTTCAGAGCTATCACGATGATGCTAACGTAAACCCATGAAGGCCAGAAGTAGCTCCAGCACCTTATTTGCGAGCCTTCGCCTTTATCCGGGTGCTAAAGCTGCTCTGCTCGCTGAGGAGTTCAGCATACAGAGGGTATGAAGATTTGGCCCTAAGCGATCATTTCTGCTGCACTGGGGTCAGGTTGCAGAGCCTTTACTCCTCCCGCTAAGTACTTCTTCCCCTTCGGAGCACAATGGCTCTAATGAGATTATCTGGGTAAATGCTTATCCCATGGGGAGGGAAATTTTGGAGCCTGGACCCACTGGTATGTGAGGAGAGGTAAGGAGGGCTCTTGGCTCTGCAGGTCACCTTCCTGCCTGTGCTGATGCAGGGGAAGGTGCCCAACAGGGCTGGAGGGCAGCGCCAGGAGGCGACGTCTTCGGGAGCAGAGATTTAGCAGTGTGGTGTTGTCTTGGCTGGATTAGCCACGCTGAGCAGGAGAAGGAGGAGGAAGAAAACAAAGTCAGTGTTAGAGTGCCATGAACAAAGGCATTGACAATCGGTATCACAAACTACTGCATAACCGTGCGGGCGACAAGTCAGAACAGAGCTTGACCAAGCCCTGCAACAGAGGGCTGCTCCAACACACCCTTCCGTCTAGGAGCTGGAAACCCAGCTCCAGTTCCCATGAAATCCTTGTAGGCTTCTGTACGGCTTTGTGTCTCCTCGTAGCCACACGGCAGGAGGGGACCAAAGGCTCCAAAGACAAGCAGCACGCGTATGGGCTGCCTGCCCAGCAGTGTCCACAGCAGAGGGGCTTCGCCTCCACAGATCACACGGGATCTCACCCATTCCCACCTCGTTTCCCCACCCGTCTGTCCGTGCGTTCCTAAATCCCCGTGGATTCTTCTTGACCGGCTGGTAGCGGTGCTTTCTCTCGGAAGGCAGGAACCGAGTCCCCTGCCACGCAAGGGGGATGATCTTTCTGTGAGCTCCACACCCATTTCTTCCTGCAGGTTACAGACACATTTTTGGCACCGGACACAGTCAGTGTTCCAACACGTTTCCCGTCTGCAGAGGTCTGGTGTCGTGGCTCTGGCTGTGCACGTGTGTGCTTCAGGTAGTGTAGAACACAGAATGTGCGTGAAACCGCGTGACGGGAGTTCGGTCCCTTGGCAGGAGCTGGTTCGGTGTTGGCTCCGCTCGTCCTTTGATGCTTCCAACGCCCTGAGCCCCTTCTGGGTTCCTAGTGCCCTTCATTCTTAAGTGCTGAAAGCTGCCCCCTGCAGCCAAGTGAAGGGTGTGAAAGGCCTCGGGCCTTTCGCTTTCTCTCCAGTGAGGGCTTGAGGGATGGAGCGTGAAGCCACGATCCACCAGACCCCTTCTGTCCACTTGGGCTTTGGATCGGGCTACAACTTCTGAATGAATTCCTTCTCCCGTTTGCCCAAGATGGTCACTGACCCCCCAGCAGCCTGTGCTGCCACCCAGCGAGACCTGGCCAGGCTGGAGGGCTGGGCAGAGAGAGATGGAATGAGGGACAACAAGGGTCAGGGGAGAGCCTGGCATCTGACAGAGTCAGCATCCTGAGGCGGGGGGGAACAGAAGGGGGGTGGTTAGCACATGGAGAGAGGTTCTTCTCCCACTCTGCTCTGCACTGGTGAGACTGCATCTGGAGTACTGTGTCCAGGTCTGGGCCCCCCAGAAGGACACAGAGCTGCTGGAGGGTGTCCAGCGTAGAGCAACAAAGAGGATGAAGGAAGGAGAGCAGCTCCCTGATGAGGAGAGGCTGAGGGTCTCTTGAGCTGGGAGAAGAGGAAGCTGAGGGGGGACCTCATTCCTGTCTCTAAATCTGTGAGGGGTGGGTGTCAGGAGGATGGAGCCAGGCTCTGCTCAAGGGCATCTGGTGACAGGACAAGGGACCAGCTGGAACAAATGGGGTTCCTATAAACAGAAGCAGGACCTTCTTCCCAGGGAGGGTCCCGGAGCACTGGCACAGGCAGCCCAGGGGGGTTGTGGGGTCTCCTTCTCTGGAGACGTTCCAGCCCCACCTGGCTGTGTTCCTGTGCCACTGGGTCTGGGTGATGCTGCTGTGGCAGGGGGACTGGACTGGATGATCTCTTGAGGTCCCTTCCGATCCCTAAGGATTCTGTGATTCTTCTCCAGAAGGTTCAGCCAACAGGTGGAATTCAACTGGTCTTTTGCTTTCTGAGATCCGTTCTCTTACGGGTGAAATTGTAGGAGCAAATGCCCATGGAGGACTTTGTGAGTGATTTGGTGCAGGCTGTGTCTGTCGCCCGATGCCTTCTGTGTGCAGAGATGCTGACAGGGCTGCATCTCACCTCATGTTGTGCTTTACTCAGATGGGCTGAGACCGGTGGTTGTGGTGGAGCAGTGAGTGGGAAGGAGGGAGAAGGACATAGATGATCCTCCTCTTGTTCTCGAAAGACTCCGTGTTTGCCTACAGCCTTTCCACCTCTGTGGGGCCATGTGAGGGTCAGATGCCTTTAGCAGCCAAGTGTAGTGCTGGTTGCTGCCCAGGCAGACGGATGTTCAAATGATGCTGCACGTCACTTGGAGGTGACAGCAGGCTGTGCCTTCAGGACTCAGACCCTCCTCAGGTCTTGTTTGTTTTGCAGAGAGGGGTTGTTTGACTCTGTAGGTTTAAGCCTCCCGCCCCCCTTTGCTGCTCTCTCTGGTTTTGCCTCTGGAAATGTTTTGTTCCCCGCCTTCTGCTCCCTCTGGGATGGTGACTCTAGTCTCTGGCATATCCCCTTCACCTCCTGACCCCCATAACTCTATGTCGGTAGGGTCCCTGGCCATGCTGAGCCCTCCTGGTTGTCTGCTTTACCCGTCGCATGCAGGGAAACCTAAGTAGCTGGTGTAGGTGCTCCTAAGTGAGTGGTATTATATTACCCCACATAAACGTCACGTTGATGGGGCACTACAACCAAAAGATGCTCATAGATCACTATAAACAGCCTTGGACATCTCTCACACATCCATCACCTGCTTTTCACTCACTTGTGCTTGGGATGGGAAGGATGCTGTCAGGAGAGCTTGGACAGGAGGATGGAGAAGCCCGTTTACCCACTGAGAGCAGCACTGGTGTGAAGCCCAGCTCCACTGGCCTGAGCTGGCTGCCCTGGAACAGGTGTGGTGACAGGGTGCTGGGGGGACAAGGCCTGGGTCATCATCGAGAGGGTGTTGGTGATTTATCTGAGCTGGCTCAGTGCCTTCTGAAAGTGTAGTGTAGGTGAGAGGAGAGCCTGAGCTGGTGCAGTCAAAGCCCATGGTGCCTTGCCTGTGACAGCTTTCTAGATCACACCGTGTGACACAGCCCAACAAAGGGCCTTTACATCCAAGTCAAGAAGAGAGACAATAGAAGGTCAGAGTTTAGAAGAGAAAGTGTGCCTCAGACTGATGTAATTCCCCTTTTCCCCCCTTTTCTTAGTGTCAGTCCTTTGATATTTGAGCAGGGAAATCCTCTTTATCAGGAAACTCCACCTCCTCTTATCTCATCCTCCCTCAAAAATGCTCTCTGCTCTCCTGCCGTTCATGCCTCCCAACCTGCTCTGCAGTGGAAACCTCTCTACCTGGGCACGGGCACGCTGCCCTCCTGTCCCTCTAGCTCGGTGGGTTTGGAAGGGCTCAAGACTTAACTCAGGGTCTTAGTGAAAGTGAACACCCTCTGGCTACCGAATCCCATGGGTACCCGTATTCACCTGTTGCTGTCAGCATCCTGGGAGCAGGGATGACTTGCTACAGGAGGCTGAACCTCTAGGTAGCATCACTGAAGTGCCTCAGCTGCTCGTAGCAACAGCCAGGGCCAGGACAACGTGGGTGCAGCCTTACGAACGTGGGAGATGACTTGGAGCCTCAGCCCGTGGTGAGGTGGGTTTCAGCCGCTTTGGAGCTGGATGAGCCCCTGGCTGCAAGCAGCAGAGAGCCAAAACCCCATTTGCAGGTGCTTGCAGACCAAGCACAGCGGTGCTGGAGCTTAGCAGAAGCCTGAGGACTGCAGTGTGCTGAGCAGGAGTGACCTCATCGCAGAAGAATCTCACCAGAGAGCCTGCCTTCCCCCACAGCTCTACCTGTGCTGGAAGAAGAACCTTTGTCCCCTGTTCTGCCACTCTGCTGTGGCAGGCAGCACCGCTTGGGCTTACGGGGTTTGCAGCTGAGGTCACGTTGGCCTGGCGTGACACTGCCCTTGCAGCAAGGGACACGGCAGGGGGGTGAAGCATGCTCATCGGTGTGTTCCAGCCCAGCAAAGAGGTTTCCCTCACCTGCTTGTGCTGTAGAGCTATCCTCTTTCATAACAACTGTAGAACCCGCCACGCTGGGAGAGACCAGAGAGCTGCCCGAGCTAACGTCATCCTCCTTCTTGTCTGCTAAGAGTGGGAGCCCTTGGAAAGAGCAGAGGACACGGAGCAGGCAGGGGATTGCCCATCCCTTGCTGCCTGATCTTGTCTTTCCTCTCTGGCCTTGTGTGTTGGGCTAGAGCATCCCCTACTCTCGCCTGAGGTTTTGCCCATCGCATCTCGCTCCTTGCTGAACTGGGACTTGGGGGAGGTTGTGTTAGGTTGGTGACTGCATCAGATAAGCTGTGTTTCTCAAGCTCCACGCGATGGGCTCCGGTCAGATGGGCTAAGTTGTGCTGAATTTGTTCTGCCAAGCTTTGAAAACCTGGGGAAAGGACTCACCCCTCTGTGTGTGTGTGTGTGTGCACTGCCGAGGATCTCCACAGAGCTGTCACAGCTCTGGAGACCAAAGAGCTCCTCTGCTCAGTGAAAAATCAGTTGGTGGTTCTGACCCATGTGTTGGTAGTCACAGACTACCGAGCACAGGCTCTTTTTTCATACGAGAAGCTTTTTCACCTGGTAACTTGGTAGAGGTCAGTAGGAGTATTCTCAGTGTCTGCTCATCTGGAGTAGCACAGAGTCATAGAACCCTTGGGGATGGGAAGGGACCTGGAAAGATCATCCCATCCAATCCCCCTGCCACAGCAGGATCACCCAGACCCAGTGGCACAGGAACACAGTCAGGCGGGGCTGGAATGTCTGCAGAGAAGGAGACTCCACAGCCCCCCTGGGCAGCCTGTGCCAGTGCTCCGGGACCCTCCCTGGGAAGAAGGTCCTGCTGATATTGAGAGGGAACCTCCTCTGTTCCAGCTGGCACCCAGTGCCCCTTGTCCTGTCCCCAGATGCCCTTGAGCAGAGCCTGGCTCCATCCTCCTGACACTCACCCCTCACACTTTTGAGGTCCCTAATGATTCTGTGATTCTTAAGAGCCTGGAAGAGGGCAGGACTGTGAGAAGCCTGTGCCTATGGGATGGTGCAGACTGGAACGGATTGGTGTGGTTAAGCAGGCAGTCTGGATAGAGTGTAACTCCTGCAGTTTTCAGTCCCAGCTCGGATTAGCATTCCCTCAGCTTAAAATAATGAGAAGGGACCTGTGAGGACTGGAGCAGAAAGGACCGGTGAGCAGGTAGCCACTAGCAGTTGATGTCTGCATGAGTGGTGGCTGGAATGTTCCGCTGGTAACAGGGTGGGCAGTGTGGGCAGAAATGGGCATTCGTCCTCCATCTGGCTGTCTCTGCAGTTTTTTTGTTGTTACTTGTCAGGGAGGACATCCTCTTGGCCACAGTGAGATACGGGCTGGTGCTGTGGCAGGGGGATTGGACTGGATGATCTTTCGAGGTCCCTTCCAATCCCTAAGGATTCTATGATTCTAAGAGTAGATTCGTGAGACAGAACCTGCTGTTTGCCCCTCTGTCTGTCCTGATGAGACCTCCCCTGGAGTGCTGTGTCCAGTTCTGGAGCCTCCAACACAAGAAGGATGTGGAAGTGTTGGAGTGCATCCAGAGGAGGCCACAGAAGTGCTCAGAGAGGTGGGAGAGTTGGGGTTGTTCAGCCTGGAAAGGACAGGACTCTGGGGGGACCTTACAGTGACCTTCCAATCCCTGAAGACTGGGGAAAAACTGTTCCCAGGGGCATGGAATGATAGGATGAGGGGGAATGGGTTGAAGCTGGAAGAGGGCAGGTGAGGCTGGACAGGAGGAGAGCGTTCTTTAAGCTGAGAGTGAGGGGGGTCAGTGGGACAGGGTACCTAGAGAGGTGGTGGAGTTCTCCATCCCTGGAGACACTCAAGGTCAGGCTGGCTGGGGCTCTGAGCACCCTGTTCTCGTTAGAGATGTCCCCACTTGTTGTAGAGGGGTTGGACTAGATGACCTCTGTAGGTTCCTTCCAACCCAGTACATTCTATGAGTCTTATGATTACTCTTCCTTTGCTGCTACAGCGTGTGTGACACCTGGCTCCAAAGCAGTGTGAGGGGTAGCCATGGCACGGAGCAAAGAGCGTAGCCTCCAGGGAGGTGCTGCTTAGTGCAGATGTGTGGGATGTTCTCGCTGCCAAACAGAGAGACAGCGTTGAGCTCAGACCCTGGTGGCACTGACAGTTCTTTGCTGGGTGCTGCTGGGGTGGTCACTGATGCTCGCAGCCCAGTGGAAGCATCCAGCAGTTGCTGGAGCGAATGGTGGACGTGTATTTGTGGAATTAAGATACAAAGCAGGTGGGGTGTGGGGAACAGGCAAATACACCAGAAATTAAGGGCAACCTTACTGTGTTGGATAGTGGGGAGGACTGTGGAGGAGAGGCCATGGCTGCTCCCCACCGAGCAGCAGCAGAACATACCGCTTCCACTGGCTGGAAGTGACTCCTTGCTTGAGCTCTGTAGCCTTCCCGAATCTCTCTGAGACTCTGCACAGCCCTGCCTGTCTCTGTTTCTGCCCCCTTGGGCCGTCCCCCACCACCCAGAGCTGGCTGGCATCCTGCTTACAATGTGGAGGCCCTCAGAGAAAGCAGAGTCACCCTGCTGGCCACTAGGACCCCCAGGTCCCTCTCTCCTCCAGTGCTCTCCAGCAGGTCAGTGCCCACCCTCTCCTGGTCCCTGGGGCTGTTCTTGCCCAGCTGCCAGGCTCTGACCCGCGCTGTCCTCAATCTGAGGGGTTCCACTCCGCAGAAACGCCGCGGCTGCTGGTTCTCTAGGCTGTTGCGCTGAGGGAAGGGTGAGGATTTGAAGGATTTCCCCCACCCCTCTCTCCACCTTTTTCTTTCTTCTTTCTTTTCATCTCGTATTTTACATTCTGCCACGCTCGATGAGCGTTTAATCCCTGCCCTCCCGCTCGTGGAGGTATCGCGGGGGGTTCTTTTTGTGTAGCTCTTGTTTATGACTGGGGTCAAAGACAGTGTTGGAGAACAAAGATGAGCGTGAGCTCCGAACGGAGGACACGGGGATGTTGCTGTTTATTTTTATAGGTTGCTAATTTATTTTTAAACAGCTTGCTTGAGTCAACATGTTTATAGGTCTGTTTATCACATGTCTTGCCAGTCGGCGTGCTAAAAGACACATGCTTTTCAAGAGCAGAGATCTGAAGTGAAATGAGATAATACCGCCAGGTAGCAATTTAATTACATTAATTGAATGTTTATGGTGAAGTGGAGTTTTGCAAAGGCTCTAATGGAATACGTTCTCCTAAGTGTCTGCCTATAAATCTTGGCATTTAAAATGGTAGTTGAGCCTGCCAGCGGGGGAGACGAGAGTCCGGTGCGTGTGTTTTGAGGGAGAAAAGGGCTACTTCAGTATGAGTAGGGAAGCGCGTGTGCATGCAGGTGCTTTGGCTGTGGGCACTGGGCTGGCTGTAGGCGCAGGGGTATTGTGGGTGCCCCATAGGGAGTCACCTGGCCGGGTGGCTGCGTGGCCTGATCTGGTCCGCTGAGGTCAGAAAAACAACCGCCTGTGTAGTGCACATGGAGAGATAAAGCGTGAGCCAGCGCGTTGCAGGAGGGAGAGAGGCGTGCGTGAGCCAGCGCCGAGAAAACGTCTGTCCAGCTAGAACTGAGCCCTCTCGGTTGCTCACCCAGCCATTTCCCAAGCCAGTTGGGCTTGTACCCATGGGCTCTGGCTCTGGGATGCCCTCTGCATCCAGGGAGCTGCGGAACAGCTCTCAACAGAGAGCTTGGAGGAAGCACTGCTGAGGAGCAGGAGCTGTGAGTGAACCATGCTCTCCAGCCAGATGGGGATTTAATCCTCAGGGTAAACATTTTCAACCACTGTGCTGTCTGGAGAGGGAGAAGGAAAATCCCTCGGGGTAGCGGGGACTGAGTCGAGCAGGCTCGGTTAGCGAAGGACAGAAGAAGCTGCTCTGACGCTGCTGGGTTTTGCCCACACCGGCCGCTCCTGCACACAGCCCCTTTCAAGCAAACCCAACAAGCCCAGCAATTCCAGCAGGAGCAGCACTGGACTCTTGGCAGCCTCCTTTTTGGGTCTGGACTGCTGAGTGGCTCCGGTTTCTAAAGGAAAACTAATAGTGCAGGGAGCAGGAGGCCATGGGTTGGTTTTTTTCAGGGCTCAGAGATAGATAAGGGGTAAGCAGAGGAAAGTCACGGCTTGTGCAACCTTCTTGTGCCACGGGGGACGAGCTCCTTTTGTGTGTGTACTGCCACCTGTGTGCTAGGAGGGTGGGAGGAGGAAGGGGGGAGATATGCAAGCCCTAAACACCCAGGCAGTGAGCAGCCTGTGAGAATAAGCTGGTGGTGAACTGAGATCTCTTTTTTTTCCCCAAATCTCGTCTTTGCTGAACACTTCTCCCCCTCTGCTCTGCACTGGTGAGACTGCATCAGGAATGCTGTGTCCAGGTCTGGGACACCCTGTTCCAGAAGGACACAGAGCTGCTGGAGGGTGTCCAGCGTAGAGCAACGAAGAGGATGAAGGGAGGAGAGCAGCCCCCTGATGAGGAGAGGCTGAGGGAGCTGGGGCTCTGGAGCTGGGAGAAGAGGAGGCTGAGGGGGGACCTCATTCCTGTCTCTAAATCTGTGAGGGGTGGGTGTCAGGAGGATGGAGCCAGGCTCTGCTCAAGGTCATCTGGTGACAGGACAAGGGGCACTGGGTGCCAGCTGGAGCAGAGGAGGTTCCCTCTCTATCTCAGCAGGACCTTCTTCCCAGGGAGGGTCCTGGAGCACTGGACCAGGCTGCCCAGGGGGGTTGTGGAGTCTCCTTCTCTGGAGACTTTCCAGCCCCGCCTGGCTGTGTTCCTGTGTGACTTGGTCTGGGTGACCCTGCTGTGGCAGGGGGGTTGGACTGGATGATCTTTCCAGGTCCCTTCCCATCCCTAATGACTCTATGATTCAAGATCTTTTCCCTGCCCCCAGTCAACTCAAAGGACTCCTGGAGCTGTATTTTCTTTACAGTAATGAGGCAGCATGATGTACCAGTCGTGGGAAATCTGATAGACTTGGGAGACCCTAGGAGGGTGGAAAATGACTTAATTTACTTTGTGTGCAATAGTCTTAATTTTCGACTCTTTGAACAACTGATTGCTGGGGCAATCATCAGATCTTCAGAGTTAAGATGTTTCCTGCTGAAGCGGAGCATTAGCTAAATCAGTGATGGCTGGGGATGGCAAAACAGAGCAATTGCATGTGTCCATCGGAGGGTAAAGAGAAGATGAGAGTGAAATCCCTGAACCTGAGCTGCAGTGCTTTTCATTCCCTGGGAAGGGTGAGGCAGGAGGAGATCCCCTGCTCTGCTGGGTACTTCTCCAGGTGAGGGGGCTCCAGTGGTGGCTTCAGCAGGTGAGAGCCAGGTCCAGTTTCCCTCGGAGTGGGCACAAGCCTTTTGCCCAGGGATTCCCATGGTTATTTGCTTGCTGTGAACAAAGAGTGATAAAACCTAGCGGTGGAATTGTTGTGTCTCGGGGTACTTTCTTTCTAAACTAGTGATGATCCTTTGTGTCTTTGAGCCCTTGGCTGGAGATGAAGGGCCAGATGCTGCTGCCTTTTTTTCCAGGAGCAACTGGCTGAAGCAAAGGAACTTGAGTAAAGGAATGAGAAACCCATCCTTCATTAGGGTTTAACTTCAAGGTGCTTGGTCCTTTCTTGAGTGAAGGACCCCAGTGGTTTGGATCGTGTGTGGGTACTAACTCATCAAGAAATGGGCAGTTTAGCTCAGGAGGAGTGAAATAGCAGCAGCATATTGAGACATTCCAGCCCTGCCTGGCTGTGTTCCTGTGCCACTTGGTCTGGGTGATCCTGCTGTGGCAGGGGGATTGGATTGGATGATCTTTCGAGGTCTCTTCTGATCCCTAAGGATTGTATGAAGGCTGCAGACCACATTCCTGTCTCTAAATACGTGCCGAGTTGGTGTCAGGAGGATAGAGCCAGGCTCTTCTCAAGGTCACCTGGTGATAGGACAAGGGGCACTGGGTGCCAGCTGGAACAGAGGAGGTTCCCTCTCAATCTCAGCAGGACCTTCTTCCCAGGGAGGGTCCCGGAGCACTGGCACAGGCTGCCCAGGGGGGTTGTGGAGTCTCCTTCTCTGCAGACGTTCCAGCCCTGCCTGGCTGTGTTCCTGTGCCACTTGGTCTGGGTGATCCTGCTGTGGCAGGGGGACTGGACTGGATGATCTCTCGAGGTCCCTTCCCATCCCAAAGGATTCTGTGGTTCTGTCAGTGCAACTGCTCACATGGAGAAGAGCGATGCGTCCTGCTTTATTTGTGTAGTTTGAGCTTGTATGGAGTAAACTAGAGAAGCCTTTTCATGATGAAAGCTGTATGTGCTGCTGAGGAAAACGTGTGTAATTGTTTGTGAGGGCAGGTGGCCGTGAGCACTACCTGTCGGTACCGAGGGAAAATGAAAAACGCCGTGTGAAAGTACTTTCTTAGGAAGAAAACCCAGACCGGGCTGTAAACCTGGTACTAATTTCTAAAGCAGAGAGCTGCGTGAGTGAGAAGATTTAATTAGAGCAGCAAAGTACAAACGTTTCCCGGTGAGCGTTCGTGGTGCTAATAATAATTAATTAATTCCCTGGCTAAAACACACATCCCGCTCGTGTTCTTTTAGTGGGCTGGCTGGCTGAACCCACTTCTTACTTGGCTTTGTGAACAGCCGCCCAGCAAATTGGGAGGCTGCTTTCATGTATTAAATGGGCTTTATTATAGGATCCTGAGGGATGGGAAGGGAGCTTGAACGATCATCCAGTCCAATCCCCCTGCCACAGCAGGATCACCCAGACCCAGTGGCACAGGAACACAGCCAGGCGGGGCTGGAACGTCTGCAGAGAAGGAGACTCCACAGCCCCTAGACCCAGTCGCACAGGAACACATCCAAACGGGTCTTGAACGTCTCCAGAGAAGGAGGCTCCACAACCCCTAGTCCAAGTCGCACAGGAACAGATCCTAGTAGGTCCTGTGTTTCACCACAGAGATGGTTCTGTTTGGGGTTGCATGGTTTTGGTTGAGAGACTTCTGCAAATGTAGGTGAGGGCTTGGTCAGCTGCTGGATTCAGGGGGGCCCAGCATCTGACTGCTGCAGCGATAACTGCCCGTACAGCTGTTTACACGATCAGGTAGTCTCTGAATTGCATTGTTAGCTCGCAGAAGAGCCCTCAGATGTCCAGCCTTTCTGTGGCAATCTTCATACAGCTTGAGTGCATTTTGCCAGTGGACATGAGCAAGCTTGGCTTGTGCTCAGGGCTTGATGAACCGGTGCCATTGGCCGGCCGGGAGCAAGGTAGGTGCCAGGCACCCAACCCCGAGCTGATAAGACAAGACCCGTGGAGTAGCAGGCTATGCTAGTTCAGCCTTAGTACTGAGGGTACGCACTCATGTGGCACAGGGCTGACTCAGAGCAGCCGTGAAGTGAGATTGTGGGCTGAATCAGCTCAGGGCCACCTGCAAAGGCGGGTGGAGAGGTACCCCTTGTGTTTGAGAGCCATGTTTTAATGCCAACTGTATGTTCCCACCTTATTCTGAGCTCAAGTCTACAGCCAGGTATGGGAGGCTTCCAGTCAAGCGCATGTCATCATGTCAGGTCCTGCACAGAACGGCAGAGACAGTGGAAGTTGTTGTCCAGAAGGATAGCTGAGGAGGGTGTTGTGGCTTATGGGCACGTGAGGCGCAGAGCCAGCTGGAAGTGAGTTTAGAGTGAATGTCAGGACTGGCTGGAAGTTGGTCCAAGTATCTGCATGGGTAGGTGCTCTGACGTGTATGGTTGAATGGTGCTTCTCGCTGCACCCATGGCTTCTCTTAAAGCTTTCTTGGGGCTGTGGGATTACAGCCATCCACTGGCACCCTGGGATGAAGCTGGGCTTTCAATCTCATTTCCAATCAGATGCAGGCAGAGTTCACAGCGCTCGCTGCCGTGAGGCCAGGGGGATTATCCCAGATGTACAAAACCAACAAGAGTTTGAGTCAGCGGTGAAGAGGCTGGAGGCTCTGTGGAAGTTACTTGAATAGATCAAGCGTGGTCGGTGGAAAGGAGTGACTTTCATAGAATCCGTAGGGATTGGAAGGGACCTGGAAAGATCATCCAGTCCAGGCCCCCTGCCACAGCAGGATCACCCAGACCAAGTGGCACAGGAACACAGCCAGGCGGGGCTGGAACGTCTGCAGAGAAGGAGACTCCACAGCCCCCCTGGGCAGCCTGTGCCAGTGCTCCGGGACCCTCCCTGGGAAGAAGGTCCTGCTGAGATTGAGAGGGAACCTCCTCTGTTCCAGCTGGCACCCAGAGCCCCTTGTCCTATCACCAGATGACCCTGAGAAGTAGGNAGCCTTTCCTCATCAGGGAGGTTTCCCTGGAGTGGGGTCAGAACACATCAGTAGCTGTCCCAGCCCAGCAGAGAAAGCTGTTTGTTTTCACCTGAGGACAGAGGTTGCGTGTCCTGCTGCACAGTTAGGAGTTCAGAAAACATTCCTTCTCTGGAGATGTTCTAGCCCCGCCTGGCTGTGTTCCTGTGCGACTTGGTCTGGGTGATGCTGCTGTGGCAGGGGGATTGGACTGGATGATCTTTTGAGGTCCTTTCCGATCCCTAATGATGCTGTGATTCTCTGATTTGCAAGGCTGTGGATCTGGACTGCTGCAGACCCTCTGGTGCTCCTTAGCATCACAGCTCGGGGTAGTTAGGGGTTTTAGGGATGGGTGTCCCCAACAGCTGTTGAATGTCATCTCCAGAGGTTTCAAAGGAGTAGGCTCTTGGCAGCAAAGCATTTGTTTGATTTTAGGGCACGATTTTCCTTGGGGAAAGAAGAGCAGCAATCCCAGGATTACAGACACAAAGCAAATTGCTAATGAATTCCTGCCTGACGGTATTTAAATGGAAACCCCACCAAACCGTGCTGTGTAATTCCTGATGGACCGTGCACACCTCAGCTCTGACCTCCCAGACCAGTGTCCAGGATGTCCAGTTCAGCAGCCGATGCTGCAGCAGCCTTTGGTATTAGGTAGCGGAGAGCAGCGTCTGTACTTGATTACATCCCCATGGAAGAACAGGGTTGATCGAGTCAGGGAGGGAGAAATCACCTCCTGATGCTGGCAGCAAAGAATAAAACCAGGATTTCCATTGTGGCTGCTTAATTCCCTGGGACTGCTGGGCTGGCACTGGTCCTGCAGCACCCACCGCCATAGCATCCCCACTTGCCCAGCAGCTAGTATCACCGGCTGGACCACGCACGGTGTAGCAGTGTGTGTGCTCAGATAACGAGGGCATTAACCCTGTGTTTCAAACCGTGTTCTAACAGGAATAGCCCTGTTCCTGAAATTTCACTGCCCAGGTCATCTCATCTGGCCTTGAGATGTGGATTGCGGCTGGGCTGGCTTGCAGTGGATGCGATGGGGTTGCTCATCTCCCTCTGAGCAGAGTCATTTGAGGTGTGGGGCAGCACTGCGCTCGGAGAGGCTTTGCTGGGGCAGGAATGAATTTCTGGAAGTAGTGGGGTTGTGCTTGAAAGCTCCACATTGACTCAGGACAGCTGCAGATGCTTCCCTGGCAGCCTCGTCTAGCTTCCAGCAGGGATGTGCCCTGCGACTGGAGCATCCCAGCTTTGGAAGAGGCAGAGATAATTGCTGAGGACAAGCTTAAGGTGGCATTGATGTCACAAAACCATAAAGAAAATGCTGTGCAGTGTGGTGCCTCCTTTCTAGTGGGATGGTTAGAGTCACTCAGGTAGTGTATCCAGACCGGGCTGGTTTTGATGCAGTCCCCTGTCCCCTGCTCTGTTTAGTAGCAGTAGCTCTGTTTCTCTGTGGACTGGACATCCTTATCTTGAGTGTCACAAGTGGTGAATGGAGGGCTGCACCAGCGTGGAGGGTTTCTGAATGCTCTGCTTTTGAGAAGGGCACAGCTCCTTGAAAGTCTTGGCTGTAGAGCACAAGCCCAGCAGCTCTGTTTGCAGCCCTGCAGCTGGTTACAACCTCCATGGGTCTGATCCTGGCCACCCACACATCCTGCCGAGGAGGGCAGGGAGCTGCATGTGATGCCGAAGCCGCTGCGAAGGGATGGCTCCCATCCCTTGGCTTCAGTGTCTTCAGGGCTGTCTTTCTGCTATGGAGAAGTTCAGCTGCTGGTGGGATCTCTGTAGAGCAGGAAGCTCAGGCAGCAGCAGGACTGGCAAGTTGAGAGTCTAGAGGGGCATATCCTGCTCTGAAAGCAAGGGACCAGCTCTTTGCCCCAGGATCAGGGCTATGGCCTTGACAGTCTGTGGACAATACCCCTCAGCTGAGTGGTGTGTCCCTGCGTGTGCGTATCCCCTAGGAAATGCACTGCAGCCCCTGCCCGTGGGGCAGGAATACAACAGGTAGCCGTGTGCCTTGTGCATACACACACGTGTCCAGTCTGTGAGCAGCCTGGGCACTGACATGCTAAATATGCTTTAGCAAATTGCTTTTCATCATGGGAAAAGCTTTTCTTCTACAGTGGCTGAAGCACAGGGGTGAGGGAAGGACTCAGGACTCTGGTTTCTTCGCCTCTGTCTGGTGCAGGGGTGGTGGTACTGTGTGCTCGGTGCCGACTGGCTGTGCGAGAGCCAAGTGTTGTGGCTCGGGGATGAAGTTTAACATACCTGTGCTTATCCCAAGTGTCCTCCAGCAGTACTGTGCGTCCGAGTGCATGGACAGACGGACAGGCGTTGGGATCCTGCCCCCAGGAAAGCCTGTGGGGAGCCTGCAGCAAACCCCGCTGGCCACAAACCCGGCTGCTGCCCGCTGTGTTGCCTAAATAGGCAGATGTTCATGTTGCTCAACGCCACGAGGAGCTGACTGCCTGTTTATAAACGGATAAGATGGTCAGGCCAGTGTGGAGAGCGTGAGCCGGACTGTGCAACTGCTGTGGTTTCCAACCGTACTTATCAAGGGAGGGGACTGCCTACCCAGGGAGGGTGTTTCCTCTAATCGGTCCCTTCACATGCCAGCGGCAGGCAGATGTGCAGGGTGCAGGCGCTCGGCTCTGTTCATTGCAGACGCTTCTGCCCGGCTCAAGGGAAGGAGTCATCTAAGGCGAAGCTGGCCGGGAGGAGCACTTGGCTCAAAAAAAGTGCACGTACCCTGAAAAACTGGTAGCAGGTGGGCACCCCACAGCCACTGCCTCGGCCATTCATTTTCACCATCCAGTGCAGAAGGAATCAGCTCATCCCAGTGCTTCCTAGCTCCAGCCCACCCTGATCTGCATCCTTCTTCTATTGTCCGCCCTCCGGCCCCGGGAGCAGCGGGCAGCACATGTGAGATGGTCCTGGGCATCTCTCCTGCTTAGCAGACTGGATAATAAACCTGGCTTTCGGGGTGGAGTTTCTGGGGAGGGGGGAGAGGCAGCCGGTGAATGGGGAGGCCAGACAGCAGTGTCTGGCAAGAATGCAAGTCCCTGGGGGCAAGCGCGTCTGGGCTCGCCTTCCAAATTGTCCCAGCAAGCAATCCCCCCTCCTTCGCGGGATTTCCTTCTCCAGCCGGGGTTTTGTTTTGGAACAAGTGCTGGTCAAACAAGCTTTTGTTTGCGGTCAGTTGCTTGGTGCTCATACAGCACTTCTGCCGGGGGGACAATGAGGAAGCTGTTCCGGGGGCAGCTGCAGTGGGACTGAAAGGGAATACTGATGGAGAAAGGGCTGGGGGAGGAAATAGCGCGGTGGAGATTAATTGGGAGGATCTTTGAAAGTCTGGATACTGCACCTAGGGTTGGGAAGGTGGTGGGAGTCCTTGGATTGGGCTGCTTCACCCCGCTCATGGTATAGAATCATAGGATCCTTAGGGATGGGAAGGGACCTCCAAAGATCATCCAGTCCAGTCCCCCTGCCACAGCAGGATCACCCAGACCCAGTGGCACAGGAACACAGCCAGGTGGGGCTGGAACATCTGCAGAGAAGGAGACTCCACAACCCCCCTGGGCAGCCTGGTCCCGTGCTCCGGGACCCTCCCTGGGAAGAAGGTCCTGCTGAGATTGAGAGGGAACCTCCTCTGTTCCAGTTGGCACCCAGGGCCCCTTGTCCTGTCACCAGATGCCGTTGAGCAGAGCCTGGCTCCATCCTCCTGACACCCACCCTTCATACTGCTCAGTATTGCTTCCTCCCTTGCCTGTCCCCAGGATCCCCTGCCTTGGGCCAACGAGAAGGTGGGATGCAGTGTGTGTGATGCCGCATCTCAAAAGCTTTCTTACAGGGAAGAAGTAGAGTATTTACTGCAAAACCCGGGTTTAAAGGGAATTGCATAAGTGAGACCGACTTCTTTGTCAGCAAAAATTGCAGCAAAACCTGTTCACAGATGACATTACCTAAATGACATTACCCACGTATGTCCTTTCTCTCACATTTCCCGTAATCCTGTTACAGCATTGTCCCATTACCTCCAGTGCTGTCATCTCGAAATGCTGTCAGATCTTAACTGGATGGTCAAGGACATCACCAAAGGACTGAGGGGACGCTGGTGGTGATTGCAGACCTGTGTGTACAGCCATAGAACCCTTAGGGATCGGAAGGGACCTCGAAAGATCACCCAGTCCAATCCCTCTGCCCCAGCAGCCGTCTACCAGCCTACCCAGGGCCAGAGTGCGTTCTGATTCAGATCAAGTGGTGGCTCGGGGACTTTTCCAGAGCTGTTGCCATCACCGCAGCCTCCAGCACCCTTTCTGAGGAGGTCGGGCACAGCCAGGGTGTTATGGATGCCGGTAGCAATGAGGACAAGCGATGCTTGCTGGAAACTGCTCCCATCCCTCAGAAAACATGCATTGCGAGGTAGGCGGTTGGCACACGCTCCTGCGGGGCCGTGGGCAGTGTCTCCCCTCCCCGTCCAGCCTTCGTGGCATTAGTGGCCGTTCGCAAAGCGCGCGCAGCTCCTCGGGCTCAGGTTGCGGTTGAGTGTGATGCCTTGGTGTTAATTGTTTTTAACGTGGCTGCTCTGTTGAAAACTTACACGAGGCCAATCTCTTTTACTCCAACCATGAACGCGCTGCTGTGGTTTTGCAGAGGTGGCATGAGATGGAGCAGCACGCAGGGGGATTGCAACTGCTGATATAGTCCATGCTCTTAAAGCCTGAGGAGCAGGAGGCCCTGGCATGGAAGCAGTATCCTGCTGAAACTGGCAGCCCCCCTCATCAGGTTATGATAACGATGATGCTAATTGCCAGCTCCAGAGACAGGAGCTGCTGTTTTGTTATCTCTGGGTGCAGTGCTGTGTTCTAAGGGGCTCTGGTTACCTGTGGTGGATGCAGGACCTGGCTGAATAGTGGCAGCCTTGACCCCTAGATGCTTGCTGCAGACACAAGTTGGTGGTTGGGCTTGTGGAGATGCATCTGCTTGGTTGTCTTTGGCCTCATGGACTGGTTTTCCAGGAGGGCAGAGCTGTCCTGTGGGAGACTGTGTTGGCAGCAAGGATAGTGGTGCCAACAGGAGATGGCACGTGGCCCCCCAGTGAATCGTCGTGGCTCTGTGGATGCAGAGGTGCTCTTGGAGGGTCACTATGTCCTGGGCTGTACAGCAGCGTGTGCGGGCTGACTTCGTAACTGTGAGTGGATGAGGAAGGTCTCAGCCCCTTCGTATGGTCTGTCGAATAGAGGTTAAGAGGCAGAAAAGGATGAAGAGCATGGAAGCAGCTCTTTTCTGAGTGGCAGCTGTGTTCATCTGTTCCATTGCAAGGGTTAGCACTAGGGCTCAGGGTTACTCCCACTGATGCTAAAGCCAAGAGTCTAGGTCCACACATCTTCCTCTTGGAAACTTCACAGTGGACCAGCCTGTGGAGTAAGGAAGCATTTGCCCTAAGCAAGGTATCGTGCTGTGGCCACGTAGGCTATGCAGAGTATTCACTTCATCAGGTGGGGTCCAGGACTTGTCATCTCTCGCTGATACCTGAGTGCTGGCAGCCACAACGTGTAACTGCATTTCCCTAAGGAAATGCTTCTCTCTTTTAAAGATGGCAGTGCCTACAGGGTGCTTCATGTGCTTAGAAGATGTTTCCTAGCCATTCTTTATCATCACTGCGATCTTAACCCATCCTGTGAGGCCCATCTTCTGGTCTTACCCTCTGCCACTCCAAGGCTGGGTATGGACAGAAGTCTCCGGGCTGGATCCTCCTAGTTGAGTGCCATCCTTGAGTGCCAGTGGCTCTGTCCCCTTCTCCTGCACGGGTGGCAAAGGGACTTGTGAGAGTAGCTGGAGCCACTGTCTAATCTCCCTTCACATCCTACAGCCCCCAGCAGATCTCTGTCCCTGGCAAAGGCGTCCTCGTGAACTGGCCACGGCTGGTGCATCGCTCCTGTCTGGCTACTAAATTGGTGCTCTTCTGGATGCTGGAGGATTTTTCTCTCTGTTCTAAATCTCTTAATAATTGAAGATTTATGTGTAAAAGCACTAACTGCCCTCAGTTCAGTGGGGTTTTGTTCAGTCATAGCTTGGCTTTTTTTCCCCCTATAGGCGCGGGAACCATTTACAGCTGAGGTGGGCCGAGTTTGCAAGTTATTAATCTCTGCCTTGCATGTGAGTTGAAAAGAGACACCATGCCTTTATCAAAAGTCAGGCTAGCACAAAAGCCTATGCAAAATCATCATCAAATCCTATTAGAGGTGGAAAATATCTCTTAGATCATCTCATTCATTTCCCTGCCAATGCTAGACTGTTCCTGAGAGTTAATTTTCTACTGTCTGCCGCCGACTCCCCGTGTGACTGCGGCTCTGTCATCTTGCCTTTGTGTTGTCACTGGAACTTCCCATCGTTTCCTTGCGTTTCCAAACAGGCCCCGTTCTCTTCAGTGGTTGCCCCTGTTAGCATTTGCCCCGCACTACCTATGGGTAGTGGTTTCTACTCGGAGGGCATCACCAGATGCTGCTTGTGCTGGGGACAGGCATTGCGGTGGCACGGGGTGTGCTGGCTGCTTGGAGAGCGCTGCCTGCAGCCACCACTGTGGGTACTGGGGGAAGCAAACATCTCATCGTGGGGTTTATTACCTGCAATTGCCGCTGCGGGTTCAGTTGTTCCCTAGGAATCACTTCTCCCAGCCTCTGCTTCAGTAATCTCCCACCCCAAAGTCCTGGGCTGGCTGTGACATCCACTTGGCAGGGGGGAAAAATGCTTCCGAGCTGGAGCTTTGCAGAGCATTAAGCAAATGCAAATTTCATCAGGGGTTGTTTCAGAGGAGGAAACGGCGTGTAGGAGCAGAGTAACCTTACTCATAAATTTCTGCAGGCGCTGCTGGTGGTGATTGAATTTCCCTGATGTGGTGAGGGGCTGGGCATCCCTACCAAGGCCGGGAAGGTCAGTCGGGCAACTGTCACCCGGAAAGCATCAAAAGCATGAGCTGTCAATAGAGAGGCACATTTGCAGGAAATCTGAGGGCTTTCTAATTAACTGAGGATCTCTAAATTAGAGCCAAGCCGCTCGACAAGCCCCCTTGTATGCCTTAAGTGTCAGAGCTCAGCTGATCGCCGCATCTAACAAGCGGCTGATTTTTAACAGTAGCTCTGAGACTCAATCAGCTCCTAATGGCTCCATTTCAAAACGTTTCAGTGCATTTTTCATCTCTCACTCTGGAATTTATGCTCTTTGTTCCCTGCTCAAATATTCTGATGCTTTTCCTTAATTTCAGGCTTCTGCCTTGTGATGGCTCCTCTGCCCTAACTAGGCAGCTCATCGCTTGCCTCTCCCCGCGTACAACGAGCCGCCGCGGCCGCTCGCTCTGCTTTCTAATCAGCAAGTTTCAGATATTCCCTTTCTTTCCCCGCTGATCTATAGAGGCAGTGCTGCCGCACCTGGAATTTCCTAGTTAGAAGGAAACCCAGTGTTGAATCCCTGTGTAATAGGAGCTAAAAAGCAGTTCTGTTTCAGCTTTCAACCCCCCCCCTCCCTTTAGGACAGCGAGCACGGTTGGCAGATGCACCTGATCTTGACCTCTCGCCCGTGTCTTTTGTGCATCGCCACGGTTTGGGTGCTGCTGCTCCTGATTTATGCCGTGCCCAGTGAGACGAGCTCCTCGTTTCAGCTGCTTTCTCAATGCAGTAAGAATATGCACATTTAAACCGAAGGCCTTGAGCTGCTGGCAACGTGACGGGGACCAGGGGGGAATAGTTGCCGACGTGTGACTCCATCACTGATAATGAGACCCACGCGAGGCATCCTCGGGAAGGCAGCAGTAAGCAGTGATTAGAAATGGATAAATACTGTGGAGGAAGGGAGAAGAGAGTTAATCAGCAACTCTTTAAGACTTCTCCGCGTGCGGTTATGTTCAGCTGCTTAGCCCTACGGTATGACAGTACACTGGGTTCTCTGTGCCTTTGCACTTATGAAATAGACTCTACATCCTGATTTTCTTAGGAAAAACCCCAACTGGCCGGGTAATCAAGTACCAAAGTGAGATCCTCCTCGGGTGCTTTGATCAGCAGATCACGTTTTGACCATTTATCAGCAAAAAGTTAGGTTCAAGCATCTTCCCCGCGACGCTTGAAAGATGAACATTTGTTTCAGCGGGTACCGTGCCAATCAATAATTTCCCAACTTGACTCAGCTATCAATTATTGCCGCAATTATTTGTCTCGTTGGATATTTAAAATGTCATCAGAAAGAGATGATTACATATTCCAGAAAGCGAGGCGCTGTATAATCAGATGAACTGAATCCGGTTAAATGTAGTGTGGGACTAACCTGTCCTTCAAAGATGAATTCTGCTGCCGCCATTGAAACAACAGCTTTCTGCATTATTGTAAGGAAACAGATCTTAACCTTGGAACGCTGCGTGTTATTGGGGTCGGGTAATACTTGGCGAGAGGAGACCTTGCAAGCCTGGAAATTGAATCAGCCTTCCTGACATAAAGGAAGGGAGGGTTGGTTCTATTTTTTTTTGGGGTGGTTGGGCTGTTTTTTGTTGGATTTCATCTGTAAATAAGAAAATCTACTCTTTTTTTCTGCCTTTCTGGGAATTTAAACTCCTCAGCTGGAAGCGCTGAATTTTCAGACGCCCTTCTTTGCGTGCCTCGACGTGATGGATGCGAGGCCGATACTCTCTGTGCCCCGAGAACACCATAAAGTTGCAGCACTTGGTCCCAATCTTACATCTTCCGAGCGCCAGGTATTCAGAGTATTGTATAACTTTCAACTTCAAGGATACCTCAGCGGCAGAGAGAAGACAGAATAAACCAGAGGAGACCGGCATGACTTTATGACACCTTTTGGGTCCTACTTGCAAAGCAGGGAGGGAGAATATATCTATCATCGATTCCACTTGCTGGTGTGAGTTACGAAACTAAGCGTTGCAGGATCTGGTTCAGCACTTGCTGTGCTTGCAACTCTGTAGTGACATTGAACTTGCTCGGGGACAGAATAAACCTTTGCCTTCCTGGGAGATGATTTGCGGGTGGCAGTGTCATCTGGGGGGGACCTGCGGTCCCCCTGACCCGCTGTGACAGGATGGTTTGCTGCTGGCTAAATATCAATTTGAAAGTGAGCCGAAGGGGCGTGCTGGGAAAGGGAAGAGGCTGAAGGGGATCCTTTCGGGGAAGAGAAGGGAGGGATAGGGCTTTGAGGGCTGGCACCTTTGGGCTCCACTGATGTGCTGCTGGAAACACTGGTGGGAGCAGAAGAGAGGAATCATAGACTCCTTAGGGATGGGAAGGGACCTTGAAAGATCCTCCAGTCCAGTCCCCCAGCCACAGCAGGATCACCCAGACCCAGTGGCACAGGAACACAGCCAGACGGGGCTGGAACGTCCGCAGAGAAGGAGACTCCACAACCCCCCTGGGCAGCCTGGTCCAGTGCTCCAGGACCCTCCCTGGGAAGAAGGTCCTGCTGATGGAGAAGAGACCTTAGCAGCACCGGGCTGGTGAGAAGGCCCAAGGGGGACTGGCAGCAATCACTGTGTCTCTGCAAGGTGACGTGCTATATAGTGCCAGCTATGTCAGATTGTGTTGATATGCCTCTGCTGCGCGATTGGGGATGTTGTGTTCCAGCTGCTGCTTTCCCTCTGCTGCTTTTGAATTGAAGGGGTCATCCCACCGATGCCGCTCCTGTTGGAGTCCTTACAGCTAGCTAGTCTCTGTGCCTGTGCTCGGGAGTGGCAGGCAGGGAGAGGTGTGCAGGGAGGCCTGCGTGTCTGGGGTGCTTGCTACTTCGATGAAGATGATTTTAGAGAGTTGAGATGGTATCAGTGAGTTGTTCCATCTATAAGGCTGACGACACCATGTAGTTGTCCGTTTAGGTCCTGAAGTGAATGGTGCTACTACCTGTGCGATGCTTCAGTCTGCATCACCTCTGTTTCTCCATCCCCAGAGCGTGTTAGCCTGCGTGTGCGTGACCAAGTCGTCTTCGCTTGGGGCATCTCTTTCTAAGACTCCATTCCGAGGTGAATTTCAAGCCCAGCGTTGTATTGGCAGGTTTGCTTGGGCAGGTGGCAGTTTCTTCTTCTGTTCCTCAAGATTTCCACCCCTTTAAACATCAGTAATCACAGGATCAGTTGCAGCCCGATGCCTTCCTTGCCAAGTTGGAGCTCAAAGCAAGTGCTCTTGGTGGCCAAATCATAATCACCTTGAAATGGTGGCAGATGTTGGGGTCAGGCTGGTATGACTGGCGGTGCTGACATGCTCCGGTGGCACCCCAGCACCCTGCGTCTCCTTGTTGAGGTTCCAGCAGACCATGTGGTTTATTGCCTCTTAATGAAAGGCTTTCTGGGGAGGGACTGTGCGTTCGATGGCTTCGCTTCTGCTTAGAAGAAGGAGTAAGTGCACAAAATATGATGGGGCTACAACCCGAATGGTCCTGGTGAAGTCTGCCCTTCTGCAAGGGCCAGATCCCAGGGTCAGGAGGAAAAATTAAGAGAAAGAAGGTGAATTCCTGCAGTTCTTAAGTGTGGTCTGACTCTTTGGATGGTAAAGTAGTGCCAGCTATAGCTTTGTTTTTGTTACTGCTGTCCCCTGGGTTTCTGTTTGGTGCTTGGGTCGTGGGATTGGTGTTTTGGGCTGGCTCTTCTGTAAAAGAGAGGCTCCTAAAAGAGGGTGCAGTGCAAAAACGATGCTGTTCATAGGCACCTTAGAAGAGACTCTTCCAGTTCCATTGAAGTGATTTCAGGGAGTTTGTATTTGTGAGTAAAAGAATTATAACTATCAGCAGGAATTTCTTCCCAGGGAGGGTCCCGGAGCACTGGACCAGGCTGCCCAGGGGGGTTGTGGAGTCTCCTTCTCTGCAGATGTTCCAGCCCCGCCTGGCTGTGTTCCTGTGCCACTGGGTCTGGGTGACCCTGCTGTGGCAGGGGGGTTGGACTGGATGATCTTTCCAGGTGCCTTCCCATCCCTAATGACTCTATGATTCTATTTCCAGGGTTATCAGTGGTTTCTGTTAGGAAGCTGTTGATGCAGAAAGTCTGGTAAAATGGCAGAGCGGAGTGCTGAGGGCACCACGAAGCAGAACAGTTGGGCTCTTTTCACTACCACACTGCTCCCAGGAGCCCCCAGGTTCATAAGCAGCACGAAGCAGATCTTCTTTTCTTCCAGTATACAACAGCATACTGTTGTATGGAGAGAGGGGTCCGTGTGTCCCTCACCGAGGAGCTTCGGGGACATTTTCCTCACCCAGTGTTTCTGTGCCTGATTCTCCTCCAGTGATAAAAGGTTAGAGAGAAAGTTGTGCATCAGTGCAACTACCTGTGGTATTTGTGATTGGTGTCGTTACGATGACAACAACAGTGACAGTGCTAACTGCTGCTTAGAACCAGGCAATGACGGAGCAGGTCGGTACCGCTTCCTGGGAGGAAGAGTTAGGGCAGAAAGGGAAACCTCTATCCCTGATGATTCTGTGATTCTATATCTGGACAGTTACGGTTTCCCATCTAGACCAATGCTTCTGACTACCGAGAAAAGGTGAGTCATGACAAAGCAGCTCTTTCTTACCAAGGGAGAAGTGGGCTGCTGGAGTGGACCCACTTATCTCCTGGCCCTGCGACGCTTCCTGCATCCCAACTGTTTCACTTCTCTGGTGAATTTTAACGGTAAGGGTTTCCAAAAGAGAGAAGAGGAGAGGGGGGAAAAAAAAGCAGTATGTGACAAGGCAGATGGAGAAGAACTGAATCAAGCACAGGCGATAACAATTACCTCAGGTTTTTGTGCTTCCCCCTTGAAATACCGCAACAGCTCTGCGTTTATCAGTCCAAAAATCAAGCAGTCAGTTGACATTAAAGCTGAGGAAAGAAGTTCCTGGGTTTGGCTCAGACCAGACTTCTGCTAATTGTCTGGTAGTGAGCAGAAGAGAGGGAGGCGCTTGCTGCAGGTGTTTGGGTTGCTTTTGACCTCTCTTCTCTGTTGCTGGATGGCAGAAGGGGATGTGTGTGCCCTGTGAGTGCAGGTAGCCTGGTAAGACACTTTGGCTTCGCTCATGTGCGTGGGGTTTTGGGGAGGGTGAAGGGGAAGGCAGGAGCTAAAACCACTAGGGCCAGTGGTGCTGGCCTGTGGTGGAGGATGGAGCCAGGCTCTTCTCAAGGTCATCTGGTGCTAGGGCAAGGGGCACTGGGTGCAAGTTGGAACAGAGGAGGTTCCCTCTCAATCTCAGCAGGACCTTCTTCACAGGGAGGGTCCCGGAGCACTGGCACAGGCTGCCCAGGGGGGCTGTGGAGTCTCCTTCTCTGGAGACGTTCCAGACTTGCCTGGCTGTGTTCCTGTGGGACATGGTCTGGGTGATTGGATTAGATGATCTTTCAATGTCTCCTCTGATTCCTATGATTCTATGAAGTGGTGCAACTGATAGCAAGGGTTGGACCATGTGGGCAGCAAGGGCCAAATCCTGGTCTGCTTGGGGCCTTGTCTGGCATGGGGACTACTCTGAGGGAGTAAATATGCAGCTGTGAACAAACCGCTCAAGAACACCATTGGCACGTGTGCAGTCACTGCTGATGCTGCTGGGGGGTTGTGGAAACGCTGGGCAAACCAGGGTGTCTCTGCTACCATCTGTGAGCAGCCTGCAGAGTGCTGACACCTTAGAGTGATACCTCACTCTTTGACCAGGTGGCTCTTCCTGGGCACTGTGGCTGCCTTTTTTCGGACGGGGTACTGAGAGGATGGTGCATGCATCGCTTCAGTGCTGTTCTTCTGCAAAGAGCTGGTGTGTCCAGCGAGCAGCTTTCCTGGAGCCAGCCCTGACTTTTGAGAAACAAAGGAAGCTCTTCCAAAGCACATTGGCACCCGCGTGCAGATTGTTCCATTACTCACTTGGCAATGCCTGAACTTGTATGCCCAGCTCCAGAAATCTTTCTCACACCCCCCAGCAGTGGCATCTAGCTGACAGCTTCTCCTCCCAGCTGGTCTTCTCCCCAGCATCTTGTCTGGCTTTGCTGCTGATGGCTGTGGACATGGCTGCGGGTCTTTCTTGGAGCCAGCTATATTGTGCCTGGAGATACCGGCTGGCTTCGACTCAGACTTTGAGCATGCCACGCGTATCTTTGAGCACAGCAGAGAAGAACCAGCTTTATTTAAATATATAAAAAGCCCTTAATGCTGAAAGGGTTCATATTTTACTGAGTAATCGTGCCAACTGCCCCGAAAGGCGCTCCAATGCCAATACCCATCCTACTCACTTGTTAACTTCTTTTTTTCAATCAGAAGCTAAGCCTGTCACGCATGTGTCACAGCTAAACGACTTCTTCTGTGGGCATGATGGGCAAGAGCTGTTCTGCTGCCTTTTTGTTTTCAGGCAGTAGCTGATAACTTGAGAAACACTGCAGATCTGTGCTGTGATGAGATGCCATGCCCTGCCACAAGGCCTTGGCTGCCTGGCATGTCGAAAGGGAATAAATACATAGTGGGTGAGACAATATCAAACGAGTCAGCCTTCGTATCGGTCCCACGTTTGTATTTGGTGCCTGGTATCCCTTTGTAATCCTCCTCGAGGGATGAATTCCCAAAGAGGAGGAAAAGGAGCAGTAAAATTGACCGGGATGAGATCTGTCAGTGCCGAACTGCGAATGGGAATTGGGAGCGGGGTGGGTTTTTTTATGAGCTGTCAAGAAAGAGAGAGGGCAACTTTGGCCCAAATCCAAAACTCACTTCACCCGCTTCAGTGGAGAGATGGGAATGGCAGTTAGATACTAAAACAAAATCAATACGTGACAATTAAAACCAATGGAAAACAGATAGCCATCAATTGCTCTGAGAAACCACCGTGGGCAGAGAGGCAACTGGCAAGGGGAGCGGGAGATGTTGAGGAAAACTTGTGTCTGGTGTAGACAGAGAGCTGCTGAGGGTCCTGGAGAAGAGGCAAACGTCGAAACCTATCATAGAATCCTTAGGGATGGGAAGGGACCTTGAGAGCTCATCCAGTCCAATCCCCCTGCTACAGCAGGATCACCCAGACCCAGTGGCACAGGAACACAGCCAGGTGGGGCTGGAACGTCTGCAGAGAAGGAGACTCCACAGCCCCCCTGGGCAGCCTGGTCCAGTGCTCTGTATGGATGAAAGAAGCAGAAAGGTAGAAGTGATGAAGGAACATCTCTGCTGCAGACCTGGGCAGCAGCACCATTGTATTGCCGTGGCATAGGTGGGTGCCAATGTTTTTTGTAGCTTATCAGTAGCCAAGGAGGTTTTTAGACAAGGTCCGGTGGAGAGAGATGTTTTCAATTGAAAAGGCCCTGAGCGCTTGCACCCAACAATCCCAGAAGAGTCAACTTGTGATGCTGTCTGTTGTTAAGCAGAGCTTACGGACTGGAAAAATGCCACCGAGACTGGTTGGGGTAACCGTGGGAGAGTTGGCAACGTTTTGCTTATCTCTTCAAAATAATTGAAAAGCCATTGTCAGATTCAATTGATAAAGAATTAAAGGGGAGAAATACAATTCATGCTGCTCCACTTAGATCTGTGGAGTATAGATCTTGTCAAATAAATCCCAGCTCCTTCTTCCAGACGACAACTGTGAGTGATAAGTGTAGATGAAACCGACTCTGTGAGGTGCTGGACGTGGTGTCGCTTGAGGTTGTGCGTAGGAAGACCTAGCACTGGGCAGTGTCACTGGGTGATTTGGAGTGGGGAATGTGAGGCTCTTAGTTGGCAGCTAGCACCAGCTACCGCATCTCTCTGAGGTACTGGCCTCACTTGGCTGTAGTCTTGCTCAGGTGCTTTAGTTGGCAAGTCTGTGTGAATGTAGAGTCTAGCCCATAACTAAGCTGCATTTGGGTCTTACAGGCTGTTGGGGGGGATCCCTATGCTGTGCTAAGAAGCACGTTGGTGGGATGGGAGGAAGGCAATGTGAGTCCCTTCCAAAACCAGAGCTTGCCACGGCGTTGTAAGGACCCGCCTCCCCCTGGCAGGCAGCACGTAGCTTGATGCCATAATTCTTGCCGTTTGGCAAGGCTGCGTCGGACCGGAGCGCATCTCTAGGTGGTGGAACGGTCAGTCAATAGCCTTGGTCATTAATCAAGCGCTAATAGACCGACTAGAAATCACATCTCTTCAAAGCAGAAGATGGAGGCGAAGGGCTGGTGGAGTTTAACTCTTTCTCTGCCGCGCTGTACTGCCTGCTTTTACATGGCTCCCGCGGAAGCGGTGGGCCGCTTCGGGAGGTTGTGTACGCGATTCAAAGTTCAGTCGTCGTCTTGATTAGCCAAGGCGGACGGTGAAGTGCGGGTTTGTTTTCTAGGCAAGCAAATGAAGAGTAATACCGCGTGTTACACTCCACTGAATCAATGTAACCCTAATTTTACCGTACAGGAAATCAATCGCAGCCTTCATAACAGTTGAAGATGCTACGAACAAAGTAATTTGGCAAATTATGGCAAGTAACACATTTATTGATGATCGTCGTTTAGGAATTTCAAATTGGTGAGCGCTCCGATATAATAAGGCCGTCCCGGTAGGAGCTGAGCGAAGTATGGATGCTAGGGTGCAACTGTAATGCATCATTTGCTATTAGTGGCCTGGTAATAATTACCCGTTTCAAAGCAGCTTTTTCCATGTAATCTTTAGTCTCAGTCGTAACAGCCCTTCTCATTGACATTATGATTACACAAGCTGCCCTTATGATCTAGAATATCTCGTTGATGGAAATAGTGAAACGTGGCGGCGAGCGCTTGATGTTGTATCCTCATTATAAGATAAAATGCTGTTTTCTCTGACCTGATCTCTAAGGTAGAGAGGCGAGGTAGCGTTGCGTTGCTGGCTCCCCCCGTTGCGTTAAGAGCTTACACTTCTTTAAGGCAAGTAAGATGAGATTTTCCCATTTCAGACCTTTTTTCTCCTTCCTGAGCTGACACGTGAGCGCAGGATTATGCGGGTCCGATCAGAGTTTCCTCTGGTTTCAGCAGATTTCAGCATCTCCCTGCGCTCGAGCGCCCGACATGGATGAAACACCACGGTGCGTTCCACGCCGATGCTGCCTTTGGGATGAAACACTGAATATTATTCCAAGGGCTTTAACAGTGATCAAAGTGTTAAATGCCTGTTGTAGAGGACCGGCTCATGTTTTACTCACCCACAGCTCATGGAAGGGTTTTACCCAGCCGATGGACCAGTTGCCTCGTAATGTAAATACTGGGGCAGAGCAGGATGCTTGAACTGGAGCCAGCAGGGTGCCCAGGTGGCATGAAACGCCAATGGCATCCTGGCTTGGAGCAGCAATAGTGTGGCCAGCAGGACTAGGGACGTCATTCTCCCCTTGTAGTGGGCACTGGGGAGGGCTCTGCTCGAGTCCTGGGGCCAGTTGTGAGCCCCTCGCTTCAAGAAAGAGATCGAGGGGCTGGAGCAGGTCCGGAGGAGCAACGAGGCTGGGGAAGGGACTGGAGGGGGAGTGCAGGCAGGTAGCTGATGCTCTTGGAGGGCTCCTGCTTGATTCCTCAGCAAACTTGAAGAGCACGTTGACTCTGTAACATGTTCCTAGAGGAAGAGGAGCAGCAGCTCTGTGAGAACTGCCGGGCAGGGCTGGACACCAGATTCTATTCTCCTGCTTTCAGTTTACCAGCACTGAGTATGAAAACCCCCTGTAGGGGGGTGGAAGCAAACTGTATGCAAAATTACAGGAGTCGATGACCGTGTGCTCACCTCCTCCATATCTCACACCCCTCTTTCCTCATAGGTGGCCCTTGAAGAGTTGCTCCTCGCCCTTGTTTTGGCATAGCCTGGAAGGGGCTGCTTTCTGCTGTCATTATTAGCTGGCTTTTTGTTTGGTTATTTATTAGTTGGTTGCTCTTTTATAATGTCCGTGTTATCTCCAAAAATAAATTATCATGAAATAGAGTTAGCCCGCTACTTGCCAAAGTGGCATTTACCATCCGCGGCTTCTTTTCAGAGTGAGAGAAATAATGCGGCACTGGCAAGGCGCTCGGCCAGGCCTCCTGGCCACCCTCCAACTCCCTCCTTGGCTGAGCTGCCACTCTCTCTCTCTCTGCCTTCCTCTTTCCCTGGCCCGTGCTCTGTTTCACTAACTTTTTTGCCCCTTTTTCTTTATTTTTACAAGAATTTTCTGTTGCACCCCCCTCCCTCCCGACTGGAACCTCTGCTGAGGAGCTGGAGGAGACGCCGGTTAGTTCTGTACATCTTGGTAGCCTCTCAAAAGTGATGGATGTCGTGATGCCCAGCTTGTTCCGCTTGCACCGCGTAGGGATGCCGCGTCCGTGGTTTTCCGGAGCGCGTTTCGGAAGGAGGTTTATGTATTTCATGAGTTCAAAGCCCATTTATTATTTGAATTACTTATTTTCATCCCAATTTAAACACCTTGCAGCCTCTCGCAGCGTCAAGGCGGCTGAGTCGTATGTGGTGTTGATTGACTACATCATCATGAGGGCTTCTTTCGCCCTGGTTGCCTGTCAGTGTTCAGTTTTAAACCTGGAGTTGGGTCGGTTGGGAGGAGGTGGCGGGTCTGGACCTCCTCGTCGCGTCCCTCGTGTCCTGCTACGTCCTCTGTCTGTGTGCGAGCTGGGACATCCCTTCTCCAGCTCTTCCCAGCTGAGTACCCGAGAGGAGAGGAGCTTAGACGGGGAGGAAAGCTCTTGCCTGCTGGTGGTTGGCTAGAGATTGACGCTGCTTGTTGTGTTATTTTGCAGGTAAAGACGAGCCCACCAGCTACACGTGTACGACTTGTAAACAGCCTTTCAACAGCGCCTGGTTCCTCTTGCAGCATGCACAGAACACGCACGGCTTACGCATCTACCTAGAAAGCGAGCACGGCAGCCCCCTGACGCCACGGGTTGGTATCCCAACAGGACTAGGTGCAGAGTGCCCTTCCCAGCCACCTCTCCACGGGATTCACATTGCAGACAATAACCCTTTTAACCTGCTCAGAATACCTGGCTCAGTCTCGAGGGAGGCGTCGGGGCTGGGAGAAGGGCGTTTCCCACCCACTCCGCCCCTCTTTAGCCCTCCCCCAAGGCACCATTTGGATCCGCATCGCATTGAGCGCCTGGGTGCGGAAGAAATGGCTCTGGCCACCCATCACCCTAGTGCCTTTGACAGGGTGCTGCGACTGAACCCCATGGCGATGGAGCCCCCCGCTATGGATTTCTCCCGGAGGCTGCGGGAGCTGGCCGGCAACACCTCCAGCCCTCCCTTGTCCCCGAGCCGGCCCAGCCCTATGCAAAGGTTGCTGCAGCCCTTCCAGCCCGGCAGCAAGCCCCCATTCCTGGCCACGCCACCCCTTCCTCCTCTGCAGTCCGCTCCTCCTCCCTCCCAGCCACCCATGAAGTCCAAGTCGTGTGAGTTCTGTGGGAAGACCTTCAAGTTCCAGAGCAACCTGGTGGTCCACCGCCGGAGCCACACCGGGGAGAAGCCCTATAAGTGCAACCTCTGTGACCACGCGTGCACGCAGGCCAGCAAGCTGAAGCGCCACATGAAGACCCACATGCACAAGTCCTCACCCATGACGGTGAAGTCGGACGACGGGCTCTCCACCGCCAGCTCCCCCGAGCCGGGCACCAGCGACCTGGTGGGCAGTGCCAGCAGCGCCCTCAAGTCCGTGGTTGCCAAGTTCAAGAGCGAGAACGACCCCAACATGATCCCTGAGAATGGGGATGAGGAAGAGGAGGAAGAAGAGGAGGAGGAGGAGGAGGAGGAGGAGGAAGAGGAGGAGGACTTGAATGAGAGTGACAGGCCGGACTACGGCTTCGGGATGAGCCTGGAGGCGGCCCGTCACCACGAGAACAACTCGCGGGCCGGCGAGGAGGGCCGGGCGATGCCGGATGTCATGCAGGGCATGGTGCTGAGCTCCATGCAACACTTCAGCGAGGCCTTCCACCAGGTTCTGGGGGAGAAACATAAGCGGGGCCACCTCCCCGAACCCGAGGCGCACAGGGACACTTGCGACGAAGACTCGGTAGCTGGCGAGTCTGACCGCATCGACGAGGGGGCGGTGAACGGTCGGGGCTGCTCGCCGGGGGAGTCGGCGTCTGGAGGCCTGTCCAAAAAGCTGCTGCTGGGTAGCCCCAGCTCCTTGAGCCCCTTCTCCAAACGCATCAAGCTGGAGAAGGAATTTGACCTGCCGGCCGCCGCCATGCCCAACACCGAGAACGTTTATTCCCAGTGGTTGGCAGGCTACGCCGCCTCCCGGCAGCTGAAGGACCCCTTCCTCAGCTTCGGCGACTCCCGACAATCGCCCTTCGCCTCCTCCTCCGAGCACTCCTCGGAGAACGGCAGCCTGCGCTTCTCCACGCCGCCGGGCGAGCTGGACGGAGGCATCTCAGGCCGCAGCGGCACGGGAAGCGGAGGGAGCACCCCCCATATTAGTGGCCCGGGCCCTGGGAGGCCCAGCTCAAAAGAGGGCAGACGCAGCGACACTTGTGAGTACTGTGGGAAGGTCTTCAAGAACTGTAGTAATCTCACCGTCCACAGACGGAGCCACACGGGCGAGAGGCCGTATAAGTGTGAGCTTTGCAACTACGCCTGCGCCCAGAGTAGCAAGCTCACCCGGCACATGAAAACACACGGGCAGGTGGGAAAGGACGTTTACAAATGCGAGATTTGTAAGATGCCTTTTAGCGTGTACAGTACCCTGGAGAAACACATGAAAAAATGGCACAGTGACCGAGTCTTGAATAACGAGATAAAAACTGAATAGTAGAGGTATATCCGTCCCCGCCCCATCCACCCCACAGCCGCCCCTTCCCTCCCCACGGTCCCGCATCCCCCCTAGAGGTTTTTTTTCTAGTCCCTTGTGATGGAAAAATCATGGAAGCTAAGAATCTTTGGAAAGTGCTTGTCACCAGCACACCCTGTTTCTTTTCTTTTTGTTCTCACCGTTTGAATGCATGATCTGTATCGGGGCAATACTATTGCATTTGACGCAAACTTTGAGCCTTTCTCTTGTGCAATAATTTACCTGTTTTGTATGTTGGCCTTGGGTTTCGTTTCGGTTGGGTTGGGGGGGTGGGGTGTTATTTTTTTTTAGTTCCCCCAGTTGGGTTTTTTTTGTTGTCGTTGGGGTTTTCTGTTCGTTGTCGTCGTCGTCGTCGTTCTTTATGGGGTTGTTGGTTTCTTTTTTACTGCTTTTTTTGATTTTTAGGGGGTTTTTTGTTGTTGTTGTTGTTGCTGTTTGGTTTCTTGGTTTGAATTTGTTCGGGATCAGACGGCACGGACGGTATGTTACGGCTGGGTGCTTTTTCTTTTTAGTTTTGTTGTTGTTTGAAATTGTCCCTGATTCGTTGCTGAGCAAATACCTTGCTGTTTCCCAGTTCCGTTCGGATTTAAACAAAAACAAAAAAAGGAGGAAAAAAAAAAACCCAAAAAAAGATTAAAAAAAAAAAGAGGAGGAGAGGAAAAACAAAACAAAAAAAAAAGAGAGAGAGAGAGAAAAAAAAAGTGAAACCAAACCAAAACCGAGAGAGGAAACAAAACCGACCATGCTGCATCCATCCTGTAACACATATCATGTACAGTTTTGTTCTGTGACGTGCGAAGATAAAGATCCTTTGGGTAACCTTCAACGGACAGGACCTGTAGCAGCGAAGAAGCGTTGCGTTAGCTAGATGGCTGTCTTAAAAGACTAAAACCCACCGATTGGAGAAAGAGTACCCGTTAGGAAATCAAAACAGGAAGGCCTTTAATTGGGAAGGAACCAACCACCGCCACCGCTCGGAAAGAGGTAGATTTCTCTTAGCTTTTGGTTTCAAACACCCACACCCACACGCACACCCCCACCCCCACAAATTAATCTGAGTGCCTTGGATCTGTCGTGGCTGATGCCGATGGCTCCTTTCTGCTCGTCCTCCACACGTAGCTCATCTTCACATCGGTTGTGGCGGTGATCCTCTGCCGCTGAGCATGTGAGTCCGTCCTGTGTCCCTAACAACGCCGGCTACCTAAGAACGAAGAGGAAAGGCAAAAGTAAGGAAGAGAAAGAAATGACCCGCTCAGTCCCAGTTAAGAATCATTCTCCCCTGCCTTTTATTACTCTAATTATTATTATTAATATTATTATTGCTATTATTATTGTTTTCTTAAAGAACTGAACTGATCCTACCAGTCTAAAAACCTGCTTTGCTCCTGGAGAGAGCTTAAAACGAGATATAGGACCTCCCCCACCTCCTTTTATCCCCCCCCCTCCCCACTGCTGCTTAAATAGACGGGCAGAGGCCCTTCCACGCCATTAAATACACGAGTAAGGAAATGAGTTCTGTGGAGATCCTCACTGTTAATAATATCTCCTATCGATTCTGGCACCAAAACAAATAAATCCAGAGCCGCTCGGTTGTCAGACCGACAATCCCTTCTAAACTTGAAGACACCTCGCCTTCCCCACGCTAAAAAACAACCACAAAAAAAGAAACTAAGGAAAGGAGAAGCCCGGCAGTGAGAGTTTACCGAGTGTAACGGCTAGAGGAGCGAGGAAAAGGAACGGTGATTGATTAGCACAACGCGGTACTGGGTGCCGTTTCAGTCGAGAACAGGCGGATGAGCTCCTATCGACACAGGGATGACTAACTACGAATCCTTCAGACCTGCCTTTAACGTCACGCTCCGAAGAAGGAACAGAATGTAAACATAAAAAGAGGGATAACCCCCCCCCCCTAAAAAAAAAACCCCACAAGAGTAGCAGCATCTGTCTGTGCTCCCTCCAAGTTGTCCTACCCTCCCTCTCCCCGTACTCTGTATGCTATTTGTGTTGACATGGAAGCGGATTCCTTGTTTGATTCTTAAGCTAGCGCCCGCCCCGGCTGGTGTTCAAATAGCACTTGACTCTGCCTGTGATGTCTGTATCTTTAAGCGGAGGTACAGAGGTTGAGTATAAAATGAGACTGCTCAGATAGGACAATTAAGTGCACTGTACCAATTTTCCCAGTTTACAGGTCTCTACTTTAAGGGAAAAGTTGCAAGAATGCTGAAAGGAAGCAAAAAGAACCCCGATAAACAGAAAGAAAAGGCATCTCGCTGATGA
>VZRI01006356.1:109039-129470 GCA_013397515.1 Upupa epops | reverse complement strand
GATGAAGTTCAGATGGCAGAACCAGTGGGCCCCAATTTCATTTCGTTTGCCCTCCCGTAATGAGCACGGTGGGATTCCCCAGGAAACGCTGGGCTGGCCCTGGCTCCAGCGGGCAGGTGCTCATGTGGCCGGCACACAGACAGGCGAAACCCCCTCCGTGAGGGTGGCAGAGAAAGAGGAGAAGGGGTGGTGGGTGAAGGTGTCTGTGCTGCGTGAGCCCCGCATCCTGCGGCGAGAAGGCGGAGAGACGGACAGTTAGGTTTCCTTGGTGGCTGAGCGCGTTCAAGCGACAATTTCGGAGGTTCCTCTCACCCCGATGACTCTTCCCTGGCAATTTCCATGGTCCTCCAGGTTTCCAGTGGCAATGTACAGAAGCTCCCACCTCTCCCTCAATGTCTGCAACTGCATGTGTCTAAGGGCTATCCCAGAGTCATTTCCAGATCTCCTGTCGGTGGGATATGTGCATGCAAAATAAGGTTGTATTTGGCTTCTCATATTCAGCTCTATATTCCATATTGTGTTGACCAAGAAAAGAAACAAAACCAACTCAGCCCCTGTGCTGAAGAATGTGATGGACTGATGACGTTCAGAAACAGACTGTAAATCAAGGAGGCTAATAAATATTTGCTATTAATAAAACAGGGCTACCGCCTTGCACGTTATTTTCTCATGGTACCGTATCTCAACCTGAGTGGCGTGAAGCCAGGGCGATGCCTGTGGACCTCACCTCCTGCCCCAGCCTTTGCACCTTCCCTCCTCAAGTACCCAGACAAGATGAGCTTTTCCTCAAGGAGAAGGCCTAGATGGAGCACTAAGACCCTTGGTGCCCTTGGCAAGAGGTGGCCTCTTGTTGAGTTGTCCCTATGGACCAGCAGAAGACCCCCCAGAGCTCACGCAGACCCTTGCAGCACAGAGCCTGCAGACTGAACTTGCACCCCCTGCATCAGAGGGTGCTAAACCTTTCAGGGTTCCCAGGTGGGAGGGGGAGCCACTCCAGGTGAGAGCACACAGGAGAAGGAAGCATCCACAGCCCGCTTAACCCTTCCCACTGAGTTCTTCTGGTTCTCTGCCCTGTCCTCCTTAAAGAGGTTGGGCAAGGAGTTGGGTAGCTGAGTGTTTCCTGCGAACCACCTGCAGGCAGCAGAAAGCAGGGCCATGCTCTTGCTTCTTGAGCACCCCTTGCAGAGCTCACAGAGCCTCCAGGGATGCCGGATTAAATAGCTGTGCCCTTGTAAACCCAGGGCACTTTGGGCAGGGAGGGAGCAGAGGGTGGAGCCCTAAAGAAGCCTCTACTTTTTCTCTTGACGTGTTTGCCTCTGACCTCCTCTTACAGCCCTGTGCTGGCAAGCAGGGTCGGGTGGCTACGACCCTTCTTCAGTCCTCTTCCCAGTAGGCTGAGGCTGCTCTCGGAGCTCTTACCGCGTGGCTCCTCTGCAGCACAGCTCCCGTGGGCTGGCAGCGTGGGCTCTCCACAAACGGCTCTGTTTGGATCAAAGTTTTATCCGTGGGGTTTTGTTCTTCTCTTCAATTCTTCTGTTATTTCATTGTTCTTCTTGTGTTCTCTCCCCCCCTTCACCCCAGCACGTTCCTCCGGGGTTCAGCTTTATTATTCCGAGGCTTCGAGGGAGCAACATCCCTGCAAGAGCTGCTTTGCACCTGGCTGCTTCTGCCGGCTCTTGGCTGCTGCCTAAAACCCCCTTTGAACTGGTTTTCTCTCTTCCCCCACCGCCCTTCCCTCTCTCCCCTGCTGAAGAGACAGCACCTTTCACAGCGGTAGTGATTAAAGGGGGTGCAGAGCTTCCTTAAAGTCGAGCCTGGCAGTATAAAAGGAGGTGTGGAAGTGATGAGTGATCCCAGGCTGCGCTAAAGCGGGGGCTGGCCTTTTCGACATCGCTCCTACCTGCGGCGTGTTCCAGCACCTCGGAGACGGGCTGTTTGGAAATTCACCCCCGGAGCATCCACCCCTGGGCCCTCATTCGGGCAAGTTGAAAAGCAGTCTCTAGGATTTAGTCCGGTTGTTGCTGCTGTTCTCTTCTTCTGGAGCCCCCAGAGCTGCCAGGTGGCCGCTCGGCTGGAAGGGGACAGAGGAGAGATCCCATCCCAGCCCCGCTCTGCCTTCTGAGAGCACTGGGCGATGGGCATCCCTGGAGAGGCTGGAGATGGGGAAGGCTCCCTGGCTGTAAAACTAGAGCTTGCAAAAGGCTCTTGGAAAAGCATTCCTAGCTGTCTGTGTACGAGAGGCAGTCAGGAGCAGAAGGAGGTGGAAGGAGAGAGCTCGTTGCACGTGACTTGCGGGACGAGGCTGGGGGAGCGATGCCTTTTCCTGGACTGGCTTATCCCCCCCCCTGCCTATCATCAGGGTTTTAATATCGCAGTGACAATGTTTTATAATGAAGCTAACCTAAGAGATGGACCCTGGCTCAGCGAGAGCAGGTGAGGAAGGCTTCCACCCATGGCCCAGGCTTAAGCCCGGGTTGCCGCATCCTCTGGTGAGCGAGGTGCCCAGCTCCTGAACGCCAAGGCGCCCCGTGCTTCGCCAAGTGAAACCCTGACCTCGTAAGGGCTGTAATGTTAATAGAGAAGAAAAGCCCTTAAAAGAACGCCATGAGTTCACAGACATCCTGGGAACTCAGGAGGGCAAATCTAGCCCCTGAGAGATAGAACCTGAAGAGCTGAGCCGTAAACCCGGCCGCTAACATCCTTATTATGAGATGCGAATGGAGGGGTCCAATTCGCTTTAGGAAAGCATGAGCAGTGGTTCATGTCTCTAGTGGGAATACCTCGCCAGTGGGCCCGCCTGGGGGGTTCTGCGCCGTGTGCTTACAAAAGGAAAGAGGGAAAGAAGCAACCAAGGCCACGGCGGAGCTGCTGCAGGCAGCACGGAGCGAGCCAAGCGGCGATCTGGGGGTGGGAAGAAGTAGCTGCCGCTTCCCGTGGGCAGGAGGCTGTGTGTTGTTCACACCGAGCCCAATGGGCCAACAGCAGCGATACCGTGTGGGGTTCTCAGCCGGGGTCTGAACCTGGCCTGAGCTTGAGTGTTAAACTCCCAGCAGCTGGCTGGGTCCCTGTGCATCCCTCTGTGGTGACGCTGGCGTGCTGCGGGTGCTTGGGGCCCCGTCTGAGCTCTGGGCTGTGCATTCCCTGCCCGTGGTGTTGCACCTCCTCTAGCTGCTGCGATGCAGCGGAGAGCATCCTGGGTTGCAGACACCACGGGGCTGGCACAGGGCTGGCGCTGGGTTTGGGTGCTTTGTTCGAGGCGCTTGTCCACACCAGGAGCAGTTTGAGGTATCTGCTGGACTCGGGGGGCCTGCGTGTGCGAGCGTGTCCCTCTCTCGTTTCCTAGAGTCTAATTATTTCCCAGGCACCTCCTCTGGAGCTGGAGCTGGCGTAATCGCTGCCCTCACCTTCGCCCTCGCCGTTTGTCTGACAGCGGAGGTTAAAGTCTCGAGCTAGGAGAAGGGCTTGGCATGCAAGGTGGGGATGGCTGGGATGAAAGGAGAGAGGCTCTGAGTGGTTGGTGCGCTCTCCATCCAGCTCTGGGGTTGAGAGGTCAAGACTTGTTCGCAAAAGCGGGGAAAATGTGGTGCCATTAATTCGCATCCTTAAAGACAAAAGGTCTTGTTTGGCTGCCTGCATGCTGGGACCGCCGGGAGGCTGGAATTCTCCTTTCAAACAGGGAAAATAAAACAAACCCCCTACCCCGAGAGGCCGCTTTTCAGGCGGGCATTGTGGAGCGCTCGTCTATAATGCGCAGGGATCAAGGGTTGAGTGAACAAGGGAGGCCAGGTAAAGGCGGTCACTGGAAACCCCGGGGATTAGGTGATTTTATTTGTTTTGGGGAGCTCTAGAGCATCTCTCTAATTACAGACATGAAAACCAGGACGGGATGAGGGCCGCCGGCTCCAGACACAGCCCTGCAGCTTGACTTTGGGGCTGGGCTCTGTTCTCACACGGAGCACGCTGTCTGGGGCTCGAGGCATGCAGTCAGGGCCTCTTCCTGAGGTCAGGGGAATCGGTCGAGGAAAGCCCTGGGTCTCCAGCCGGACCCAAAGGGCTGAGCTGGAGCTGGCTCTGGCACCCCGTTTCTCATCGCAGGACTGCCTCCCTTTACCCTTTCTGGCTGTCCAGCAGCCATTTGTTCCCAAAGCACTGGTCTCACTGTCTACTTCTTTTTAGAGCCCCACGGACACAACCAGCTGGCCGACATCACAAAACAACGACGGGTCCTGCAGCAGCTGGCCCAACCCTTAGACATCGCCATGCTTGGAGCTTCCTGAGGAAAGAAACCCAGAGCATCCCTCTGCTCCCTTGCTCAGGAGTCACAGAAGCAGTGGGTAGCAGGGTTAGCAGACTGGCTAAGCGCCCGTAGAGGGCTGTGGGTTGGTTAGGCTGGACGCATTGATGGGCCCTGGTGGGGGGCACAGCCAAGAGGGCTCAGCCCTTGCTGCGCACGGTATTAAACACCTATTAAACCCCCCAGCCAACAAACCAACCCTTGAGGGATGGAGCCACGGCAATCCTCTAGCAGATGCCTATAAACCAGGCTTTTTACGAGTGGTTTCCTTCCCACCCCCTCCGGGATCCACGCAGGAACACCCAGAGGAGTGTCTGTACTAACCCTATGTGTGACTGCTTGGGCTCCAGGATCCTAGAGGTCCTCTCCCTCCTCAAACAAAAGCTCTGTGGATCTGTGAACAGCTCTCCTGGCTGCGGACACAGGGAATTCCGCTTGTCCTGTTGTGGGAAGGTGATTGTTAGGGCAGCACGAAGCTTGTGGCTGGACTCTGGTGATAATCTCCTGGCCAGGCACACTGGTGTTTTCCTGACACCCCCTAACCCCCCCTCCCCTCCTCACTTTAGGAGTCGGAGCCTTGTAAATCCTTCTGACCTGGGTGCTTTATCGGGTCTCCCAGCTTCTCTCTGCAAAACCATGGCACGGGTGGCAGGGGTTACCATCTGTGCAAGGGATATCCTCCTGCTCCCGCTGCCCCGTGGCCGACTGCTGTGGCCACCAGGAAGGCAGCTGTGGTTTCATAGCTTTTTAGCCGTGAAATGAGGAAGGATGTCCTTCCTCGCGGTTTACGATGGTGGTGCAGAAAGCAACAAACGGACTTCTGCATCGCGCCCCAGATTCGCTCCCCTTGCAGCTGGGCTCAGATAAGGGGCAGCGCATCTGAAAGCAGAACCCCAGCGACGAGCGAGCTCTGGAAGAGACTCTAAAAGCTCCACAGGAGACTGAATGCAGGGCTGTGCTCACGCACAGTGCTGGTGGCAGTGGGAAATGGCCTCTGCTCGCACCCAGCACCTCCCCTGAAACAAAAATCCCCCAAAATCCAGCCCCCCCTTCATGTCTGGGGCACCCGATACCCTAAATCCCGCCGGCGTCTTTAGCCTTGGGAAGTCTTCAGCTCCTGGGGATGCATTCGAGCCTCACCCTGCCTTGCACACCGAGCGCCTGGAAGGGCCCCAGAATCAGCACCAGCAAAGGGCTGGGCTGGGCTGTCGCAGGGGATGCTCTGGAAGGGCTGCTGGAGGGTTTGCTCGGGGATGGGCTGCTGCTGCCTAGGTTGGTGCTTGCCATCGCTCCCAAGGGGGCTCCTGGTCTCGCTTCCCAGGATCTCTTGTGCGGGGATGGATGGAGCTGGAGCAAACCCCCTGCGTGTGCTTGAAGTGCTGAGACTCACACACGTGCTTCGGGAGAGTGCGGTGGGGATCCTGCTTGGAGCCAGGTGTCTTTCCAGAGGTGCTGCTCCTCACTCCTCCCTTACATCTCAGCATGATGACCTTGCAAGGTCTGCAGACATCTGGGATGATCCATGAGACCAGGGCTGGAGGAACAGAGCTGTGTGCAGCCCAGGGCCCTGTTGGTTTTGCTGTCACATACACCTGTATTCGCCCTCTCTAAAGGAGGAGGCTGAACCCACCCCTGAGCTGCACCGGGGTTAATTTAAGGAGGGAGAAAGAGCAACGAGCAGCCTCAGCGCTGCTCCTGAAACACTTTACCCTCCTGGATGTTTTTAACGGTGATGGTTTGTAAATCTCAAGGAGTTTCTTGCACCACAGTGAGCTCACAGAGTCGACTTCTGCATAGACAGGGGAGCTGGAAGAGGACAGTGTTTGCTGTGGCCTCAGCTGGGACACGCTGCTCCCTCGCCGGCCGGGCCCTTCTCCCTGCGCTGCTGGGCAGGTTTCGGCATGATTCATGGAGCCTGGGACAAGGTGGGGTGTTGTCTTCCAGGTCAGGATTTAGTTGTATTGGCAAAGGGCTGTCGGAATGCTTTTAAGGTGTCCTCTTGCTTGGTATTGTTTGCCTCCTCTTTGTTTCCCTGCAAGCAGTGCCAGGCTCTGCCTTTGTCCAGCAGATGAGCAAGGAAGGGTCCAAGCTGTCAGGCTGCACATGAAATGATCGCCTAGGCATCCCTAGGCATCCCACGCCATACCTCTGCTCGGGAGCTTTGGTCCCCTTCTCCTCACTGCCCCCCAAACCACTCCTCAGCTCAGCTTCCAATGCAGCACCATTTCCCCCCTCCTCCTGTGGTGGGAATCGACTCACTCTTCACAGAGCATCAGAGAACGCTACGGATTGGGAGAGACCTGGAAAGACCACCCAGTCCAACCCCCTGCCACAGCAGGATCACCCAGACCAAGTCACAGAACAGAACCCTATGGATGAGAAGGGACCTCGAGAGATCATCCAGTCCAATCCCCCTGCCACAGCAGCATCACCCAGACCAAGTCCAGGTGGATCTTGAATGTCTCCAGAGAAGGAGACTCCACAACCCCTCCTGGGCAGCCCCCTCCAGCGTCCCATCACCCTCCCTGGGAAGAAGTTATAGAATCAGTCGGGGTTGGAAGGGACCCCAGGACCATCCAGTTCCAACCCCCTGCCATGGGCAGGGACCCCCCACCCTAGAGCAGGCTGCAGAACGATAACACTAAGTGAGCAGCAGTGAAGCAGCCGTGCACCTTCGTAACTCACTCCGAAGTCCAGACTCAGAGCTCCCAGGCTCACGGAGAGATAAATAACAAGCAGTAATTAAAGCTGCACAGAGTGCGTTGCTGCGAGGTGCAAGGGGCTGTGCCACGGATGGACACGCTGCTGTGCTGATCCCTCACCGGGGGGGTTTGGGGCAGCCACAAGGGTCTGTGGCTGGGCAGCTGCTCGAGCGCTGGAGATGCTTGGCATTGGTGTGGCTGCTTTATTTGATGTCCACTAATCACTGCAGCTCCAGCTCTGCCGGGGCGAGGGCTTCCAGCCCGGCTATTGCCCCCCCAGCGCCGAGCCCCACCGTGCCTCCTTGCCTGCTGCAGATTCAAAGCTCTCATCCCACCGAGCCGGGCCCAACGCAAGACTTTGTGCCACGGGTTCCCATCCTAATCCCGTACCTGCATGGGATGGGCCCCAGGGCAAACCGTCCTGGCGCTCTGTCAGCTCTTTCCTACGTGCGCTTCTGGGAAGTGAAGGGACAGCCACATGCATGACCTGTTCTTCTGGCCTCTCCTCAATCACCCTGCAGCCTCAGGTGCATTTTTAGCTCCTCTGAAATATTCTGGGGGGGTGTTTTTTCATGTTGGTGCCTCAATCTCAGGGTTTTTTTTTTCCCCTTCCCCCCCCACCCCCCTCCCTTCCCTTTGACAGGTCCGAACCCTTCCATCCCCTTCTTAGAACTGACATAAAAATGCAGCTGAGAAAACACCGAAGCTGTTCCAACAACTGCCCTGCTAAGAAGTAAAGTAAACCAGAAAGAAGTCATTACAGCCAGAGCTTCCTCTTTAAATCAGCTGGTGGGGACGAAGTGAGAGTCCTCGGTAATTAGATTCCCTCCCTCATCCTAATTGCATTCCAAATAAATCAGCGCCCGGGCTCTGGCTCTTTTTTAAGTTTCCTTGAATTTCGCCTTTGTCTGGGAATCTCGGAGCAGTGGAGCCGCAGTGAATAGGATGAAGCTACAGGTAATTACCGGGGTATTTCGGCTCTGCCCCGAGGACCCCCAGCCCGCGGTGGTTAACTGTCAAGCCTTGTGGAAACCAACCCCGTGCCAAACCCCGGGGAGAGCCGCGCACGGTGAGCCGATCCCTCATCGCCAAGGTGCAGGAGGCTTTAGAGCGAGGGATGGTTTGGCACTCGCACGCCAGAGCCATGGAAAAACCCCCGTCGTCTCCCCAGCACGCCTGTCTGCTCTCCTCTTCCAGGGTTGCTGAAAGGCCAGGGAGCTTTAGCTTAGCAAATATCTCTAAGGATCTCTGAGTCCAGGCCCCTGAATCCCTTTAAGCTCCAACTACACCATGTGGACATCGTGTCTGTGTTTTCCTTCTTCAGCAGAGGAGAGAACGTTCAGTCACTGCACAGCGAGTGCTGGCTCCGCGGGCTGTGGGTGGCTACTGATTCTATGACTTCTTCCCAGGGAGGGTGATGGGGCACTGGAGGGGGCTGCCCGGGGGGTTTGTGGGGTCTCCTTCTCTGGAGATGATTGAAACCCGCCTGGACTTGGTCTGGGTGACCCTGCTGTGGCAGGGGGATTGGACTGGATGGTCTTCCCAGGTCACTTCCAGTCCGTACTGGTCTGTTCTGTGACTTGGCCTGGGTGATGCTGCTGTGGCAGGGGGATTGGACTGGGTGATCTTTCCAGGTCCCTTCCACTCCCTGATGGAGAAACTCGGGAGCCAAGGCAGGGGAGGATGAAGAACAACTCTCCCAAGGACAGGACATCCCCTTTCCCTTAACTGAAGCCAGAGCAGAGCTCTTTCAAGACGAGGCAGGCAGCGAGGGCTTAGTGGTGACCTTGCACCGAAATCTTGTGCTGTCGAAACCTGGAGGTTGCACAAGCAGCTGGGTGGTGATGGGCAGCACCCTGCGCCCTGCGCCGCGGGACTCCCGCTGAGCTGGGAACACAGCGGAGCTCCCACTGCCCCAGCGGTTTGGGGGCGCTCTTCACTGTTCCTGGCTCCTGAGCACTGGGGGGCCTCCCTCCTTTGGGTTATCCCAAAAATCAACCCTGGATGGCTGGAAAATGAGCCAACACTGGAATCAGCCCAAGCTCCCCATCACAGGCGCTTGCCCTCCCCTCTGCTTGATGGCAGAGCTTTGTTGAGCCCATGCAGAGGATGACGAGGACGGTGGTGTTGGCGATGCCCTCGCCCTCAGCAGGAAGAGGAGGGAGCAGTGTCCCCCCAAACGCAGAGTCCCTGGAATGATTATTAATTGGAAAAGTCGGACACTTGAGGGTGCTGTCCCCTGTCAGGAGAGCATCAGCCATGCTGGGGCTGCTTCCTGGTGAGGGATGAGCCAAGGGTGATGTTGCCGGCTCCCTGGCATAACCAAGGGGTGGATCGGGATAAGGAGCCATCCAGGGTGTCCATGCAGGAGCAGCAAGAGAGTGGGACAGAGCAGGAGAGAAGGATGGAGACAAGATAGGTCTTCAACGTGCCCAGCCTGGCCCACTGACCCCCTCATGCTGTTCTGAAAGCATTCGAGGCTGCCCTGCTTGGACAGCAGTGGGAACAGCTGTGCTCATCACAGGGCTGGGCACTCCACCCCTCTGCTGCAGCTGCTCCTGGTTAGAGAAGGCTCAAGGTAGCTGATAAAGGCAGGGGATAGCTAGCTGCGCAGGAGTTGAAGGGCTGGAGCTGGGCTTGGAAAGAGGAGCAGCAGGTTGTGCTCCTGTGGTGAGAGGCCTGTGTGTCTGGGCTTGCCTCAGTGCTTTCTGGATGCCATAGAGGGTCCCCTGCTCTGGATGAGCTCTGAGTGCGTGGGGGTCTCTGTGCTGGCCAGCCTCCACCCAGGGTCTGCTCCAGTTGCTGTGGCCTCATGCTTGCACCTGAGCTGCCTGTGCTGCTTCGGATGAACCTGGGAGCACAAGGACTGTGGTCTTCACTCACACAGCTCAGACATCACCGGTGCAGTGCAAGGTCTGTGTTCAGCAGCTCTGGACCGCTGTCGGTGCCCACTGTGCACCAGATACAGGAGAGCAAAGCTGCACTGATGTGGGAGACAGCAGCGAACGTCTCTGCAGAGCCTTCACAGAGCTTCCTGTGGACCCGTGTGCCTTGTTAAGCCATGGGAGGCACCTCAGCTTCACTTGTCTATGCCTTGGGTTATCCCCACTGGGGAGGACTGGATCTTCACCGGGGTGCTCCTTGCTGTTGGGCAGGTAAGTGACATCCGAATGCTCCTCTCTCTGCTGCTGCTGCTGCTCTTTAGAGGAATCCTGTCTTTAAGGTCATAGCTCTCTGCAAACACCGCTCTCGGGAGGGTCTCCCCATCCCTGTAGTGTGGTGTCTGCAGGGTGTGTTGTGTCACACTGTCTTACTGCTGTGTTTGCTAGAGTCAAAGCTGAGCAGAGACTGTGTGTTGGGTTTTGGAAAGCCTCTATGCTCCCTGGAAACAAGGGCTCAGCCTGGCCCCTCACTGGGGCAGGAGATGTCTTGTGAATGGGGGGGACTGGGTGATGCTTTTAACACCAGAGAGCTCTGCCGTCGCATCCGTTGTCCCCTCGTTGTAGCAGGAGCACAGACGTTCTTCCCTGTGCCTCCTCAGCCCTGGGTTTTTGGGGCAGGGCTGTGTTTTAGTGCTGCAGTGGGGCTGAATGCTGCAGGTTCCTGGCAGGTTTATCCTGGGGGGAGGAGGACTTGACGTCGGTTGGAAGTCTCTGAGTGCTGGGGGATGAATAAAATATCAGCAGCTATTACTTGGGGACACCAGTGCCTCTTTTAAGTGCTGAAACAGAGGGAATATTCAACCTCTTCCAGCAGCTTTATACCATGGCTGCTGATTCAGGGATGAAACCAGGATGAGTTCATCCCTCTTTATCTCAGGGAAGGAGCAGGAGACCTTACAGAGGCAAACGTGGTGGATGGAGGGTGGATTTTGTCCTACAGCTGTGTTTTGCCACTGAGGTGGCCTCCCTCTGCACTCCCAGAATGATGGGACAGGGCCAGAACGGGAGGGATGTGGGCATGAGGATGTGGAGTGGGGGGACCCCCACGGCTGATCCTGCCTGTAACTGGGGTGAATGAAAGAAGAGCAGCAGACAAGCTGGTGCTGCATCAGAAAGTGTTCAGATCCTGTGGCCCCAGGTCCTTTTCTTCTCTCCAGGCTCTCCCTGGGTCTGGCTCCAGGCAGGAGACCCAGCCTGGGAGGCATATATTTCCTTATCATAGCAGTGTTGTGGCAGGTTATCCAGTACCCCCTGTGCTCTGCATGATGCTGAGCTCAGCCCAGGACTTCTGGGGGCTGTTGCTAATAAACACCTGGTCCCTCTCCTCCCTTATTATCACCTTGTACTCAAAAGCACCCTACAGCCTCGGTCTGTCCTTACCCCCCCCTCCTCCTCAAAACACCCATCCCCCTCTGGAAAGCCCAGCAAAGGTCAGCTTCACTGATTTCTCTTGGCAGTCTCACAGGACAACTGGCTGGACTGGTTTGGAAATGCCTGCTGGCTGCTGCGGCCTCATGCAAAGCTGCTTGAGGATCGCGTCTCCCAGGCAAGGACTCTCTTACGGGGTTGGTGTGACTGTTAGGTGTCTGCCCCACTAGGGATCCAGCCAGGGCAGATGGACCCCATCAGCCCTCGTCTTCCCATTGCAGAGGTGAGGCTGGTAGTAGTAGCTCGTGGGGAGCAAGGGCTATCATCTCTCTTTAGTTGGACTACTTCTTCCTTTCCTCTTGCATCTCCACCTCTGCAAGGGGTGCCTGGCTTTGGCTCTGGAGCTACTGCAGCAGCAAGCACTGCGAGATAGAGTCTGCTGCATTGAAACATCATCCCTGGCTGCTCCTGTAGACCCAGAGCTGCTTCCTTGAGCTCTAGTTGAAGCAAGTGAGGAGCGTGCTGTTAGTCCATGGCTTAATGCCCATTGAGAGGCTGTCTGGAAATGAGAGAGCAGTGTGTTCTGTGACACAAACCAGCACTAAATGTGTTTTACTGCGGTCCGGACCGCTAAGCGTTGGGTGTCACCCTGCTGGGGCACTCTGGCAGTGCCCTCATCCTTCATCTGAGCTGAGAAGTGGGCACTTTGGGCTTAGTAATATTGAGATCATTCTTCTTAGGCTACAAATGGTCCCATAACGATGTCTCGACGAGTCATTTCTTTCCCTTCAGCTTTACTTTCCCAGAGGCGCAGACAGTGCTGGTCATTCGGACCTGGGAAGCAGCCAGGCAATTACTCTGGCATCCTCTGAGAAGGTTTTAATTCATAATGCAAAACTTGACAGAGTAAGCAGAACCACCCTGTGCTTCCTCGTTGCTGCTTTGATTTCAGTTTGCCCCTGCTCCATATTAAAAAGGGATTTAGGGCTGTGTTTAACTCCGAGGTAGCACCAGCTCTTCGCTAGTGGTGGTAGTGAAGGGAGAGAGAGGGGGTATCTAGAGAGTCACAGACTGTGTTGAGTTGGAAGGTGCCTGTAGATCATCTAGTCTGAGCCCCCTACAGCAAGCAGGGACGTTTCTATCTAGAACAGGATGCTCAGAGCCCCAGCAAGCTGGACCTTCGATGTCTCCAGGGATGGGACCTCTACCACCTTGCTAGGTGACCTGTTCCAGTGATCCAGCTTACTCAGGAGGGGGTGCTTGCTCTGGCTCGCCACGTGCCCGTGGCTGTGCGGGGCTGCATGATGGTCTGACCCAGACCAACGCTGTAGTGGAGTCTGGCATCTGGGCAAGAACAACCCCAGGGACCAGGAGAGGGTGGGCACTGAGCTGTTGGAGAGCAGTGGAGGAGACAGGGAGCTGGGGGTCCTAGTGGCCAGCAGGGTGACTCTGAGCCAGCAATGTGCTCTGGTGGCCAAGAGGGCCAACAGCATCCTGGGGGGGATCAGAAGGGGGGTGGTGAGCAGATCCAGAGAGGCTCTTCTAGTGTCAGAGCTCCCGTAAGTGTAGCCCGAAGGATGTGTCTTGGGAAGAAGGCTGTGTATGAGAAACGAACGCGTTATTGACCCCTCAGTACTGCACCGTGTTGATCAAAGCAAACCAGTGGCGCTGCCCGTTCCCGCTCCCACCAGTACAGGAGGCAGGTTGCCCTAACTGGGCAGTGCTGGGACTTCATCCGCAGCGTGGAGCTTTCAACCACCAGGCTGACAAAATGCCTCTGTGACAGCCAAGCCATTAATTACCATCATCTGAGCCTAATTCATTCATCCCTTTCCCTCTCATACAGAGGGACAGGGAGGGCTGAGGGCACTTGGGGAAACATAGGCATGATTCCATATTCGTTATGCAGCGAGCGCTGCCTGCGACTTTGTTGGTTGCATTGGCTTTAATTGAATTGGCTTGCCAATAAAGCTGTTGTCATTCAGTAAGTGAATTTGTTGTACTACTCGCACCACAGCTGCTGCATACAACCAGGCGGCTCCTGACGGCAAGCCAACCTTGTGCTACCCTGGCTGGAGACTGTTTTGCCTTTCCCCCAAACATCCCTGACGTGCTGTGTAGCATCCTTGAGGTGCTTTTTTCACACACCCCCTCCCCATTAAGGACAGATGGGTTGCTATGTGCCTGAGCCCCTCTCGCAGGGGTGTGTTGAAACACTAAGGAGGGGTGAGCTGTGTGCTGGTAACCCGGTGGGGTGTGGGACCGGCCGGTCATCCCAGGGTTTTATCAGGTGAGGAGCTCTGAGCTGTTACCCTGCACTGGATCCTGGTGGAGCATCATTGCTCCTTGCAGTGAGGGTGAACACAGACGATGACAGACAAGGTGTTCTATTAGCTGGGGGCTTAGAGTCCCCTGAGGAAGTCTAGTGGTATTGATAAAACAAGTCCAAGTGAGGAGAGGCATTTATTACAGGATATGAGGAAAGGCTGAGGGAGCTGGGGATCTTTAGCCAGGACAAGAGGAGGCTGAGGGGGGACCNCCTGCTGTGGCAGGGGGATTGGTCTGGATGATCTTTCCAGGTCCCTTCCAATCCCTACTGATTCTGGAAGGAACCTTGAAAGATCATCTCAGTCCTACCCCCCTTCCAGAGCAGGGGTGTGTAGCCTGCTTGGCCAGAGAAGGCTCCAACTTTCTGCAGGGTATAAAATATTTGGGGGGTGTTTGTGGAGGGGAGAAGGGGTGCTTGATTTCTGGTGGCTGTGAAGCGACACTGGGATGACCTCAGAGGTCTGAGGAAGCAATACTTGTTTTAATATGATGAACATGTGTGGTGACCCAGAAAGTGGTCCATAAGGCAACTCGGAGGTAGCCAAGGACTAGAGCTGCCCATACAAACACCTCGCCCTTCTCACGAGGGAACTGAGATCCCAACCGATGTCTGAGCTCTACCCCTGCTTGTTTTTCACCGACAAGTCAGCACAAAGCCCCGTGTTTTATCACTCTGAAGACAGGGAGGACAGATCTGGATCTGTTAGGAGGTGATGTGGCTGCGTCCCAACTCCGATGCAGGGAGTTGGACTGGATGGCTTTTAGATATCCCTTCCAACCTGGTCAATGTGGTGCCAGTTCCCAGCTCCGTAAGAATCACTGTTCATCCTAGTCTGGGAAAAAAAGTCTCCCAGGAGTGAAGCTAGAGGCTCTTGAAAGAGCCAGCTTGTCTCATCCTCGGATGGGATCACATCTAGAAGAAACCCCATGTGTTAGAGTTGGAATTCTATGGATCATAGAATCATTAAGTTGGGAAGAGACCTCTGAGATGACTGAATCCAACTGTTACCCTGACCACACCGTGCCTACTAAACCATGTCTTCAAGCACCGGGTCTATAGGTTTCAAACACCTCCAGGGATGTCAACTCTGCTGCCATCCTGGGCAGCCTGTTCCCCTATCACTGATTCTTAGGCTGTTTCCTACCAATCCAGCTGCTGCTCTACAGCTCTAGGAAGTACTTGTGGTCTAGGCAGAGCCATCAGCCGCGATACGTGATGTTAGGCGGCATGTCTGGGGGGGTGGGATGAGGGGGATGCATCATGGGATGCAACTGTAAAGCCTCTGATTTTTCAGGCAAGACCATGTGAATCCGCAGCAGCTGCCTCGTGTGATGGTTTTAGGGTGATGCAAGGTCCCAACGAGTCTGGCAGGCAAGGTCTTCACCATCAGAAATGCTGAACTGATGCTGAGGCAGCAGGTGGTTCAGTAGTTTTCCACTTAATCCAGGTGCTGAGCTAGGTCTGATGTGTGTGGGTAACCCAGGCAGGTTGTGTTGCTTGCCCCTGGCGACGTGACTTGTGATGCCTGGAGGGAAGCAGTGGCAGCTGGGTCTGGGTTTCTTCCTCACTGGGAGGACTGCGGAGCCCCGGGGCTCCAGCTGTTTGTGGGACCTGCAGACACCTTTTCACATGGGTGAGTTTGTCCCTCTTCCTGCTGCACCAACACCCAGAGGTTGGGGTGACCGAGGCATGGGATGGTCTCCGGGCTTGGAGCACTGTCTGCTGGAGCTTCAGCTGAACTGAGGCTGAGGAGGGAATGGAATGGTTAATGGAGAATATCCTGGGGTTTAGGCAGTTAATCTGGAAAGCTCTTCTTGGAGCAGTAATGCTCTGTAACTGTCTGTCAGTCAATCACTGACTCATGGTAGCTGACAACTTTCCCCCCCCATCATTTCTTTTCACCACTCCCCAGGCCTCTGCCAGAGAGGCAATGACAGCACTAGTGCACAAGCCTCAGTGAGAACTGGCCAGCAGCCAGGGCAGCTTCATCTTCTATTCCAGTCAAGGAAAAGCCACTACTGTGCCTGTGGAACCCAACTGCATGGAGTCCCCGAATCCTTAGGGATGGGAAGGGCCCTGGAAAGATCCTCCAGTCCAGTCCCCCTGCCACAGCAGGATCACCCAGACCCAGTGGCACAGGAACACAGCCAGGCCGGGCTGGAACGTCTCCAGAGAAGGAGACTCCACAAAACCCCCTGGGCAGCCTGGTCCAGTGCTCCGGGACCCTCCCTGGGAAGAAGGTCCTGCTGAGATTGAGAGGGAACCTCCTCTGTTCCAGCTGGCACCCAGTGCCCCTTGTCCTGTAACCTATGCAAAAATAAGAGATCAGAAAGCATAGTCTGGGTCTCTTGGAGCTCTGGGAGGGGGAAGAGACCCCATTAAGGTTTCGGGACACCCGGTCACCCTGTGACAATTAACTCTCATCTCTCCCAGCTTGCGATACGAGATGCTGATGGGCTGTGCGTCCTCATGCCAACCGGTCTTCGTGTCTCTGCTAGCCATGGGAGGGTTTGGATCCTCTGCACCCAACCCTGGGACGGCTGTCAAAGCTGTAATTAACTGTGTGGGTGGTAAAATGGCCCAGGGCTCCCCATCTGTGTTTTGTGCAATTGGAACCAACCTTCCTTGTTCGGGTAACATGGCAAATAAAACCCCGGCAGGGCAGCGGAGAGCGTTGATGAGGAGTTTTGAAATAGCATGAGAATGGGTTTTATTACACTCCATCACTGGCTGAAACTGCAGGGCTGGTGCGAGTGATCCATTAAGTGAAGGCTTTTGTGGAGCTCTATGGCTTTTAAAGGGGTTTATGGCTTGGCTGGCGATTGTTTACTGTGTGAAAGTCTGGAGGTGCAAGTCTTCACGGGGCCACCTTGGCAGAGCTGCTGCCTCGTGTTGCAACGGGGGTGCAGGTACCTGCAGCTGAAGTGATGAGGCAAGAGGCAAATCCTGCCAGAGCTGAGCGCCTGCGTGGGGGATGCCAACGTGGCCTGGGCTTCCCCAGGGCTCTTAGGTGACCCTGCTTCTGGGTTCCTCGGGGTGTGCAATTTCCACCTCTGATGCCTGGGTTTGAGCTCTTGTGGCAGCAGTGATTTGGAAGCTCAGTAAGTGAAGGCAGGTCCTTGTGTCTGGGATGTGCAGGTACAAGCTCTTTAAGAGCTGGGTTTGGCCCTTGTGTGGTTTCGTGGAGGAGGAGGAGGGGGTCTTGGCTATTGCAACTCCACCTGTGTCTCAAGGGAGAGCTGATGGGCTCCCTGCTGTGCTCCCCAGGGTCAGAATTAGACCTTCCTTGAGCTCTGCTGCCTGCCTGAGCGACCTAAGATGCAGCCAGAGCTACAGCGGTCCAATCCTGCTTGCTCTGAAGGGCAGAGCTAAAAGCCATGTACACCTGGGAGAGGATCGGATGGGTCAAAGGCTCTGCTGCCTGTGCTCTTTCTCAGCCTCTTCATGGGCTTGGTGGTTTCAGGTCTGGCTGTGTGCAGTTCTAGCTGCTTTCCCCACGCTGCCTGTGCTCTCACATCCCTTTTGGGGAGCTCTGGGCTACTTCAGACTTTCAAATTCTTCCTGAAACACCTTGCAAAAGGCAGCCCCACGGCTCCTTTTCCTGCTGCCCTCCTGGACTTCAAGTTTTCAGCATCTCAAGGCTTTCTGTGGTTATTCCTCTGCCCTTTCCCTACTGCTTTTCCTGGATGAGGAAGGACCATCTCCCCAGGGCCCATCAGGTAGAGACTGCCTTTACTCCAGGCGAGGTAGCAGACCTGAGGTCTCCTTACCGATGCCTGTTGAATACTGTATGTGTGTCCCATCGCACAGGGATGCTTCTGCCTCTTCAGCTGATGTGTGTCGAGCGGTCAGTCCTGGTCCAGGCTGCTGTGTGACACAAGGGAGGGTGGCAGCGTCTCTAATGGAGCGGTTTGTTGTCAGTAGTTAGAGACTCACGTTTGGTTTGGGTCTACAGTGGGCTACGTGCTGCCTTTTCCTTCTAAACACCTTTAAATTTTGCCCTTGTGTGTGGAGCATCATTCAGGCATCCAGAGCATCCTGGCTGGTCTTCAGTCATAGAATCCTTAGGGATCAGAAGGGACCTCAAAGATCATCCAGCCCAACCCCCTGCCACAGCAGGATCACCCACACCAAGTCCCACAGGAGCACAGCCAGGCAGGTCTGGAACGTCTCTCGAGTCCAATGGACTTTGTCACTGAGGTCCTGATCCAAACCCCCTTGAAGCTGATAAAAATCTCTCTGCTGACTATAAGGGGCCTCGATCCAGCTCTGGAAGCACAGAATGTTCCATGGAATCAGAGGTCAGAACCTACACAAGTACTCTAAATGGCACTTTCAGCATCACAGGGCTGGTGCTTTAAACATCAGGTGATGACTGGGAAGGGAGGCCATGAGGTTGAAAGCAGCTGGGCTGTGTGGAGTTCCCAGCAAGGAGGAAGATTCTGGGGTTCAGGAGTAAGACAGGCTACCGTGCTTTACCCCAAACCTTGGCGTGAGCTGGGTCTCGCCTCTCCTAGTTGAGCCTCCTCCACCCCGAAGCTGGAGCTACTAATACACAGCTACTTGGTAGAGATAGGTTTGAGTACACAGGCACCTCTAGCAGTTTCACTGAGCTTGAGAGAGGTTCTAGAGTCACTGTGGTGACAATCCAGGCTGGAACAACCTCTCCTGGCAGAGCTGGGAATAATACCCTGCAGCATCCAGAGAGCATCATTAACTGGGGAGGGGTGCAAATTGCACCAAGGGCCTCAGTTAGGTTCAAACATCCCCGGTCTGAGTGCTGGGCACGCTCACCCAGCTCCCTGCTACTGCTGCTGGGCTGAAGGAGCTGCCTCCAGCTGCTGCCAAGCTTCTCTGACTCCTTTTTCCCACCAGCTAGCCCCAGCGCTGGGCTGATAAGGTTGGTCCTGCCCTGTTTTGCAAAGGGATTTGGTGATTGCAAAACATGTCACATTATTGACTGGAAGTTGTTACCATCTGGTGGCTGTTTAGATGATCTGGTACTAATGAGTAGGTAATCTCAATCGAGTTTCCAGGGGACAGCTGTCCTCTCTCGCTTTCCTCCTCACGATCACAGGCAGCCTCGTCCTGCTGGATGCTAATTGGAGTCGTTACTCGCAGAGATGGGTGGCGAGGGGTCGTGGAAGCCCTTTCAGCAAGGCATGGCTTTGCTGTGGGGATGGGGTAACAGGAGGAGAGCTGTCTCTCGGGCAGCTGAGTTGTGTGCTTTGTGTGCAGAAGGGATTTTGGGTTGCCAGTCACGGCGTATGAGCCTTAAACACTTGCTATAGAAGGAATCACCTGTTGAGGATGAAGTAAGATGAATAAAGGCACTGCTACCCCCTTGGCTTACAGCCTAACCCTCTAGAGTCATAGAATCCTTAGGGATGGGAAGGGACCTCAAAAGATCACCCAGTCCAACCCCCCTGCCACAGCAGGATCACCCAGACCCAGTGGCACAGGAACACAGCCAACTCTTGTGGAGTTGAGCACCTCTGAGGGACCCCATCTTCTAAGGGTGGAGCTGTGGTAGTCTCACGGTGCAGCCCCATGGCTCTAAACTCAGCTGCTGTGTGAGTAGCTTGTCTCTGCACTTCCTTTCTGGAGAGTCCCTTGTGGTTGCAGGTGCTTTACTTGTGAGTGGCTCCTCCTATCTCCCTCCTTATCCTGTCTGTACTGATTTGAGGCTCCTCTTGAATCCGAGAAGAGCAGTGGCGATGCGGTGGTAACTGGCCTGAGTGTGCCGAATAAAGTTCGGGCCAGTGAGTGCCTTGGTCCATTGGAACCAGCTTGTTGGCTGGCTCGTGGTGTGTGTGCACGGCGTGTTGGCTACCTAATGCCAAATACAGCCTTAAATCCAATAACGATGCCCGTGTGAAGGCTTGAGACAGCCAAACGCTACCTGAACGCATCCTCCTGTTCGCTTGAGGAGCGTGCTGAGGATGAGCTGTGAGCCAGCTCTATCTTCATCCTTGATCATTTGTTTTCTTAACAGGCTAGCTCGATCTACTAAGCGCTCTGTGGAGGTTCGGTGGCAAGGGGGGGTGTGTGTGTGCTGGCCACAGATGTGCACGTGGCTAATTACCTGCCATGGTGCAAGGCTGGAGTGAAAGGGGAAGCTGTTTACATCAATTATTGGAAAGCAGTAAATATTATCTCATGCTAGCACACCAGGATGAACTTAATCAAACTTGATACGAAGAAGCAGAGCCGTTTGCCTTTAGTCGAAGAGGTAATTAAAGGAGGTGCTTGAGGGGAAAGGAGGGTGCCTACTTAGGAAGATTTTTATCACATAATAGGGGATGGGTTGGGAAGATGATAACCAAGATCTTCACTCCTTTGTGGGTCTTGCAGCTAATTTTAGCAGCTCTTATAATTCCAGCAAGGGCGGTGCAAACTGAACGTAGAATTCTTTATTCTTAGGCCTGGACTTTTGGTTTGGAGGGGGGAGGTCTGTCCAGCTTGGAAAAAGTTGATGTTGAAAGTTTGTGATTTTTGTGAAGATTCCTGTAAGAAAACTCATCCACAGTAATGGTGATGGCATTAGGGGTTCCCAGATGGGCTGGGAGTCTGCCTGGACTCAGATGAGATGTGGGTCAAGATGGTATCTTGCTGCTGGGGGTCTCCAGAGGGTTCATGTAGACAAGCCTTATGTCCCAGCCATGTGCTCTGGTGGCCAAGAGGGCCAACAGCATTTGGGGGGATCAGAAGGGGGGGTGGTTAGCAGATCGAGAGAGGTTCTTCTCCCCCTCTGCTCTGCACTGGTGAGACTGCATCTGGAGTGTTGTGTCCACTT
>VZRI01006356.1:84077-102903 GCA_013397515.1 Upupa epops | reverse complement strand
GCCGTTGAAAAATAGTGACCTTTAATAAAGGATCGTATCCTGAGACTATTTTCCCAGACACACAGTGACCTTTCAAACCAGACTTGGGTGAGGGGGTGCGGGGTCTGGACTTTGAACCGGCCAGTTCCCGCTGCGTGCCTCTGTTTGCCAGCCTACTTTTTATTGTGTGGCCGGGGAGCGCTGGCTATGCAAAGCAGGCTGAGCTGCCAGCCTCAACCTTTGCAAATCAATTTGTCTGCACCCGACTGAAAGATGCTGTGGCTGGGATAGACTGCGTCGCTTTGTGCTGCTGGCGCTCCGAGGGAGCCCCCTCCCAAACTCGCTCTTTATTTTCATCCTATTTTTATGACTTAGGAAAGAAAAAGGGTTCCTCTCTCTGTAACCCCGGTGGGGTGGTGGATGGAGGGGTGTGTGTGTGTCTTCTTATCAGTTGCAGCTGTCCCCCAAACCCCCAGGGGTTGAGTTGGAGGAGTCCTCCAACTTCTTGTCTTGCTGGAAGAGGGGAGAACCCCAAACACACACAGAGCATCCTCTGTGTGAATGCAAATGCTTCCTCAGGGTAAAGGTGATTGATTTCCCTGGGCTGCCCTATGTTAATCAGTACCTAAAAACACCAGGAGGAGACAGAGAAAGGCAATTACTCCAGATCTTCTTCTTTTCAGCTCCTCCAGGTGTCTCCTTCCCCCCTCCCCTCCAAAAAGAAGGCAATGCTCTGCCTCCCGTCCGGCCGGATCGATCCCTGTGGAAGCCATTCATCACGCCCCTGTGCTGCAAGAGCTGGGCAGCAAAGGACAGGGATCCATCCCTGGGGACCTCCAAGACCAGCCTGGGATTTCACAGGCTCTCTCCTTCCTTATCTCCTCCCGTGTGCTCCTTGAGCTGACCCGTGAGTGTGGCGGTTGGGGGTCCTGTGTCTCCTCTGGAGATTCTTCATCACCAGGTTCATTTTGCTCTTGTTTTCTGTGGGTATCTTGTGAGGTCTCGTTATGACAGCAGTTCCAAGGAGCCAGGAGATGCTCTCATGTTCCCCCCTTGTTTTAATCCTCCCCAGATGATCTCTGGTCCTTAACCTTTGACATCTTTACTCCATTTTTGCTTTCACCCTCATTTTCCTGAGTGCTAGGATAACACCCTCCTCACTGACACCACAGCAGGTGGTCCAGGGCCTCGATCCCATGGGTAAACTCCTGTGGTGAGGGGATGTAGCACATCATTCTCCCCATGTACCTGTCCCTATAGGAGCTCTTATCCGATGGGGAAGGTAGGGCAGCTCAACCCTTATCCCAGGGGTGAGCAGGATCAATTGGTCTTGCCAGCATGCAGCTCTGCAAGGCTGTAAGCATCCGTATGGGGAATGGGAGAGGAGCACGGATCTGGCCATCAGCTTAAACAAGACTGGCCCCATCACTGAGCCCTGAGGGACAGAGCTTGAGATGGGTGAAATCCATCTTTACAGATGACCTGGGATGTGGAGAGCACCCTCAGTCAGTCTGCAGATGACACCCAGTGTGGGAGTGTTGATCTGCTAGAGGGCAGGAAGGCTCTGCAGAGGACCTAGGATAGGTAGGTAGGATCAAGGGGCTGAGGCCAGTTGTCTGAAGGACAGGAAGGCCAAGGGCTAGATACTGTGTTTGGGTCACAGCAGCCCCAGGCACTGCTACAGGCTGGGGATGAGAGGCTGAGAGCTGCCCAGCAGAACAGGACCTTGGGGTGCTGAAGGGAGGTTGAGGGGGTGGCTGTTGGGCTCCTCTCCTTGGTGCCTGCTGACAGCAGCAGGGGCACTGCTCTGCATTTGAGGCAGGGGAGGGTCAGACTGGCTCTGAGGCAGAGATTCTCTGCAGCCAGAGTGGTTGGGCACTGGCAGGGCCTTCCCAGGGAGGTGGTGGAGTCCCCCTGCCTGGAGGTGTTGAAGAACCCTGTAGCCATGGTGCTTCCTACCCTGCTNAGGGAAAGAATTTACTGTAGTTAAGCCGGGAAGTAATTATGGACTGGGTAGGGGTTTCAGCAGCAGCAGGGTCAAGGTGAGGATGGGCTTTGTCAGTGATCTGGAGGTGGGGACAGGTGGATTTATGACCATGGAAGACAGGAGAGAGAAAGCAAGCTTGAGATCAAGGATGGCTCCAAGGTTTCTGGCCTTGGCGGAGGGCTGGAGTCAAGCAGAGAACCAGCAGAGCCAACGTTACCAGGCAGTGGATCATTTTTTTCAATAATCATAAATAAAACAGGCTGGGGGGTGGAGAGAAAAGCTGTTCTCACTGAAGTGAAGGGAGTTTACCACCAGCGGTAGAGCGTAACGGCGCGCGGAGAACCGTGAAGGGCTTGGGGTCCGTCACGTGGAGAACTATTGCGAGGTGCAGAACTTGACGATTGCATCTAGGTCAGGCTTGTTGTGAAGGTTTCAGTGGGTTTGCTGAAGACAGAGGGCTGGTTACCCACTGCCTGTCTTATCTGTTTACTGGGCAGGGCGCAATCTCTGCTGTGGACTGTCCTTGGCAGGAGGAACCGCTAACTGTGGCTGCCGCGCTGCTGGGCCACTCTCCTTCTGCTTTTATTCCCTTCTGTATTGGGAGGCTTCGGGGTGGCACTGTGTTTTTGAACACTTATTCCAAGATCTTATTCATAGAGCAAATTCATACTTTATTCATACCGGGTTTATTCATAGCATTGTCTCGTTAGCCCTCTGATTCAAGGCATCCACAAGGCTATGAAAGGGGGGTTAGCAAGTGGCCGCGTGCTCTGAATGCTAATGGCATCGCCTTTATTTTTGTGGCCTTCCCGAGGAGTATATGGTGCATCAGTGTGCCCGGGTCACGGGTGGGAGTGGGTCATGGCTGGGAATGGGATGCTTGGGTCAGACTAGCCTGGTGAAGCACCCGGGAAGGCTGGCTGTGGGTGGAGGGTGCCCTTCTAGAGTTAGGATAGATTTGTCTCCCTCCTGCAGAGGTAAAAGTCTCCGAAACTGAGGGTGTGAAGGGTTTAGTCCAGGTTTTCTGTGAAAATCCTTGACTTTGGAAGTTAGAACTCTGAATCTTGATGTCAGCCTTCCCCATCCTCTGCTGAGCAACCTGGCTCTCCTGGGATAGACCTCTTCTATGGAACCCCTGTGTGTGCACAGTGGTCTTGTGTGATGGGACCTGATGACATGCAGGTGGAGTGGAGCACTGCCTGGAGAGTTCAGCTGTCTGAGGGGGAAATGCAGAGACGAGGTGAATAAATGATAGATCCGGTAGGACCTAGCGGGAGCTGTCTCCTCTTGACAAGGTTTAGCTTGTGGTGGTTCCTAGAATCCTTAGGGATTGGAAGGGACCTCAAAAGTTCATCCAGTCCAACCCCCCTGCCACAGCAGGATCACCCAGACCAAGTGACCATCTTTAGAGAGAGGAATGAGGTCACCCCGATGGGTTTCTCTGTTCAGGTTCTGGTTTCTCTGCCAATGAAACCCAAGCACAGACTGGGGAAAATAGGGTCTTAATGCCTGACAGAGCAAAGGGCACTGCCTCCCTTCACTAGGGCAGCAGTAAAGACCAACGTGCTTCCCACAGCTGTATGAGGCAAGACGTGTTGGCTGAGGGGTTGGGTCTGGAGACACCACTGGTTTGAGTGTGTGCTGGTGTGCCTAGATGTTTCAGAGGTTAGATTTGGCTGTTGGGTTTGACCTTACAGGTCAGTGGTTTGGACAGGGCTAGCTAAGCCTCATTCATAGGATTGCAGTGTGGACTGGGTTGGAAGGGACCTCCAAAGGCCATCTAGTCTGATGCCCTACAACACACAGGGACATCTGGAACTAGAACAGATTGCTCAGAGCCTCAGCAAGCCTGAGCTTGAATGTCACCTGGGATGGGGCCTCCACCACCTCTCTAGGCAACCTGTTCCAGTGCTCTAGCACCCTCAGATTAAAGACACTCATGCACAGCCTCACTCTACCCTTTTCCAGCTTAAAACCACTCCCTCTCACCCTGTTGTTCCATGCTCTTGTGAGCAGTTCTTGCCCAGAATTTCTATAGCCCCTATCAGCAGTTGGAAGGTCACTATTAGGTCTCTCTGGACTCTTGTCCTCTTCAGGCTGAGCAACCCCAGCCCTCTCAGCCTGCCTTCACCAGAGAGGAGCTCCAGCCCTCTAAGCATTTTTGTGGCCTCCTCTGGACACTCTCCAACAGCTCCACATCCTCCTTGTGTTGGGGGCTCCAGAAAGGGATGCAGTACTCCAAGTGAGGTCTCAGCAGAGCAGAACAGAGGGGCAGAATCCCCTCTCTTGGTCTGCTGCCCACATGTCTTTAATTCCCTACATGAGCCTCCTCTCAGCTTCCTAAAGCCGGTGCCATTCTTTATCATCCCTACCTCTAAGGGTATCAGCCACCCTCTCATGTCTCACCCTGTGCAGCATCCACCTGGCTGGAGGTCTGACTTCTGCACTGGTCAGAGCATCTGGTACTTTCTGCTCAGACCTTGCGGACCTTGACAGTTGGCTGTCTCCCCAGGATGATGGATTTTTAAGTCTGCGAGGTGAGAAACAGCAGCATTTTCACTCTTAAACTTCCCCCTGCCCACGCTTGGCTGCCTCTGCAGGTGTGTCCTTCAGCTGTGGGGTGGACCTCGCTGTTACCCACACACTGAAAGAGGCTGGTGAGACAGGGGGATGCCCTAGGGTGTGAGCAGACCCTGCTTCTTCTATCTTGCAACAGGCTGCCCGGGGGGGTTGTGGAGTCTCCTTCTCTGCAGATGTTCCAGCCCTGCCTGGCTGTGTTCCTGTGCCACTGGGTCTGGGGGATCCTGCTGTGGCAGGGGGACTGGACTGGATGATCTTTCCAGGTCCCTTCTGATCCCTAAGGATTCTTTGATTCCCCATGCCCCCTCGCTGGCCTTCCTCCCTTTTCATCCTTGCTGTGGCAGCAGTTCTTTGCCAGCAGAGTTGGGGTCTCCTCCAAAATCATCAGTGTTTTCTAAACTTCTGAAAATACATCTCCCCCCAGCCCGAAGCCCGAAGGGAGGAGCGTGTGACTGGGCAGAGGTCTGAGACCCTCAGCTCCCCTCGGCTCCTCCCTTTAATTGATTTCCCCAGAATTAAAACATGCATTCCATAAACCTAACTTCATTTCCCCCCACCCCCAAGATGAAAACCTTGCATGAATGCTCCTTTTCTTCCCAACTTGTTCATCCCTGGGGGAACACAAGGGGTTACCATCTGTATTTATAGCTCCCCCCGCGATGCTGGGAGGGTGGTTATGAGGTTATCAGCAAACACGGGACCGAAAGAAAAAGCTGATGTCTTGGAAGAATTAAAGGGCTTCCCTCGCCCACCCCTCTCACCCCCAGCCCTCCCCTCTCACCCCACCGTGTGGGACCATTACAGCTGTTGGTATAGAAATGAAAACTATTCCAGGAGAGTCATTGTGTTACTGGAGGGGGGGGGATTGTCTGTCTTTTAATTCTCTCTTAAACTTCCCGGTTGGTCAGGCTGGGGCTGACAAAGGGGGAGCTGGTCCTGCCCAGACACATTGCAGACTCCTGGCAAAAGAGCCCAAGCTCACGAAAATTTACACATGGCCTGGCGCCCGGCCAGGCAGCGCTCGGAGCTCTTGGCATGGCTTCTCCTTCGCTCAGAGAAAGAGCCTCTTTGCTGCCTCCACCACCGTCACCCACCCACCCAGCCCCCTTCCTCCTTTATTTGGGGAGCTGGGGGATGGAAAGCCCCTGCCTGCAGGGAAAAGAGTCCAAGTTTGGGTGCAGGCAGGCTCCTGCGATGCCACTGCTCTGGTGGAGTGGGCAGCGTGCGCAGCTCGCTCCCATCCTTGATCCTCAGGGTGCAGCCTGGCTGCTGCCCACCTCCTCCTGAGGGACCACGATGATGCTGACAGCCACTGCCGGGTGGTTTTTAGGGTCTGGCTGGACAGGAGGGACAAGCATGGGTGGAAATAAGGTTTTAGGGGGGAAAACTGAGTTGCTTCTCGCAACTTAAGCCTGGCTGTGGATTTCTGGCTGGCTCTGACACTTCATCTCCATTTCTCTCGGGGGGAGTTGAAACCAACCTCCTGCTGGTCAGCAAGCCCCGTGTCACTTCCTTCCCTCTACCAACCTCACTCTTTCCACAGAGCAGACTTTGAAGCGGGCGTTTTCGGTGGGTTAGATGCAGTTTTGGAAACACTTCCAGTTCTCTAAGAATATGATTTAAAAAAGAGGGTCTGGTGGCACTGGGTCAGAAGGAGGGGTGCGAGCAGCCCTCTCCACTTGGGGTGAGATGGGCTAAGGGTACAGTTCACATGGTCATAACCCCTGTTTGACAGCCCCTGTTGCTGTGAGGTCCCCTCCAACGACTGCTCATCTCAATATTGTGTGGACTGGTGAGGGACTGGGGTGACTGGTGTGACAAGCGTGCTTGGGACAGAAAGGGGAACCTTGGATTGGGGGTGGAAATTCAAAGCACAGAAGTGGTCCTGGCCCTTGGTCTTTGGAGGGACCTCCTTCTTGGGGTTCCTTTTGGAGAGACATCCTTCTGGGGTTCCTCTGAAGCTTTAAAGTGCTGAAGGTTTTAGCCCTGCAGAGGACTCCTCTCCTTTCTTATCGTAGACCTCGGGGCTTTTCAGGTAACACAGAGCAGGTTTAGGTGATAATCCCTGTCCTTCACACCTAGGGATCCCAGAGCATCTTGCACAATCGAGGCAAAGCAGTAGCTTTGCTTGTGGCAGTAATGCAGCTGCAGAGCAGTGCCAGCCCAGCAGCCTACAGCACTGCTGTCCTGCCAGGTCTGAGGCTCTGGGTCTGCTGGAGCGGTAGAGGGTGACTGCAAAGCCCATGAGTGGGTGTGAGCTCCTCTGCAGAGGTAGTGCTTAGGAAACTGGCTTGAAATGACAGGTGGAGAGCAGGAGACTCATTTTGGGAGAGAGCAGTGCATGCAGTCAGAACAGGAGACCTCTTATGTGGGTGCCATGTAATTACCTAGAAATACAGCCAGTACCGAGACTGCATCCGATAGGAAGTGCAACCTAGGATCATGGAATCCTTAGGGATCAGAAGGGACCTGGAAAGATCACCCAGTCCAATCCCCCTGCCACAGCAGCATCACCCAGACCCAGTGGCACAGGAGCACAGCCAGGCAGGGCTGGAACGTCTGCAGAGAAGGAGACTCCACAGCCCCCCTGGGCAGCCTGTGCCAGTGCTCTGGTCCCATGGGCTCTTCCATCCTCGTGCTGTCTCTACTCATCGTATGCCTGAGTTTCCACTTGGTAGGAAGGCTCCAGGAGCACAGCCCTGTTGTGCCAAGGGCAGGTTGTGCTTGCTGTCGTTCACTCAAGCAGTTCTGTCAAAGAATGACCCCTGGCCTTGGCCATCCTATGAGAACAGTGCCCTTGCCGAGGCAGGCAGGGGTTTTGGGGCTTCCTGAGTGTCGGTGTTTGACTTGCATTCATCTACTCTTCATGAGGTGGTAGAGATACTGCACTGCTGCTCGTTTTCTCCACACAAACACGTGAGTCCTTTTGCTAAATCCTTCCAGATGAGAGCCCTGTTGGTGTGGAAGTGATTTCTCAGCTCTGTCAGTGCTCAGTTTCTGCTTTCCCCCTCCCCACTCCGTTCACCAGCAGTCTCGCTGTGCAGTGTCTCTTGCTTGCTGCTCCAGGAGCACAGCCCCGTGTGGGGAGCGGAGTCTCTCAGCCCTGAGCGTTTGGGTGCAGCCGAATGAACCCCCTCACAAATAAGGATCTGGAAAGTAGAGTCTTGGATTTTAGCCTCAGCTGAGGGCTGGGGGGGGACAACTCTCTCTGCCTTAGGTTGGTGGAGGTGGTGGTGCTGCTTGTCAGCTTCCTCCCTGCCCTGTGAGGGAGCGGTGGTGAGTGATAGATCCTCCACCCCTCCCTTCCTGAGATACACCCTCAGCTGGCAAACAAACAGCCCAGTGCATAAACCCACAGAGGGAGCTGCTCTCTCAGATTTGGGTGGACAAAGGAGGGGGAGATAAAAGAGGATGAGACTCCTTCTTTCGAGTTCATTTCTTCAGCTCGCAGCTCTTCTGCGCATGTGCTTGTGTGTGTAGACGTGTGCATGCATGCTTCTCCCTCCTTTTGTCCTGAGGAACTGAGATGCTTGCACAGTGCTGGCCGAAGCAGTTGGGTCCTACCTGCAAGCTCATGCTGTAGAGCAGTTGTGCACGCTGGTGAAACGCCCTGGGCAGCATGTGGGAGCTCTCTTGCATCCTGTAGGATGGACTCCATGGCTTGCAGTAAACATACCCTAACAGAGAGATGGATGCAATGCTTGGGCAAGATGTCTCATCTCTCACTTGATTGATCTAGGTGTCAGATGTTAGGGTTACTTGGTTGGTTTTAGGTTGGACTGGATGATCTTTAAGGTCTTTTCCAGCCTCATCAGTGCTGTGAGACTGTGATCGCTTCAGATCCAAGCTGCTGATCTATGTGTAGTCTGTTTCAGTTCTTGTTGGCATCAGACATGTCAGAGTCCTGCAGTACAGCAAGAGGACCTAGGGTGAACTCACCTGGTCTAACAGCATTAGAAATGTGAGATTGAGAGAGGTAACTGCTGGGCTGGCTGCGTCCACTTCAGCCTGAAATGTGGAGGCAAACTCCTATGCTGAAGGGAAAGCATGAGGGGGTGGCAGAAGTGGACCCAGTGGTGAGCCCCAAGGTCCCTGTTTGGAGGAGAATCCTCCGTGGAGATGGTTGTTAGTGTGCTGGGTCTGTACAGCATGGTGAGATGGGAGTGTGTGTTCACAGACAGGCTGTGCTCACTGGTTTTCAGTTTGATGCCTTGAGCTTCCAGCTGAGGATCCTCTGTAGTTGTGGAAACTGCTGTAGTAAGGCAGAGCATCTTCATTTCCAGTGTCAGAAGTCTTCTGGGGCAGGAGAAAGAGAGAGAGAGGTGTTTTGTGGGGCTGACCAAAAAGGCTGGGATCAGTGGCATCAGATGTGGATGGGTCTGTGTGTCGTTTGCGATGCCGTCTCCTCGCGAGTCTCCGCCAGCGTGTGCTGAGTGACGCTGAGCTCCGAATTTGACGAGGAAAGGTGCTTGTCCCACAAGTACAAATGTCTAATTAGACCTGACACAGCAGAGACATTTCCCTGACATTTATGCCACTGTCTTTCAATCCTCGGGAGCGGAGAGTGTGGTGGGAGGCACCACAAACCGTGTCAGAAACAACATAAACCTCTCCATTAGCCACCATCCCCAGGACAGGGAGAAGAATCAAACCGCCACCCAGCCCTCGTAGGACGTTTATTAGGCACACTAAAAAGTGAAAGCAGAAGGGTGGGGATGGGTTTGTTGCTCTTCCCTTGTCGAAGGATGTAAAATGGCTCATTGAAATTCTTAAGAACTGCATAGGAGGCAGGAGGCACCGTGGCGATCTTGGAGAAGAAAGGCCATCAGCTGAACAAACTAATCGTATGGTAATCAAAGGGGAGTTAGAGCCCACTGGGAGGCACTTTAGAGGAGGTTCCAGCTAGGCATAGCAAGTGCCCTGTCAACAGACATCTTTAATAAATTATGAATTAAAAAAAAACCCCACAAAGGGATGTCTGACAAAAGGGAACCGGGAGCCTGAGACGATCGTAACCACTGCGTGATCCCAGTCTGTGCTGTGGCGACTGTACCTCCTCCACGGGGAAACTGGGCAGAGTGGTTGCTGCTGAGGATAACTCTCACATCCCTCTTTGCTGAGGAGCTACTTGTCACTGGTTTGCGTGAGGGATACGGTCCGTGCTGCGAGTGGCCTCAAGGTTTTGCTCTGGAGGTTCAGTTCTCCAAGAAAACAGACCTGCCAGGAGCAGGCTGCAGGAGACGGGGGATCAACCTGCAGGAATGGGGACTGCGAGCTAATCCCACAGCATCTTCTCTCTGCTGGTTCAGGAGGTGCTGTGACACTGCTGCAGATGTGAGAAGTGAAACCTGAATGGGGCAGTCGTTAGGGATCACAGAGTCATTAGGGATGGGAAGGGACATTGAAAGATCGTCCAGTCCAGTCCCCCTGCCACAGCAGGATCACCCAGACCCAGTGGCACAGGAACACAGCCAGGCGGGGCTGGAACGTCTGCAGAGAAGGAGACTCCACAACCCCCCTGGGCAGCCTGTGCCAGTGCTCCGGGACCCTCCCTGGGAAGAAGGTCCTGCTGAGATTGAGAGGGAACCTCCTCTGTTCCAGCTGGCACCCAGTGCCCCTTGTCCTGTCCCCAGATGCCCTTGAGCAGAGCCTGGCTCCATCCTCCTGACACCCACCCCTCACAGATTTAGAGACAGGAATGAGGTGCCTCCTCTAAGGTCCCTTCCGATCCCGATGATTCTATGAACATCAGTGTGGTTTGAACTGGCATTCTCACTCATTCCAGACTTGGTTGCCTTTAGTTTTGCTTTCTTCTTCAGCTCTCAGTGTCTGTAGCCTTTTGTTAGCAAACAGGGATGCTTAGGACAACTAGATCCTGGGATGAACTGAAACAAAGCAGCCCAGCCTGCAGAAGAGAAACCCAACCCTGGGGTTTTTTTTTTGTGGGAGGCAAAACTTGATGGTTTCTCTGGCTGTGGAGTAGAGCTAGAAACAGGGACTGCAGGGGTTAAACCCCCCCAACCCTCAAACCCTACCCAGAGAGAGCTGCAAAGAGAAACTTTGCTTCTGATTTCACAAAGGAGAATGAAAAGACCTTGAGGAGCACAAACCTAGAGCTATGCTGGTGCTGTTGCCTTTGATCCTGGAGGTGTGATGGTCCTCGAGTGCTGGAAAGAAAAGGTTAATTACTGGGGAAAATCCCAGGTATCTTTTTTTTTAGGTAGGGATTTTCCACTTCAGCTGGCTAGGTCTGCTCCGAGGTGGGTGATCCATGCCTTGGCACTGCTCATCTGCCTTGCAAATAGAGAATGTCCCCAAGGCTTGACCTCCTTCTCCTCTTGGCTAAGCTGCAGCATCCCAGAGATCTGAGGGAACTGGCTGATGCAGTTGCCAGGCTGTTCCCTGGGATAGATGGGAAGTGCTGGCAGTCCCTGGTGACTGGAAGAGGGGGAACATTGCACCCCTTTCAAAAACAGGGTAGGATGGGGGACCCATTGGCCTCACCTTTGTCTGTTAATAGAATGAACCAGATCCTTGTCAAGGCTGAGGCAAACGGAGGTCAGGGTGTGATTAGAGACGCTGCTGTTGGCTATGATGCTCCTGTGGCAGGACAAAGGTGTGGAGGACTGGACTAGATGATCTCTTGAGGTCCCTTACGATACTCGAGTCGTACCGCCTCCCTCTGCGCATAGCTTGGCTCAAGAGATCACGAGAGGTGGCACAGGAGCTGTGGCAGGGGCATTGCCTACTGGAGCTGAGGATGAGTTACAAACCCAGGCGGCCGTGGCAGTGCGTCGCCGTCGGACTCGCCCGGCAAGCTGGGCCACGTGGTCCCGCTGGGGCAGAGGCCACGGGCACATAGATTCAGATGATCCTTTTCCCTCTGTGTGTGACCACTTGCTGCTCCTTGAAGCCACCCTGCGTTGTTGCTGTCTTTACAATGAGCGCAGCTTCTTTTAGGGGCGAGCTTTCAAGAGTGGCAGGAGCGTTTGTTCCCTGCCTTAATGGGTGAATTAAGAGTCAGTCCCTGGGGTGGAAATGGTTTTGCCAAGAGGTGCTGTTAAAAAAGGACAAACAAGTGGCTTTTCCTGTGGTGGCAGCATGGATTTTGTTCTGCTGGTGGCACAAAGGTGCCCTTTCCTTCTGGGTGCATCCTTCTGGGACCAGGTGTTCACACAGAGTGAGTTGTGTGTGCTAAGGTTCTTTGCCTGAGGTTTCTCCTCTGTAACTGCAAATCGACCCTGTCAGTGGAGCAAACTCATGGGGAAAAACCCTGTGGGGCAGCGGGGGACCTTGTACCAACCTTCCCGTCCCTGAGAGGGCCCTATAGGAAGGCTGGGGAGGAACTGTTCTCAAGAGCATGGAACAAAAGGATGTGGGGGAATGGCTTTAGGTTGGAAAAGGGCAGCTGGAGGCTGGGTGTGAGAACAGTGTTCGCTAACCCAAAGGTGGGGGATCACTAGAACTGGTTGCCTAGAAAGGTGGTTCATGTGCCATCCCTGGAGACATTCTGCCTCAGGCTGGATGAGGTCCTGGGCAACCTGCTTGAGTTGCAAATGACCCTGCTCGCTGTAGGGGGGCTGGACTAGATGATCTCTCGGGGTCCCTCCCACACCAATGCAGTCTATGATTCTGTGATTGAAGATCTTGTGTGTTGGAGACAGCGCCTTAGCGTTGCTTATCCTTGGCTGCCGCGGGTGTTGGTGGAACACCAAACTGGGAACCCAGTGCCCAGGGTCAAGTCCCGTCTGTGACCTAGACTTCGTGTTGAGGAGTTTGTGTTTGAAAGTTCAGAGATACCCGTCCTTAAACAGTGAAATTACCTAGTGCAACCAACCCATGGGTGACTTATTCAGAGGTCATTTACCTTCTGGGGTGCTGTTAGGCAGCGTCTCGTGCGAAAACTGGAGAGGAAGGAATAGGTTCACCTGAGCAGGGGACAAAGGGAAACCTGTGGCTGGAGAGCAGTGGTTCTGTCTAAACACCGAGCTAATTTACTGCCTGTGCAGGTGCTGAAGGGTGTGAGCTCCCCTGGTCGGAGTCAGTTACGTTGCCGGTCATAAAGATGCAGTGATCAGCCCTTGTTTGACCGAAGACTGTGAAAGGATAGTGTTTACTTGATTTTCCTCTCCCCCTTTTGAAAGGCTGACCAGCTGTGAGTTACGATAACAGTGGCACTCTGGGTTTAGGACTCCCCTCCTGAAATTCTCAGGACCACTAATTTGTGGTTACTCCAGCGCTAGGATGAACTCGGTGGCGGCGCTGGCCTTTAGGCTGCCAATGCAGTGATAGTTTAAAGCTGCAACTGCTTTGGATCCAAAGAAAGAAAGAAGATTGAAACCTAAAGGTTATCCTGAAATGCACTTTACTGTTATCTGAGAACAAATGAGTTAAAAAAATTTCAAATACCAGAATACCCTACAGGGAGGAGATATAACTATTAAAGGGCTGTTATAGCTGCAATAAATGTAGGAACAATAAAAATAAATTGATGAAGTAAATGTCAGCGCTGTTCCCCTGAGCTGCCCCCACACCTTTGTCCAAAAGTAGAACATCTCCAATTACAGAGGGTGGAATCAGCCTTCAATGACAATCTGACAAGGACAGGACAGAAAGCGATGGCACAGGGAGCGCAATTATGCACAGCCTTGAAAAATCGCGTCCCGGCCCGATGTGTGGAAGGAATCAATTAATGACGCGGGGCCTCCGCTTCTCTTTAATAATCCTCCACGAGAAGGAGAAATCCCCCACTCCTTGCCTTGCAAAAGGGAGAAGGAGATGGTCCTGAAGAAGGCTGAGCCGTGAGGGTGCACAGAGTAGCACGGGCCAGATGCTCCGCTGTACCTGTTGCTTTCAAAATGAAGTCGTAGCTTTTAAGGGAGAGTTTAAGTGCAACAGACTTCTTTGGTTAAATAGGCTGCTGGAAAAGAAATCCCAGTGAAGTTCTTTGTTGAAAAGGCCAAAGATGAGAATTAAATCCAAAGCAGAGAGTTGAAAGGGAAATGCAAAATGTTAGGAGTAAATACAGTAGGTCATGGAATCATTAGGGATGGGAAGGGACCTGGAAAGAGCATCCAGTCCCATCCCCCTGCCACAGCAGGATCACCCAGACCCAGTGGCACAGGAACACAGCCAGGTGGGTCTGGAACGTCTGCAGAGAAGGAGACTCCACAGCCCCCCTGGGCAGCCTGTTTCAGGGCTCCAGTGCCCTCCCTGCTGCTGATACTGAGAGGGAACCTCCTCTGTTCCAGCTGGCACCCAGTGCCCCTTGTCCTGTCCCCAGATGCCTTTGAGCAGAGCCTGGCTCCATCCTCCTGACACCCACCCCTCACAGATTGAGAGGCAGGAATGAGGTCTCCCCTCAGCCTCCTCTTCTCCCAGCTCAAGAGCCCCAGCTCCCTCAGCCTCTCCTCATCAGGGAGCTGCTCTCCTTCCGTCATCATCTTGGTTGCTCTATGCTGAGCACCCTCCAGCAGCTCTGTGTCCTCCTTGATGGTAGAAGATGATTTATCGTGTGCAATTTACAACAGGTGCTAAACATTACAGAAACCCGAGCTATTAAGCAGTGAAGTTAAACTCTAATTAACCGAAGCAAACTATAGCAATTCTAATTAATACGTATGCCAGGCCATCCATGATCCAAAAGCTCCCCAAAAAATCACTGACGGGATAATCCTTTGGGGTTGTGAAGGACCTCAGGGTATCACCAGAGCTGCTCTGTGCCAGCCCCATTCCTGCTTGCTGGCTTGGAAGGGGATGCTTTGGTCTGGGAGACCTTCTGAGACGATAGGAGAAAAGACTCCTTTTATTTGGAGGTCTGCTTGAGAGCAACCCGTAACAAGCTGGGGTTCACCCTCCTGTCTCTGCCCTGTACGGTTGCACCCACTCCCCCATGAGAAGCTGAACCTTCCTGACCAGCTATTTCCCAGCAAGTTCCCCCAGGCTGCTGCTGGAGCCGGGTGGAGGTGCTGTGGCAGATGCTCCTAAAGGTAGGAAGGAGAGCACCAGTAGCCATCACTCCTCCACAACCTCGAATCCCTGCTTTGCCAGGGTGGGATAGGATTTTGAACCAAGTGCTGGATGAAACCCGTGTGCCCTGGCTGCTCCGGGTGGTTAAGAACTGTGTGAGATGACAGAGAGGTTGACCCCGCTTTGCTTGAACCCCTTCATCACTGATGGAGATAACGATGCTTCCCCACCTCACAGGGGGTGTCGTGAGGACCCACCTGCTCGTGACTGCACGGCCCTGCCGAGCGCTGTCGCTCCGGCGCCGCGGTCTCTCTTAGGGAGGATTTGTTATTTTTACAGAATTAATTATAAATCCAATCGAAAAGGAGTTCAGCCTCCGAAGTTCTGGTGAGATAATTATTGTGAAGGCAGTCCTAGCGTAGGGCCTTTTAGATGATTCACTACTTTAATTATTACTTTCTAGTGCTATGCAAATAGAACGTAAAACCCCCACAGCCCTCTCGCAGACCGGCTGGGTTTACCCCCTCTTACAGAGCTGGCTCCATCCGATCCTGTGCTCTGCTCCTCAGCTGGGCTGCTCTGGCTGGGTTGGAGCTCCCTGACTAAACAGCCCCTGTCACTGCTGCCGGCTTCAGGAGAGGGAGCAAGGATGTTCTTTGTGAAGGCAAACCACAGTCCTTGCTCGGGGTAGGGACAGGACTGGAGGAGGAAGAAAACCCCAGTCCAATGTAGAACCTGGCTGCTCCGTCAGCCTCAGCTTTGGGGATTCCATGTGGGGTTTAAGGCTACTTTAACCTGGTCGTGCTGCTCCTGCTCGGTCCTTCCCTCCTGTCTGGGGAGCAGAGGAGGGGTTGTCCCCTGCAGGTTTCCATACCAGTGCCTCTGCTTGGGCAGACAAGTTAGCTTCGTGCTCTGAGTAATTTCTAGACCTGCTGGCTCTGCCCCACTCATGCAGAAGCAGCATCCCTGGTGCCTGGGAGCATCCTTCTCTGGGCATGGCTGGCTGCTGCCCCCAGAGCCCAGCCTAAGGATGGGGTCCTGCCTGGGGTCGGAGCTTTCTCAAGGCTTTGAAGTGGGACACTTGTGCTTGGTACCAGCTCACCCCCTCAAAACCGTGGCTCCTCTCTCAGATGCCCCTCTGCCAGCACCTTCTGTGTGACGGTGGGCAGTGGTCTGCTGCAAGTGCTCCAGAGGAATTACTCAGGGGAGCCACTGCCGGTGTCTCAGCCTTGTGCGTGCGGATGTGCTAAAGCTAAGCGTATGTGTGTTTGCCTTCAGGAGCAGGACCTGGGTTATTAATAACAATTACCAGTTAATTATTCCTGCCAGGCAGCCCTGCAAACCCCAGGATCACTGCTGGACACAGCGGAGCGAATTAGAGAGAGCAGGGTGACATTTAAAGGGAAGAGCCTTCCCTTCTGCTGGCTGGTGGCTTAGGTGTCCGAGCTTACTCCTAAGATTTGTAGCTACTCCCTCTGGTTTTTGCTTGTCTAGAGTCAAGTTTTTGTCTGTTAGATCGTGTACTGTGCTTGGGCGATGGATGGGGAGGGTGAGAGAAGGACAGGGCGAGCACACACGGCGGGGAAAAGCTGCTCTTGGAGCTGGTATGGGGTGGGAGACCCCCAGCCTGGCCCTGGGCTGGCAGGGGTAACTCCACCACAGTCTGAGGAACCAGTGCCTGGAGGGGACACACACAAATCCCACTGCACGGGGAGTTGAGGAGGGGGGTGGAAGGACACCCATCACAGGCAGGAGTTGAAGCAATTAATCCTTTACTTAAAGAATAATCAGCAGCCAGATTTTTACATAGCAAAAGTGGGAACAAGGTAAAAGGGGTTAAAAACTAAAAAGCAAGGACAGCAGACACCAATTAACACAATGTTAATTGACAATTTCCCCAAGCCTCCATGAAACATGCCAGACCTATTTCCCCAATTACTAATTAAATCAAACCACACGCACAATGCTAATTTCCCTAACTTAGGGGAGCTCAGTAGACAAATAAAATGTGAAAGTAACTCCAACGTGTTGTCAAGGTGCAGGGAGTAAAAGAAACTTAGGAGAAACCCAAACAACTTCGTGCTCTGGGTGTCTTCTTGAAGCGTCTGGCTTGTGTGGGCAGTTACACGTGGAACCGTAATCCAGGCAGAGGGTCCGGGAGCTCCTACTTGTGTTGAACACCCAGTGATAGTGACTACACAAGGCTGGTCTGGCTTCTTACTCAATGACAAATGCTTCCTCAAAGCAGCTGGAGAAGGGGTGCTCGTGCATCCTTAGGAATATGTGGAATTAGAAAGGGGTGCTAGAGCATCCCTAGGAATAGGTGATAATGTGAGTTAGAGAGATTATTTGGTGCTGGGGGAGGTGGAGTCGTNTCCTTCTCTGCAGACGTTCCAGCCCCGCCTGGCTGTGTTCCTGTGCCACTTGGTCTGGGTGATCCTGCCGTGGCAGGGGGGTTGGACTGGATGATCTTTTGAGGTCCCTTCTGATCCCTAAGGATTCCATGAGGCTTCTATCACCTCTCTGCACAACCTCAGGGTAAATGACGCGTTCTTTAGATCCAGTCTGAATCTCCCTGCATTAATTTCAAACCATCACCCCTCATCCTGTCACAGCAGCCCCTGCTAAAGATTCTAGCTACATCCTTCTGATAGAGACCCCTTTGAGTACTGCAAGGCTGCAGTAAGGTCTGCCTGGAGCCTTCTCTTCTCCAGGCTGCAGAAGCCCAAGTCTCCCAGCCTGTCCTGCAGTCATCCCCTGATCGTTTTTTGCAGTCACCTCAGCACCTGCCCCAGCAGCTCCGTGTTGTGCTACGCTGAGGACTCCAGAGCTGGGCACCCCGCTCCGTGGGGAGTCTCCCCGGGGCAGAGGGACAGAGCCGCATCCTTGACCTGCTTTTTTGATGCAGCAGAGGATGTGGCCGGCTGCTGGGACTGTGCGTGCACGTTGCTGGCCTGTGCTCAAGCTCTTCATCCACCTGAAGTCCTCCTCTGCAGGATAGCTCTGCTTTTTTTAATTGTTCATTGGTAAAACTCCTTGTGCTGAATTAGTCTTCATCAGAACAGACCAAGCAGCTGAAAAGAGCATTAATAGGCTGATAGTTGTCTGCAAGAAGATGCCATTTGGCTATGGTGGGGACTACTTTACTTGCCAGATGTGGGGGCAGTATGTCCTGCCAAGCTGAAGTGTGGTGATAGGGTTGGGGAGAGCTCTGCTGCTCCTTAAGAGGAGGTGTAGGGGTGATAGGGTTGGGGAGAGCTCTGCTGCTCCCTACAAGAAGGTGTAGGGGTGATAGGGTTGGGGAGAGCTCTGCTGCTCCTGAAGAGGAGGTGTAAGGGTGATAGGGTTGGGGAGAGCTCTGCTGCTCCCTATGAGAAGGTGCAGAGTGATGCTGGAGATGAGGTAGCCCCTCGGAGTTGTGTGTGAGGAGCAGAAGGACAGCTCAGAGTCTTGGGGTTTGGTGTGCTTTACCAAGTGTCCAACCCCTCCCCTGGCATGAAAGAAGGATGAAATAGGAACGTAACAGGTTAATACCGATAATTAAAGAGAGTTTAAAACTAAGCAGGAGACTGAACTGCCTGTGTGGGTGGCTGGAATGGTTGTTTGATGTGAAAGTCAATGACTGAATTATTCAGAGAGAGTGATTTCCAGACGATAACTTTACATTTCCCATAACTGATTTTGATTTATTGCAGCAGCACCTGAGAGCCCAGCAGCAACTGGGAGAAGCTATTACTCTGCTGCTGCTTTTTCCCCCCGCTCCTTCGGGCGCTCGGAGCAGAAACCCATCCCTTTCTGGGATGTGTTGGTGGGACTTGGAATGGTTCAAAGGAAAAAAGGCAGGGAAGGGATTTGTTGGCAACCAGAGGGGTTGTTCCTGTGTCAGTGGCTTGGTTGTGTTTCTGCAAGCGGGCAGGTGCTCGGGCACGGTCTGGCTGGTGACTGGGGTGGCAGCCCTGCAGCCTGTGTCCGTGTGGGACTCGTGTGAGCGGGTAGCTGAGCTGTTCAGCATTTGGGAAGGTTTCTGCTGAGAATTACAGAGGGAAACTATCAAAAAGCAGTGATGGTCCAGATACCTCCCCCTGGTACCTTCGAGATGACCCTCCCTGTTTCAGGATGCCAGGCTGTTAACTCTTCCTGTACCCGCTGGGGGACTGCGGTGTGGCTGAGCCCAGCGGGGATGTCCTGGGAAATCATAGAATCATTAGAGATCAGAAAGGACCAGGAAAGAGCATCCAGTCCAACCTCCCTGCCCCAGCAGCATCAGCCAGACCTAGTCCAGGAGTTTCAAACGCCTCCAGAGAAGGAGAC
>VZRI01006356.1:58252-74015 GCA_013397515.1 Upupa epops | reverse complement strand
CCCCCCCCCCCCCCAGCCGCTGATGTGTACTGTGAATTTCTGCATGGCAAAGCCAGGGCGTGCGCTGGGGAGGGGGGGTACGGGATGCTGGCTTCTCCTCTCCTGGCTCCAACCTTGCTGAGCTCCATCCCCTAGGGTTGTGGCTTCCAGAAGGGTCACCGCGTGGTGGTGGCTTTGTCCGCGTGGCTATGAGTCTGCGCTGGTGGCTCTAGGAAAGTTTTTGGGATTGATCGTTTGGCCACGCTTGTGACTTGGAGGCGCGCAAGCGATTACAGATGAATGCCCCAGAGAAGCTCCCAGAGGACAGGGGAGGAGAGGAGGCTGCTGCTGCTGCCGAGATGCCTTGCATCAAACAAGTGCAAAAGCTTTAGCTTCTCCTTTTCAGAGGCATCTCTCATCCTCTTTTAGATGCTGCTGCAGGAAGGTTGAGAGCAGCTGGGATGGAGGAAGGAAGGAGCTGGGATGGAGAAAGGTGACAGTGGTCTCTGGAGTCACTTGTCTCAATACCACAGTCCTTCATGGGGACAGGGAAGGAGAGGATGCTGCTGTGGAGAAGGCTTGCATCAAACAAGTGCAAAAGCTTTAGCTTCTCCTTTTCAGAGGCATCTCTCATCCTCTTTTAGATGCTGCTGCAGGAAGGTTGAGAGCAGCTGGGATGGAGGAAGGAAGGAGCTGGGATGGAGAAAGGTGAGGGTCGTCTCTGGAGTCACTTGCCTCAGTGCCACAGTCCCTCATGGGGTCAGGGTAGACCCTGGCAGCATCTATGACCCCAGTCACCCAAACAGAGGCCAACGTAGGTCAGCCCTGGCTGGGCGAGCACAAGTTTCCCAGGAACAGAGCTGTTCCTCTTGAAACAGAGCTGTACCTCTTGTTTGACCAAACTCCTGCCAGGGAGAGGAGCCTATCGGTAGCGCACGTCACAAGCGATTCCTTGACCATTAGCAGTTTCCCTGCATCATAACTGTTCTCCAGGCATATTAAATCAGCGAGAAGGAAGAACGCACTAGGACATCTGGGGCTGCCAGATAATTCAGTTAATTTCTATTCCCTTGAACCTGGAGGTGTTAATTTGGAAGCACAACAGCAGAGTCTGAAGAATGCTAATACGTCATTTGAATGATTAATGCAATCAGGGGAATTGGGGGACCTTTGTTTACTTTTTAATTTTGACATGGCACAGCGAGGCTGAGAGCAGCTAATTTTCTGGGAGGGGGGGTGTTGGAATAAAAAAGAGAAGTTGAGGGCAAATTCGTTTCATTTTGGTCACCTAACTTGTGTGGGGAATTCAGCAGGATGGGGCCACTTTGGTTCAAGCAGTGGATGCTGCCTGGAAAGCTGTTTGCAGTCTGCTGAGCTGGGGGCTCCTGGGTGAGGGGACTCTGGGAAGATGTGGGGTAGCTCCAAGCTGGAGGGTTGTGAAACAGAAGTCCTTGCCTGCAAGAAACCAGTCCATGACTTGAAATAGGTGGATGGCCTCTAAATTGCTTTGAACCAGCTGTACTCCACATCAGGTTCCTTTTTGCTGGTAGTTAGGTCTCAGGGAGTGACAGGACAAGGGGGATGGAGCAGAGCGGGAGATGGGGAGATTGAGACTTGATGTGAGGAGGAAGTTCTTCACTGGGAGAGTGGAGAGAGCCTGGAATGGGTTGCCCAGGGAGGTGGTTGGGGCCCCGTCCCTGGAGGTGTTTAAAGCTGGGCTGGATGAGGCTCTGGCCAGCCTGCTCTAAGGTGGGGTGTCCCCAGGGGGGTCTGTGGGGTCTTCTTCTCTGGAGACATTTGAAACCCACCTGGACTTGGTCTGAGTGATCCTGCTGTGGCAGGGGGATTGGACTGGATGATCTTTCCGGGTTGCTTCCTGTCCATAATGTTCTTGCTCCTCAGAGAGTAGCAGAGAGTTAAAAAGCCACCCCAAACACCGAATCTGAAACCAGCCCCGCCATCGTGACTGAGCCTGGAAACAGGGAAGCGTTGTGAGGGAGAGAGCTTCTGGTAAAGACTGTGCTCACCCTATTGATACCCCCTTACCAGCTTTGCAGAGTCACTTGCCATGAGCTGCTGAGGATGAGCTCCAGTTGTGGTGGTCTTAGCCAGCCCTGCTGGGAGCTTGCAGGAGTCACAGCAGTGGCTCAGCCGCAGGAAGAGCAGACGCCCCGCGTGCCACGTGGCTCTTGGAGCGTCGCGTGTTTCCCAGGGATGATGCCAAGCGCTGCGTGGCTGGTTTTGTTCTCTTTCCGCCGTGGTGTTGCCTCAGTGCCTTCCTGCTGAGAGGTGGCTCCTTTGACGTGTTGTTATAGTGATGGAAGGAGCGCGGTACACATCTCTCCGTGCCGCGCACGAGACATATGGGAGCCAGATTGTACCTGTCACAAGTTGCCAACCTGAATTTGTGGGGTGTAAGGGGATGTGTTCCCAAGGGAATCTCCGCTTGACGTTCTTGATTGCTTCGGCTATTACTCTGTTTGTGACCTTTCCATTAGCAGAGATGGTGGATGGCACTCAGTGCCGCTCTGGGAATGGCTGCGTCCTGCTTGCACCGGTGCTGGTCTTGGGCTACCGATGGGAGTGCCCAACGCACTGGACCTGTTGCAGGGGGAAGTTTTAACTTGACTCTCCAAATCGGTGGGAGCTACTGTGAGTCACTTCAGGGGGTGCTTTCCATCTCGAGTGGCCACCAGGGTCACCCAGACAGGGAGCACACGCAGTCGGGGTGTAGAGCAGCGATGGTTCAGGTGTCCTCAGGTACATTTGCAGCCTGTGCTGCTTCCCTGGGTCAGGTGTAGACTGGGATGTGTGTTTCCTGGGACACGTATCGTGCAATTCCAGCTTGGCTTCCTCGGGGGAAACGGGGCAAACCCTTGCTTCTGACCCCTTTTGAAGGGTCTCCCATCGTGCAAGCGTGTGCTCGTGGTGCAGAGCGTTCGGTCCGTCTGCTGGTGAAAAGGCTTTCGTTTGGGAAATGATTTCTCTGTTCGTGGAATGCTCAGTATTATTTTGGGAAAATCAATAGATCATTAAGCCGGAGCAATTCTGCAGGGGGGTTCAATTTACTGATTCAAAAAATAAATAAATAAAGCATCCTCGGGATTTGTTCCTGGTTAAGAGGAGAGTTTCTCACTGCCAGCCTTGCCAAACCTGGAACAGACGCTGGGCTGGAGCTTTCAACCCCAGCCTAAGTGCCATCTCCCATCGCCCCATGGTAGGTGAGAGGGGTGCTTGGGCTCTGTGTCTGGATGTTCTTGTGGCCACAAGATACCGACCCTGTACAGCTGATGGTTATGGTAGGGTCATGTCTGTACGTGGGTCTAGAGGGGAGACCTCAACGCCCCTCGCCTGCCCATGAGGGAGCTGCTGGCAGGCATTCCTGAATCACTGTCCTGGTCTCAGATAGAACCTGGGGCTTTAGCTTCTGGCTAATGAGCTAAAGAAAGTTGGTTTCTGTGACTCTGGGTTTTTGGTCTGAATTAGGGAGAAACGTGATGCTGTGTGAATGAGTGTGGTTGCTCCTCAAACCGTAAAGTTGGGATGTTCTCTCTGAGCTGACACAAAGCGTGCTCGTTGGCAAGATCCCTGTTGGATCCCTAGGCCAAGTTTTGTGGGAGAATCTTGGCCTGGTAGAAAAGTCCCTGGGAGCAGGGGAGCTGCTGGGATGCAGATCTTCCCAGGCTGGAGTTACAGGTCACGTTCAGTGCTGATCAGTGAGGAAGAGGGTGATGCCAGTGGTGGCAGGGAGCACTGCATAGCTTTGGGGACCTTGTGCCTTCCATCATAGAATTAGGACCAGGGGCACTGGGTGCCAGCTGGAACAGAGGAGGTTCCCTCTCAATCTCAGCAGGACCTTCTTCCCAGGGAGGGTCCCGGAGCACTGGACCAGGCTGCCCAGGGGGGCTGTGGAGTCTCCTTCACTGGAGATGTTCCAGCCCCGCCTGGATGTGGTCGTGTGCGACTGGGTCTGGGTGACCCTGCTGTGGCAGGGGGATTGGACTGGATGATCTTTGGAGGTCCCTTCTGATCCCTAAGGATTCTGTGATTCTCAGTTCTACCTGATCTGGCTTTGCAAAGACAGAGCTGCACAGACCTGGGCTCCAAGCCTGCTCCTCAAGCGGTGCGTGTCGCACAGTGGCTGTGCCTGTTATTCCCAGGGAAGAACTTCTCCAGGAGCATCTCTGTCACTTAAAAATGCCTTCTTGGCCTTTCAGAGCCAGAGCAAACAACACGGGGCTCAGCAGCGCTGAGCTCACCTGGGAGACAAAGGGCAGGGAGAGGTGGGAATGGGTAAGAGGGAGGCTGCCCAGTGTTATTTCCCTGCTAACTGGAGCCTGGGAATGGAAATGAGGACCCTGTGCAGTTTAAGTTATGCAGTGTTCTGCTTGGGAGCCATATGTTGCAGGAAGAATTCCTGGGGTTTGGGTTTTTAGAGTGTGTGTGTATGTGGGGGGTTGTCTTCTCCCCCTTTTAACCACTGAGCAGTCCCTCAGCTCTCCACCTTCATCTCCTCCACGTTCATTTGCATACTGCCAGGTTCACTCAGGCATGTCTTCCAGCCAGGAGCAGACATGGTTCACGTTTTGCTGCGAGGTTGCTCTTATTTGTGGTTGGGTTTTAATCACGCACTGCCTTGGAGAGGTTCAGGCTTCAGCTCCTACCTTCCTGGGATTTAACGGCTCCTTCTGGACCAGGTTGCTCAGATGGGCTGGCACCCTGGTCTGGTGGGGGGTGTCCCTGCCCATGGCAGTGGGGTTAGAACTGGATGGTCCTGTGGTCCCTTCCAACCTGACACCCACCCCTCACAGATTCAGAGACAGGAATGAGGTCCCCCCTCAGCCTCCTCTCCTCCAAGCTCAAGCGACCCAGCTCCCTCAGCCTTGGAGTCAGAAGAGCTGGTGATGCCTTGTCCACACCACAGCAGAGATGTGAGTTGTTTTCTGAGCGCTGGTTTCAGCAGAAGAGTAATCATTCCCGGAACAACCACCTCCAAATTAAGGAATGGCTCCGTGTGGCATCAGGGAAAAGGATTACTGGAGGCTTTTTAGTAAATTCTAGTTTTAAGAATATAATTACACGAGTGCAGAGCATCTGCTGACAGGAGTGATTGGTTGGGATGTGGCTTGACTCGAATCGGTTCCTTTCCCATTCCTGTTGTGCAGCCTTCCTCTAATTCCCAGTTTGCTTCTCCAGACGTTTTCTTTCCTCCAAGCAGCAACCCAACAGGTTGTCTGATGCTTTCAGGGTCTGTTTTTAGGACGATGCCAGCATGGGGAGGAAGGGAGGGAAGGAGAGCTGTGAGTTGTCTCGTGCACCCCTCGAGCAGGTCCATTTCGTTACCGTGTGGTGGCTTCCAGCTGTGTGAGCCTGCTGCTCTGGAGGCTGAGGGTGTCACCGGTTCTGTTGGCTTAAAATTTTCTGCTGTCACCGCTTGTGTTAGTAAGCATGAAGAACACGGACGTGGAGGACACCCCGGTAATTACACTGAGTCACTGTGGCTACGTGCACGTGCCAAATCGCTGCACTGAGCTATCTGAGCAGCATTAAGGAGCTCGCTTGGCTACTGGAACAACATCGGGGATTGCTGCCAGCTCTGCTAAGGCTTAATTTCTCTGTGTTGCTCTGTGGTACCACCCACTATTAGGGAGATAGAGGCTGAAATAATATGAGCTCACAGAACACAGTCACCCTTAAAGAGGTGCTTAAGGGGGAGTGTAGAGGCCTGGGTTCTAAAGGTGAGAGAAGCTTTACTCTGGTTGTTATGAAGTGATCTCGTGCGGGGCACCCTTAGGCTACCTGCGAGTAGCACACAGGGAATCACCCCATCCTGTGACGAGTTCACTGGTCTGTGTGGTCTTAAAGGAGAGTCCTTTGCTATCCATGAGAACCTCCCGGTTGAGGTCAGTGCAAACCTTCCATGCGCTCCGACATCCAAGTGTAGGTCTGCGCTCTCCTAGCTCAATATTACAACCAGAGGGGTGGGACGAGGAGGATTGTTTCCCATGGCTGAAGAGCAAAGTAAACGCATTAGGTTAATATTAGTTATAAGATGCAGAGATAAGGGAAATGAGTCGGGAGCAGCCGTTCCCATCTCAGCCCCGATGGGGACTGTGGGAAAAGTGCAGTGAGCAAACCTCAAACCAGCTGAAAGTCATTAGAGCCGAGAAGCATTACGGAGCCCACCTTGGGCCAAGTTCAGGGAGGTTTTGCAAACCTTTTGATGAACCTGGGCTGAGTTTTAAGCAAGTCTGGCCTGAATTAGAGAGTCAGGTGGAAGTACTCTGATTTGGGCTGAGTTATGCTGTCTGTTTGAACTCAGAAGTCAATGTGAAATTTAGGATGTGAGAACCTGATGCAGATCCAGAGAACAGAAGGAGATCCCTGTAGAGCTCCATAAACCCAAGAGATCACCTGGTTTGCCATATTGTTATGTTGAAGTTGATGTGTTTCACAGCTCCACGTAGAAGTGCTCAGCCTGCTCTCGTCACTCGTGGCAATAATGCTTGTTCTAAGAACAGGCAAGCTGTGTGGGACAAGCTGGGTCCTACTGTTGGGTGCGATGCATGTGCCTTCCGTGGTGCTGCTCTCTCCTCTTTGGTGGATCCTTGGGTTCCTTCTGATCCCTCATGGTTCCACGATCCACACCAGACACACGTTTTCCATGTAGTCCATGTTTTCCACACAGATGCTGCTGCGCTCATGAAAAGCTATCGATGAACAGATGTTGTTTAGGGTTACTGGGTTGGGTTTAGGTTGGACTGGATGATCTTTAAGGTCTTTTCCAGCCTCATCAGTACTGTGAGACTGATAGACCCTTGGAGCTTGCCTTGCTCTTATTGTCTATGCACGTGTTGCTACATGCCTTGTGCCTGCTGAGGTTGGCTGCTAAGGAGGTGGTCTTCTGCCTGCGAGGAGAAAAGGCAGCTTGTGAAGGCTCCTCTGGTGAATCAAGAAAGCTCAGCCCTGCCTGTTTATTTTCACTAAGGAAGCAATACAGGAAGGCGTAGGAAAAAAACCACGGGCCGAGCCAAGTAAAGGTGCTGTTGTGCCCGTGCTGCCCACTCAGTGCTGTTTTCAGATGCAAGGGGTAGGGGGCACGATCCATCGGGTGGCACAACGAGAGCTCCTCAAATCCAGCGACAATAAGCAGCAGTCAGCATTGAGAGTTCTTAACAAAGCGGTGATACTGCAGTGCTCTGGTTGATGGAGTGATGCCCCGTGGTCTCGCAGCGATCCCCTCTCGTTTCCTGAGGAGGATCATGTAAAGGGACGACACGGTTGAAACCACAGGGCAGCGTAATTAAACAGAACGAGACAACAGAAAGCGTGAGTCAGCTTCACACGGAACCGTTCAGCCAGGCTCTCAGCTGATTTTATTCCAGAGAGTTCCTGCTCGAGTCCGAGGAGGCTGCCAGGTGGTGCTGGCGGCCCCTGCTCTCAGCGTACGAAGCTGGCTTTATGGTTCAATTCATCATTAAAAATCTCTGCTGATTTTAGCAGACCGTGTCCCGCCAAGGAGAGGCTTCACTCCGGGGGGGATGTGTTGTGACTTGTGGAGATCTGAAATACCTGTTATGGATCAGGTCTCACTTAGCCGGTACTGTGTTTGTCAGGTGATGATTGAAGTTGCAAATCAGGATTGTCCAAGCTGGAATTTCCAACGGGGAGGCAGATAGCTGCGCCCGCATCGGGTTTAAGAATAAAATGAAATAAGCAGTAATAAAAAAGAAGTACTTGACAGGCAAATTTGATGTTACACGGGCTGCATTTCTTTGCAGTCTTTCAAACCTCCTGAACACTGTAATTTGTTTCTAGTGGTAGCATCACTATCATCAAAGATGTGGGACTCTATTAGCTTAGCTGTCTAAGGGATGTCTTCTTAAAAAAAAAGAGAGTAGGGGGAAAAATCCCCCAGACCAGCACGAAGTTCAGCCACCCGAGTTCAGGCAGGATCACTTTCTGTAACACAGGGCTCTCGTTTGCCGTCAAGGCAAAGAGAGCAGGGGAAACTGCAGCCAACTTCTCGCTTGCCCTGTGCTGGGCAGACCTTCTCTCTTAGCTGTGGGTTTGCTGAGGTTACTCGTCCAAGGCAGGAATGACTTTGGAATGACTTTGCCACTGCACGGGCTAAGATTTGGGGTCGTCATGGTATGTAACTGCTCAACAACTCATTGCAGGGCTGTTCCTTTCTACCCATCATTTTTCCTGGGGTAGGGATCCCTCTCTCCAGCTTTGCCTCAAATAGCAACTTAGTCAAGAGCAGAGCCTAACCTAGCAGATCCTTCTACCTAAGATGAGGTAGAAGTGATCACCAGTTAGCTGAAGGTGTGAGTCCTCCCGGTAGAGGCTCTACACTGAAATGGCTTTGCTATGACCTCCTTACCTCAGGGTACCGCTTGCTAGTCACCACTTGCTGGTCCTCCCACTCTATTTTTCATTCTATAGTTGCATCTTAATCAAGGCAGAGTGAGCAACCAAAGGTGGGTACTGCTGCTGTGCCTCTGTGCTCTTCATCCAGCAGACTCCTGCTGCAGAAAGGGCTTGAAGATGCTCTCTTGTCTCCAGATCAATTGCCTAGAGATCAACAAATAATTCATCATCATGTTGTAGTCTTGCTTTTTGCTTCTTTCCTGGTTGCAGCAGGTTAAAAGCTTTATCAGATGAGGTACTTGGCAAATCTCTGCAGGAAGAGGCTCCCACGGGAACCTTTTCCACAGGTCTTGCAGTGGATGGCAGCACAGGCCGTTGTGACTTGGTGGTTTGGGAACTTGTTTCAGCAGAGGGTGACCCAGACACCAATTCTCTCAGCCTGACTCATGTTAGGGATATTTTTTTCCTGAATAGAGGACGAGATGCTGTCTGGAGAACCTCTGCCAACGATCTTCGAGGCTTGGGCTAGTTAGTGGCATCAAGTGAAACAGAATTCATCTCCCTGAATAGAGCAGGAGCCATTCTCATGGTGAGAAATGGTGGAACAGTGGGCAAGCTGAATCCTCAGCATAAACACCTGCAGGTCCAACACCACAATGCGATTGTTGGGCTGTAAGCACAAGAGGGCTTTCAAGCGATGCCCAGCAGTGTCCCTTGCCAGCCGGCACAGGTAGCATGCTTACTGGGGTCTGATGCTAAGCTGGTATAGGAGGTTCCATCTCAATCTCAGCAGGACCTTCTTCCCAGGGAGGGTCCCGGAGCACTGGAAGGGGCTGCCCAGGAAGGTTGTGGGGTCTCCTTCTCTGGAGGCGTTCCAGACCCGCCTGGCTGTGTTCCTGTGCCACTGGGTCTGGGTGATCCTGCTGTGGCAGGGGGATTGGACTGGATGATCTCTTGAAGTCCCTTCTGGTCTCTAATGGTTCTGTGGTAGGTTATGTAGATGCCCTCCCTAGGCTGGGGTATCTTAGGGCTGCAAGGGGGTCAACTTCTCCAAGTAGCTGAAGGTATGATGGAAACAGGAGCCCCCTGAAGGGTACTCACTGCATATTTAGAACCCGCATGGCAACAGTTTGCTGGGCAGACTGTCTATGTGGGCTGCACGATGAGTGCAGGTGACCACCTAACACCTTCCCCGACTGTCCATGTAGCTCCCCGAGGCGTTAAAGCCATACCTGAGGGCTTCAGACAGTAGAGGCATGTAACACTGCTATCCTTCATGTGAGCTGTGTGACACCGACAAAGAAAAAGCCTTTCAGTATTGTCTCTGCCAGGCTGACCTTTAGAGTGTTTACTTTTCAATCAGCTCTAAGAACGCCAGCCTCAACTCCCCGGTGTGAGCAAGTTCAGTGCGGGAGCGCTCTCGCCCAAACATTTGCCGAGACACCGCCAAAGTGACAAACAAACTCCGGTTGTTTTTACAGGTGTAAAATCAACAGAGCAAATGCCGACCCCAGCCGCGGTGGTGAGGCCGGCCCGCGTCGCGTTTGAGGCGTACGGCCGCATCATTTACACTTGCAAACCCTTTGTAATCTTAATATCTTTTGTTGCTTTTATGTTCTACCGGCCCCCCAAGGTTAAAGAAAGAGATTTAGACCTTAAACACAAATCCAGCCTTCAAGCTCTGGAATTATCTTTGCCTTTAAATGCAACTGATCAATGCCCATTTCTTTTGAAAATAAAACCCTTTTGAACCTTGAAAGCCTTCCACTGTTGAGCTCTGTCTAAGTGCCACATGGGGAAATGGGCAGAAAAAAGCCCATTTTTCCCTCAGCGCCTGCATTAGAGGTCCCGAAGTTCAGTCCGACGCAATCAATTTAATTGGCGCTAGCTCCAGTGACAAATTATCCTGGTTTACACTCAAGAGGAGCACAGCTTCCTCCGACGCTGGGAAAGAAGGGAGATACACTTCTTGGTCTCTACTTAAAGAGGGCAACGGTATTGGAAAAGGAGCACATTTAATTTATCACTGTCAGAGCGGGTGCAAAGTTTAATTCTAACTAAAAGCATTAAACAATTAACCCAGACAGTCAAGCCCTCCTGAAAATGCTCAGTTGCAGGGAACATATGGACCAGATTACCAATGGAAAAAGTCAGGGCTCTGCTTCTATTGAAATGAGTATGTTCTTCACAAAAATAGAAGAGGGTGGAAAGCAAAAGGAAAAGAACTTGAGAGCTCTCTGATAACTACAGGGTAAAATCCGGGATGGGGAGCTCCACTGGAGTTGCAGCAAATAGCGCTAGATCGCTGGTCTTGGGTGCTCTGTGAATTAGAAATCTCTACCTGATAACCCGCCGATACTGGTTCTGTGTGACATGCGTGCGTGTGCTTTGCAATGTGTGTGGCCACTCTTCTCTTGTGCAGCTGGTCAGGCTCCCTAGGCTGGACTCCAGCCCTTTGGCACCTTCAAGAAACACCGGGACTCTTTGCAAAAGTGGCAGGGCTGGCCCGGCAGCGTTTGTAACCTCAGGCGTCTCTTTCAAATAGGAGCTTCCCCTAAATTAGGGTTCTCTTGGAGGCCACTAAATCCTGTCTATAATCCTTTTTGTATTAGCAAAGCGGGGTCCCACAGGAGGATGGAGCCAGGCTCTTCTCAAGGGCATCTGGTGACAGGACAAGGGGCACTGGGTGCCAGCTGGAACAGAGGAGGTTCCCTATCAATCTCAGCAGGACCTTCTTCCCAGGGAGGGTCCCGGAGCACTGGACCAGGCTGCCCAGGGGGGTTGTGGAGTCTCCTTCTCTGCAGACGTTCCAGCCCCGCCTGGCTGTGTTCCTGTGCCACTGGGTCTGGGTGACCCTGCTGTGGCAGGGGGGTTGGACTGGATGATCTTTCCAGGTCCCTTCCGATCCTATGATAACGTTGAGCTAGTTCATGTCACGAGCTGAGGAACCGTTCAGTCGTGTCCTAAACGTGAGCGGCATTTGTGTCCATACATAAAGTAAAGCAGTTGCCTCCAGGTTTCCTTTCCAGGTCCCTTCCGCAAGAGTTGGGGTCTCTGTGATTTACCGAGGTGGGACAAGGTCCTGCTCTGTTCACGCAGTGAAAGCAAGGACGGTTTCCTTCTGGCATCCTGGTGCAAACCTCCTGTGGGTTTACCTTCCTGAGAACAGGCTTCACAAGAGAGCCAGAAGGGCTAAACGAATCCCCGATTCACATCTGCAGCCTGAGACAAGGCTGATCCTTGGTGCCAGCCATGGCTGTATCCCTGGCCTTTTGTCTCAAGTCTCTCTGAAGAACCCGGAGTGGAAAGGAAAGGCTCCTTGTGACGGCGAGCGTGCTAATTCTGGCGAAGTGTTGGCAGGGTTTTTGTTGATGTGCTCTTAAAAAGCACGATCTGTTTTCTGCTTCCAGTTAAAGAGGGTTGTGGCAGTCTTTAGTGGCTGTGTCAATGTAGCCCGTGTTATTATGTACAGATGTGCCAGCTGCAAGTAGGCATTATCTCTTTGATAGTGCTAAGCACTTTACAGCGGGTCAGAGAAGAGCAGCTCTCAACCAATAGATCTAATTGCAATTCTTTTATGTTCTCTATGATTGCAGGTTTCTCCAGCTCTATAAACAAATAGTAATCAACTAAACCTGTTACCTCTGAGCAGCGATGTCACGATATGAAATATTAACTGTTCCAAATACAGTAATGATGGTTTAAAACTGTATTTGTTCTTGAAAGTAAAAAAACCAAACCCATAAGGAAAAAGAAGCAGGAGCGCGAGCGCTGGCGGTGTGAAGAGCCCTGTGGCTCTCTTTCATCTAATGAAAAATTGTGTCTGTATACGACATGGTTTATGTGGTCAAATAGAGTGTAAATATTGTGTACATCTCTCGCTATAGCAACAACACGGGAACAGTGCTGCAGAGGCTCTCTGCCTCTCCATTTTTATGACGTGGTTATGCTAATACCAGGCAAACTTGTGTTTTCCTGCGTGTCTAATCCACCCCAAATTAATCCATTTGTATTCCTATAATCCAGCCAACGCGGCTCTTACTTCGAGAAACATTAGATTTGTTGATTGCTGGTGTGGGTCAGGTAGGAAGGGACCTCCAGATCATCTAGTTCCAGCTCCCCTGCCATGAGCAGGGACACCCCCCACCAGACCAGGGTGCTCAAGGCCCCAGCCAGTCTGGCCTTGAACACTGCCAGGGAGCTGGGGGGCAGCCACAACCTCCCTGGGCAACCTGGTCCAGGGTCTCAGCACCCTCCTGGTGAAGAGCTTCCTCCTGACTTCCAGTCTCACCCTCCCCTCTTCCAGCTGGAAACCATTCCCCCTGCTCCTACCACTTCCAGCCCTTGGAAACAGCCCCTGCCGAGCTCTCCTGGAGCCCCATTTAGGGACTGGAAGGCTGCTCTGAGATCTCCCTGGGGTCTCCTCTTCTCCAGGCTGAACAGCCCCAGCTCTCTCAGCCTGTCCTCATAGCAGAGGTGCTCCAGCCCTCCCCTCATCCTCGTGTCCCTCCTCTGGACACCTTCCCACAGCTTAATCTCCTTCCTGTGCTGGGGGCTCCAGAACTGGATGCAGGACTGCAGATGGGGTCTCAGGTGAGCAGAACAGAGGGGGAGGATCCCCTCCCTTGACCTCTTGGTCATGCTCCTCTTGCTGCAGCCCTGACCAGGCAGTTGGTGAGACGGAGAAGAGCTGAAGGTGGAGAAACCCTTTTGTTTTTCCCTGGTTTTTCCCCTCTCAGGAAAATGTTGGTGGAAGATCTTTCTGGGTGTCTGTCTTGCTGGGGTTTTGAAAAGGAGGAAGGGAGGAGGTATTTGGGGAGCAACACTTCTGAGTGCTTCAAGTTCGATGCTTCAGCTCTGTTATCGTGCTTGCAGAGAACTTTGGGCTTCGTTCACATCCAGTGAGGAACCAGGTCAGGGGCCTGATGCAGCCCACAGACTATTGAGTTCTCTTGGCTGGGCTTTGCGCCGGCTCCTGGCAACTCCTCAGCCCAGAAGGGTGCCGGAGTTACCGTCATTACTAATTGTTGTTGGCTTTGTGTAGACAGTTGAGCTTGAGGATCTGTGTATCAACACAACTTACTGAACTCACAGATGTGGGTAGAGAGGGTTCAGGGAGGCAGTGGTACTCAGACAGCCACAGGGTATCCATGGGTTAGGCTTCAGCCCCTCAGATGCTTGAAGGTCTCTCTGGAAACAGCCTGAACACCTTGAAACCTTGGAATGGGACTTGGAGAGTAAATTGATAACGAAGCAGAGTCCATGACGTTAGTCACCATTTAGGATTCGATCAAATCTCTTGGATGCTGCTCTAACGCAATGGGAACTTGTCGGTTGCTTCTGTTGCAGGATAAAGGACCCCAAAGAAAAGCCAGAAGGGCCACACGAGCAGTGTGCATTCCCACTTCCTCTCATGGTGATGAGCAGGAGTCACTCGTATGTACTTTAGTGCCAGAAATGACCCAGCTAGTGTCTTCCCACCCCTACCTGCCTCTGCTTCCCGGCGCAGACCTTGTTGTCCTTCCGACACCCTAGACTGACCCCCCAGTGCCTGGCTGAAAGGAGTCAGTGTTAGACCAAGCACCGCGCCTTCCCTGTGCCCTCCAGCTCCTCCTCACCCAGCGAGTGAGAGCTAGAGATTGGGGATGAAAACGTCTGTACAAAGGAAATGTGCCTTTGTATCCGCCAGCTGGCGGAGGGATAAAGGACGGCGCTCACGAGATGCAATCAAAACTGCGCCGTGTTTTATTAAACATGTAATATTAGCGAACTAAACAAAAGAGCCCTCCATGCCGGGTAAAACAATGCACTGCCGTTTGAATTCTTCCTTCGTGATGTCATTCATGCACCAGTCTCGTTGAGCGTTCGGCCCCCGGTTACGAGCGGCACGTGTAAATGCCGCTACGTGCTGCGGGCTTAGCTGCTACCTGCAGAGCATCCTGAGGTAGAGCACGCGGCGTCCTGCTGCCTTGCCAGGTAACTCTTGCTAAGGCACCAGGAAAATAGGTGGTTTAAGGTTAAACAGCTGAAGGGGTTAAACGTAACTGCCTGTTAAGGACCATCTGTGAGGGGTGGGTGTCAGGAGGATGGAGCCAGGCTCTGGTCAAGGGCATCTGGGGATAGGACAAGGGGGCACTGGGTGCCAGCTGGAACAGAGGAGGTTCCCTCTCAATATCAGCAGGACCTTCTTCCCAGGGAGGGTCCCGGAGCACTGGACCAGGCTGCCCAGGGGGGTTGTGGAGTCTCCTTGTCTGAAGACGTTCAAGACTCATCTGGATGTGTTTCTGTGCAACTTGGTCTGGGTGATCCTGCTGTGGCAGGGGGATTTGACTGGGTGATCTTTCAAGGTCTAGGGGCTGGAAGGGACCAAGTGGCACAGGAACAGATTCATGCAGGGTTTTGGAGGCTCCTGTGACACTGAAGATCACAGGGTGGTCACATGAGGATGCTTATTGCCCTGATGAAGTGGTCTCCCTAGGGGTTCATGCTGTGAGGAAGCAGAGCCAGCTCATCTGAACTGTGCTTTCCATCCCACCTTGGTGGCTGTAGGTCGTTGGTGACCAGAGGTCTCCAAAGAACCATCAACAATTAAGTTGCATTATGTTGGCCTTGCTATCTTCCTTTTAAGCCCCTGAGGTAGAGCCCTTCCCTTGACTGCATTTACTGAGTGAATTGTGGTCCCAGAAAGGACTGGCAAACAAAGAAGCGAGGTGAGAGGAGCAGTGCAGTGGCCTCCATCAGCTCAGGAGCGCAACTTGCTTTCAAGGCGTTGGTGAGCAGCAGCCTGGGAGCAACTCTGCTGCAAAATCTTTTCTTCTCTGAAGAACCCCAAAGGCAGAGCAGCGCGGAGCAGAGGGGGGAGAAATCACTACGAGTATCCCACGCAGTACCACACAGTTTTTGCTAAAAATATATATTAATAATATATTATCGAGCGGGCGTAGATGAAGGCGGCCAGGGAAAGCATAAGCAATAAGAGCGTGAGCAAGGTCAGTGTTCCTTGCCCGAGGACAGCGCAATCAATAAGCTGTGGTCAATAGCTGCTTTATTACTACACTGCCTCTCCGAGCAAAATCATTTTTAAATTAAGAATATATTTTGCAAAACTGAATTAAGGCTATTGAATATTTTGCTCTTTGCTATCGCTAGCCCTCGGAATGGAATCATTAAATACGGGGAAAGGAGTGGTGGTTGAGAGGAGGGTTTGGTTTTGTTTCTTTCTGGAAAGGAAAGGGATGGTGATTCCTGCTTGTGTTGGGAGGACTGTGTCCAGTGCTGGGCCACTCAGTTCCAGAGGACACAGAGCTGCTGGAGGGTGTCCAGCGTAGAGCAACGAAGATGATGAAGGAAGGAGAGTAGCACCCTGATGAGGAGAGGCTGAGGGAGCTGGGGCTCTGGAGCTGGGAGAAGA
>VZRI01006356.1:35548-58233 GCA_013397515.1 Upupa epops | reverse complement strand
TGGACCAGGCTGCCCAGGGGGGCTGTGGAGTCTCCTTGTCTGCAGACGTTCCAGCCCCGCCTGGCTGTGTTCCTGTGCCACTGGGTCTGGGTGACCCTGCTGTGGCAGGGGGATTGGGCTGGGTGATCTTTCCAGGTCCCTTCCCTTCCCTAAGGATTCTGTGAAGCACAACTTGCCCTCTGTGGATATTTGCAAAGAAAGAAGGTAGAGGCTGAATGGAGAGTTGATGGGACATCCAGGCAGCTGAACCCTGGAAGCAAACCCAGAGGAAGGAGGAGGGTTGAGGAAGGAGGAGAGTTTTACAAAAGCTGTTAGTGGCAAAAACTAAAAGGAGGGATCTGTAAAATGCCTGCTTGTCCGGGGGGATGCTGATGGATGTTGATGCTGGGACAGATGACACTGTAGCTGCACCACTGCAGTGAGTTACTTCACCACACCTCCCTGACGGTGCTGTTGGTGATGTGCTGCCTGGAACCACTGTCTGCTGGCACTGGCCCTCGCATCCCAGCCCTGGTGAGGCTCTGTTGGTGTGTGATCTACATAGAAAAGCTCCTGCAATCACTAGAAGGGTGAAGAGGGAGAGATTTAAGACTTTAAATAAACTTGACACTAAGTCAAAGCCCAAACAGCTAGGGAGGGGGGGAAGGAGATAAGTAAACAGCCCTGTTTACCTTTACATACTGTTCTACCTGGCAGCTGATGGTGCTAGTGAACTCGTTAGTGCACAGTATGGAAGGGACTCTGCTGTAGCCCTTCCAAAATGCCTGACACCCTGGGAGAGGATGGAGGGCATCTGACTGCTTCAGGGAGAAAACTTCCCCCCGGTGCTTTTCATCTCACTTTATTCTTTCCGTGCATCTGGGAAGGGTCTGGGTTGAAAACCAATGGGTTGCATAAAGAGACGGCATCCTTTAACTCTTGGAGATCATGTGCCGTGGCGCTTCTTTGCAGGACACCTGCAATATTTAAGGCCCAATTAGTCTTTTCAGAAGTCTGACATTGGAAGGAGAGAAACTTGACCTTCTGGGGGTCAGTAAGGGAAAAAAAAGCTTCCCTTTCATTGCCTTCCATTAAAGTTGTGAGAGAGGCTGGGCCTCCCGCGACGGTGCAGGGCAGAGGTCTGTATCAATGGAACTGGCCCCGTTGTGTTTGCGAGTCAGTGCAGGTGCGAGCAGTGAACAAGCAGGCGTTTGTACAGCGGCGACCTCAAGTGCGGGTTCCTGCCCTGCCCTTTCCCTTCTGACTCATCTTTCCTCAAAAAAGGACTGGGTTTGGGCTCTTGTGTGCCCGAGAGCTTTCTCTGCTGAAAAAAAGAGGGCATTATTGAAAGGTCCCTGTTAAGGTCTTGTAAGATGCTGATTTACTCGGAGAGATGCAGGTAGGATGCTGCTGGAGCTGCTTTAGAACAGTTCTCTTCTGCAAGAGTTTTGCATCTGTGGGCAGACTTTGCTCCTTTAAAGAGAAAGCAACCAGCTCCTTTTTGGCTGCAGAAGTGCATGGCTGGTGCAGGTTTCACCCGGGGAGGGAGGATCTGGTTCCGGTTGCACAAACCAGTTTGGAACAGGGGGATGAGCAGGGTGAGCTTCAAGGCAACGCTTCCAGGGAAGCTGCAGCACATTGTTAGTGTTAATAACCTCTTCATCACCGGGGAATCGGCAGCTCCGATTATACACACGTGCCCTGGCATGCCCCTGCATGAGGGTATCACCCTGCGCTCCTGCACTACTGAGCTGGTTTTGTCTTCTGCTGTGGCAGGGGCATTGGGCTGGGTGATCCTTCCAGGTCGCTTCCAGTCCATACTATTCTGTTCCATGACTTGGTCTGTGTGGTCCTACTGTGGCAGAGGGACTGGGCTAGATGGCCTTTTGAGGACCCTTCTGATCCCTGATGATTCTGTGATTCTATTCTTGTGCCGTTAAACCACACCTGCACGTCGACCTCCCGCTTCATTTTGCGTTTAACGAGAGGAAGCCTGGTGTTTCCTTGAGGAACAGGCTCGGGTTTTTATCAGAGGAGCTCACAGCTACTCTGCCAGCATGGCTTTGCACATCAGCTTCTGCCCCCCCTGTCCTATTGCCCCCGTTTCACCGATGGCCAAAGTGGGAAGCTGGCAGGGGGAGGGCGAGGGGATACGCAGACACCCGCTGAAGGGGTATCAGACCCCCACCGAGGGTGTCAGAGACCCAGCAAGGGCAGGAGGAGGCATTCCCCAATCCTTCCTCATCGTGTGTGTTCCACCTCTGGCTTTTGCAGGAGGAAGAACGAGGCACTGTGCCCCAAACGCCGGTGGAGGGACCAGAAACCAAGGCAAAGGCTGGCCGGAGCGCTGCAGAGCTGCGAAGAGGCTTCTGGTGAGTTAACACAGCACGAGCTCTCGCCTCAATTAACATCTTCAATAACGAGCTAGAATAAGGAGAAAGTACTTGCAGATGGTATCAAAGGAGGAGGGGCTGCAAATGTGGGGTGACACAAGAACTGGAAGATGAGAAACACGAGTAAATGGTAATAGGGATCTTAATGCACACGAGTCTTGAACCCACCAGAGCCTCTAGTGAAGCCCTGAGATCATCCTCATGTGATGGGATTTTGCATGGAGATGGGACAGGAAAAAACCTGCCCAGGTGTCCAGGGCTGTGTGTGATGGTGTTGGGGGCTGAAGGGGCTGGTTGGAGAAGAAAAAGTGTGGGCACAGAGTGACTGGGGAGACCTGCGGGGAAAAGAAAAGTGAAGTGAAGGTGCCTTAGAGAGAGCTGAATGGACTGACTGAATATTGAGAAGCTTTCCTGGTGGAGGGATGCCTCTGCTTGCTGGAGGAGGGTTTGACTAGGTGACTTCTAGAGGTCCCTTCCAACCCAATAGTGGTGTTGGTGAGTTGCTTCCAGGATGAGGTGGGGGAGGCTCTGTTGCTCCCTATGCTCCCAGACTTCACGCTCGGGAAGAACCCTTTGTTGAGCCGGTCTGACTCTGTGTGCTGGTCCCAGCATTGTATCTGCTGGCTCTTGGACTTGTTTTGGGCTGGACCATAACCACGGGAAGTTTAAGATCAGCCTGGGTGATCTACTGAGACATAAATAGAGGGGCAATGGTCCCGTGATGGTCGGGGAATGATTTACTTGTTCTCTGTTGTCTTCTCAGACTCTGACTTTGAAAATAGAGTAAAAGGTGAATGTTCAGGTTGAACAGAGTCATCTCCAATCACAAGAGACCCGTCTTCTGGCACCGTGGGCTCTGTTAATTCCAAGCAGTCCCAGAGCTGTATAGCGTGGAGTGGCTGAGGCTTATTCTTTGCTTGGAGGCAGGAGGTTGCTCTGTGTTTGCGTCTATGAGCTAAGCTGGGAAACTTGGGTGCAGCAATACTGGGTGGGCATGTCTGCATCAGGCAGAGCCAGGGGAAGGACCTCTTCCTATGTATGTGAGCATGGACAGTGTAAAGGAGCCTGGGCTATACGTTATCGTGCCTATCAGAGCAGAAGCTCTGCCATCTCATCGCTAAACCAGAGTATCTGTGCCTGACTTAGTTGCAGCTTGGTTCTGAAGAGACAATCTGCGGGTGATGCTGAGTTACGGTGCGTTATCTTCCCCAGATAATGACGAGGAAAGAGAAGAGATTAAGGGAACAAACACTCCACAACCTAAACCATTCTCAATAAATCTTAACTGCAGTGGATTAGTGACGGAGCCCTCTGTTTTATGCTCATGAGCCACACAAATAGATGCTCTGGGGACAAGAAGGGGTCAGGCCTGGACTCTGGAAAAGAGTTCTCCACCGATGCCTAATGACTGAAGACACAGCTAAGTAACAGCAGCTGGAACCAGACAACTTTGGCTCCAGAATTAGCCTAGATAATTGATCAGAGCAGTGCTTGAGGAGTAAGTCTCTCTCTGCTTTGTTCTATCAGCCAGTGTCATAACCAGGTAGAGAAGTTTAACACTAAGAAGAGGAGCTGCTGTCAGAGCGAGGGAGTGCATTCTCATTTCTAAAGTCTGTGTGCACCAAAACGCCGGTGTCTGCACCTCAGGAAAAGGAGTTTCTTTAACAACCCCCCCACAGATAGGAAGTAAATGGTCTCTCTGGAGGGTTTATTGACTCTGTTTCTCTTCCCGCTCGGATTTTGTTGTTAATGTATTTAAAACTTACTATTTACTCGAGCCAAGCAAAACCTATCAACTAGTGTTTGTATTTAGACTCCTAAATAAAGTAGGAGCAGCTCAGCCCGAGCCAGCCAGTAAGAGCTGCAAAATATGCATTGTAGAGACATCTGAAGTTGTCCCCAGTGGACAATTTGCACCGTTCAGTGTTAAAAGGCTCTATTTCAGTGCTGCAGAAAGCCCCCCAGATCCCCTGACTAGTCAAGTCGAGTTTACAGATGATGTACTCTACTCCGCTGGCTTGTAGTTTCAGGACTCAAACGGCTGGCAGGGCAAAGAGGGGACAGTTAAAACTCTCCAGCTGCTGCAATGGAAAAGCTTTGCAAGGTCTGATGGTGGAAGAAGAGAACGAAACGTTCAAGGCTAAAATATTGCTGGCTTGGCCAGTGCAGGTGGTCAGGGAGCCTGGACTGGGAACTGACTCTGTTGAGCAGAGAGGGAGAGGTGGAGAAGGGGCTTACCCACCAAATGTTGAAGCTGGGAATGGGAGGAACTGGAGCAATATGGAAACGGGAGGAATCTGTGCGGTCAGGTAGTGTCCCAGGCCGTCTATTTCCTCTGCTTACAAAATAGCCCTGCTAAGTACTCTGCTTGTGGAGTTAGCTGGCAGGGAGTGTTTACACTCAACTCACCACTGCGTCGAGCTCTGTCTCCTGAAACTGGGCTTTGGTTTCTTCCCCTGTGAAGTCTGGGAGGGGAAGGGGCAGAGTATGCTCACGCGGGGATGCGCTGCACATCCTGGTACCCATCCCTCTGCAGAGGCCGAGCGGGGTGCTGGAGTGTTTCTGACCTGTATGTCTTGGGTGCTGTCTGTCAGCCGAGACACCCTGTCCAGCCCTGAGTCCAAATAACTCCAGGGGTGCAAGCGGAATTGTTTTAGCTCTTCAGAGTACAACAGACATAGTCACTCGCCTGGTGTCCTAGCAGGATCAGAGGGTGCACGGAGAAATCGAGAGCAAGAGAAACAATTGACTGTTCCTTTATTTCTTGAGATCATGACAATGACTTTATCAGCGCCTTCCTCTCTCGTTTTGTGATGGTTTCATGGCTTCAGTTGTGTGATTTAGGGTTTTTGGCTTGAGACACTGGCTTCCTTGGTTGGGGTTTGATGTGCAGGGTTGGCGTGGGGCTGTTTTGGGTGGCCTTTACGCAGTCAGAAATGGCAAGTAGGGTCCTGACACTCTGAAAAATACTTGTAGCCTCCTGTTGTGCAGAGAAAAACGTGATGAATTCACAGATCTGTGCTGCCATTCAGTGAGACCTGGCCAGGCTGGAGAGCTGGGCAGAGAGAAAGGGAATGAGGGGCAACAAGGGGCAGGGGAAAGTCTGGCATCTGGGCAAGAACAACTTGGGTACCAGGAGAGGGTGGGGATCAGAAGGGGGGTGATTAGCAAATAGAGAGAGGTTCTTCTCCCCCTCTACTCTGCACTGGTGAGACTGCATCTGGAGTGCTGTGTCCAGTTCTGGGCCCCTCAGTTCCAGAAGGACACAGAGCTGCTGGAGGGTGTCCAGCGTAGAGCAACAGAGAGGATGGAGGAAGGAGAGCAGAGCAGCTCCCTGATGAGNAGTCTCCTTCTCTGCAGACGTTCCAGCCCCGCCTGGCTGTGTTCCTGTGCCACTGGGTCTGGGTGATCCTGCTGTGGCAGGGGGGTTGGACTGGCTGATCTTTCGAGGCCCCTTCCAATCTCTTATGATTCTATGACTGTCTCTTCTTGCTGGAATTTGCACAGGACTCCCCATTGCCATTCAGGGAGTGAACAATGTGCAGGGAAAAAAGAGAGCTCTGCTTTTTTTCTCTTTTAAAGAACAAGACTCTACGCGGCATCGGAGCTGTTTTGGCAGGTGATCAGAAACGATGCTGCAGGGGGACGAGGGTATGAACATAGGAATAAACTCCAACTTCTATTTGGATTCTTTTAATTTTGAAATGGTGAGTTATTTCCTGCAGGCAGGAGGGTGGACACTGCCTCCAGCACCTCGTTTGCTGGAGAGAATTGAGAGCATTTGGTTTTATCAGCCGCTGGCATGGTAATGAGCCTATTTCTATTGAAATTGGCTCATTACTATTCATTTTTGCTGGCTCTCAACCAACTCATGAACCGGGTTTTTGATTTTCAGGGGAGATGGGGGGGGGGTCGGGGAAAAAAAGTAGGGAGCCGGTCCCATCCACCAGTAGAAGTGACAATGTGAAGACATGCCAGGCAAGTGTCTGCTGCTGTGGCTCAGCCGTTGGGGTGGCAGGGGCTCCTCTGCCCATCGTGCCAAGCGGTCGCGCGGGGCTTTGTGAGGTACGCACAAAGAGCCTGGCAAGGCTTTGCTCGAGTTGCGTGTGACCCGACGGAACGAGGAGTTGGGTCTGGAGAGGGGGTGGCTCTGCGTGAGTACTGGAGCGGCGGTGAGAGCAGCTCTGTGTGTCCTACAGCCACGGTGGGCTGTTTGTGGGGTTTTCAGCAACTTGTCACATTATGTGAGTCAAGTGCCTGTAGTGACATTTAAGCCTGTCTTTTCCTTATTCTGAGCTGTATGCAAGTTCTCTGTCTCTCTCCCTCACACAAGCACTCACACACATCTCTGGGAAACACTGGAGCGGCAGTGAGATTCACAAGTCAGCTCTCTGAACGTCTGCCTAAACAAGATCTTGCTTTAAAACCCACTGACCGCCTATCGATTCTATTTGAGCGCGGTTCTATCCCTGCGACCGACCTGTGAAAACCTCAGCCAGCTTCTGCCTCCTGTACTCACTCGAGATGAAAATGCCATTAAACTGTTTTGGCTTATGAAAAGATAAGATTGCTTGTGCAGACAAGAGGCTACTGGCTCTGCCTGCATCTTTTCCTAGGTGCCTGGTGTGGAAGTAGTGTTATTTTCAGGTAGGTTGTGTGTAACCCTTTCTGAACTGATGTTGAGGAAAGCACCCAGGCAGAGAATCACTAGGGATTGGAAGGGACCACAGGATCATCCAGTTCCAACCCCTCTGCCAGGAGCAGGGACACCCCCCCACCAGACCAGAGTCCTCAAGGTCCCAGCCAGTCTGGCCTTGAACACTTGCAGGGAGGGGGCAGCCACAACCTCCCTGGGCAACCTGGTCCAGGGTCTCAGCACCCTCAGTGTGAGGAACTTCCTTTTGACTCCCAGTCTCAACCTCCCCTCTCCCAGCTGGAAACCATTCCCCCTGCTCCTACCACTCCCAGCCCTTGGAAACAGCCCCTCCCCAGCTCTCCTGGAGCCCCCTTCAGGGACTGGAAGAAGAGCACCCAAGTTTATTTCTGTACGTGCTTGGTCTCCTGCATTTTCTCTCCCAAGATAGTTTCCCTTCAAATTAAGAAATGAAACTAAAGCTCTCGTGGCCGGCAGTCGAGCGGTCCGTACCCAGTCCTGCTGGCTGTGCGCTTGTGTGGAGCACAGGAAAGGAAGGGCAGGTATCTTCCACTACCATATCAAAAATAAAAGTCCTTTTTAAGTGCCAGAAGCTGGGAAATGAGAGTCAGATGATGACTCCTGTAAAGCAAACGTTGCCCCTCCAGGTAAATACTGAGTCGAGGGCTACAAAACACTCACACCAGTTGCCGCTACGACTTCAAGCTTGCGCTGTTTCGCATGGCATCACAGGAGAACAAACTGGCTGGGGTTTAGAACTCACGGCTTTTCAGGGCTGTATTTTATTCCGCTGGGTGGAAGGCGTATCTCCTCTGGAGCAAAAAGAGCCTTCAAAGTTGGGATTCGAGGCGTTGGAGACTTTTGGAATTATTAACGGTGCTGCTGCCATCGCTGGTGGAGGAAAGCGACTTGCAGCTCCTGTGGGGGAACTTCCCGAGTCCTTTGAGAAAACTTGGAGCTTGTGCTTTATGTATGTAGAGCTTCCTTTGCTGGAGGAGTTGGCACAGCCTCAAGAGTCTAGATTTATGCTTTCATTCCTTCACCCAGTGGATCAGGCTGGCTCTGAGGTATCACGGCTGCTCCAGGCGCTAGCAGGGATGGGGAGGACCTCAGCGCGATCCTGTAAATGCTTTCATCAGCTTTTGTTGGTTCCTAACAAATTAAAGCAGCCTGGCCCGGCTTCTCATCCCAGTGTCTCAGGTCAAGTATATTTACTTGTGTTTGTTTATTTTTAGAACCTTAAGTACTCAGCTTTATTTTCGTTGCAGTAAACTGGCCAGAAGTGATCTGTGAGCGTAGTCGGAGAGGAAATCGCACGAGTAGCAGATGTTTGTCTTTGTTCATTACAGAGCTGGAGCTGCTTTAGCTTTTAGCAGTAAAGGTTTTACATTAAAAATAGACAAAATAAACGCTCCCAAATTGAAATGGTTCCTGTCGGGTGCGGTAGGGACAGACTAGCCAGCCGATTTGTCTTTGTTCAAGACCTGCGATGCTGTTTCAGGAATCCAGAGCAGCTGAATGAGAGGGTTAAATAGAATGGTTGGTGTAGTCCTCCCTCTCGTTTTCCTGTGATTATCCAGCATGGAAAATGGATGATGCAGTGTAGGAAGCTTCTGACAGTGGGAAACCCGTGGTTACTCGGGATTGGAAGTCTACCTAGGTTCAGCTGACTGGCCCTGGAGGAATGAACATATAGGATCATAGAATCCTTAGGGATTGGAAGGGACATCAAAAGATCACCCAGTCCACTCCCCCTGCCACAGCAGGATCCCCCAGACCCAGTGGCACAGGAACACAGCCAGGTGGGGCTGGAACGTCTCCAGAGAAGGAGACTCCACAACCCCCCTGGGCAGCCTGTGCCAGTGCTCCGGGACCCTCCCTGGGAAGAAGGTCCTGCTGATATTGATAGGGAACCTCCTCTGTTCCAGCTGGCACCATCCTCCTGACACCCACCCCTCACATCTTTCTTGTGTCTATAAAGATGTGAAACCAAAACAGTGCTGGTCAAGAATCTGGAGAAGTGTGCCAAGAGCATTTAGGAGAAGGCAGTTGGGAGAAGAGAATGGCCAGGAGGGAACTTGAATGTTTGTAGTGTAAGAGGTAGCAGAAGAACAGATGAATTCCGGGTGAGAAAATGATGGGGTGCAGTGGTTTCTCTCATTACCTCTTTTGGGCTGAGGCCTTTCAGTACTATGCACGTACCAGAACCCTACAGACCACAGTATTTAGTTCCTGAGCTCTGCTCTCATTTGCAGCGCTCACTCCTGTTTGTTCCTGCAGTATCTGGGTTGAAAGGAATGAACTTTGTTTCTCTGAACAAAACGAAGCTTAGGCTTGATTTTAGAACTGAGGATGAAGAGTATTGATTGAGTGGCCGTGAGGGGCAATGCAGTGAGAGTCACTGGAGGGGCTCTGGGGAGTTTATAGTCCACGTAAATCATGTGCACAAGGAGTAACCGTGCTGGCAGCAGAGGAGAAATTTGCCCAGGTTGACTCCTGGGCTCCAAACACATTGGAATCTCCCTTTTGGAGATAACGGAGTTGGGGTGGCTTCTTCCAGAGTATGGAGAGGGCTTCCAGGGCAATGAGAGCTGGCTTTTCTCGCTTCAGGTATAGATGCCTCCCAGTGTCCGGTGCCTCTGGGGAAAGGACCAAAGGGAATAGTCAGGCATGAACTGAACTGCACCAGCGTTGTTGGAGACGGTCTGAGATGGCAGACACAGAAAAGATGGGTCCAAACGGCCAGGAAACACTCTGGGTTGCCTGTTACCACCTCCTAACAGAAAGATATGTTCGACTCGGGAGGAATATCCCGAGGGAACCGGTGGCAGCCCCATTGCTTGTATAATTTCTAATTAAAGCAGACAAAGCACTCGAGAATAGATTGTAAGGGAAAAGCCTGTAATGGCAGCAGCCTGGACAGGGTGACCCCATAGGTCTTTTTCATTTCTAATTTCTGTGATGCACTAATGATTAAGTAATTCACAGATAAACTAAACATCCCTATTGCTGGGTCTTATCCAAAGCTCACCTCACCTATCAACCTTTTCAAATTTACCAATTAATAGTTAATTAGTTAATGTTTGTAAAGTGCTTTGAAGATGAGAAGTGCTAAGTGCTAAGTATTATTATAGGAATAGGGATAGATAAACTCATTTTACTTAATTTTGAACCCACTCAAACACTTACTGGGGCTCAAAATTCAGATAGAGGCTGGAGCGGTGTTGGGTTTGCTGCCTCGTGGAGGTGTGCTCGCCGAGGCTGTGAGGCTGTGATTAAAAAATACAGTTAGAACTCTGATAATGCCCTTACACCTTCCTCTCTGTGGTTGCAGCATTTATAGTCCTGGTAAAGCACGCGTGAAAAGCTATTGTCCACATCCTTACGCAGGCTGCGGAGTGCTGCCCAGCCGCTTCGCTCTGTAAGGGAATGCAAGTGGCACAGGGAATGGGACAACTGTTTTCATACCGGCCTTTACCCTTCCAGACCACAGTGGTTTTTATTTTGAGTGTTTGTAACAGCACTGGATGAGTGAGTTACTGTTCAGGAAGGAACTTCACTGAGAATTCATAGAATCTTTAGGGATGGGAAGGGACCTGGAAAGATCATCCAGTCCAGTCCCCCTGCCACAGCAGGGTCACCCAGACCCAGTGGCACAGGAACACAGCCAGGCGGGGCTGGAACGTCTGCAGAGAAGGAGACTCCACAACCCCCCTGAGCAGCCTGGTCCAGTGTTCCAGTACCCTTCCTGGGAAGAACCTCTCTCAAGCTACTAGCCACCCCCCTTCTGATCCCCCCCAGGATGCTGTCAGCCCTCTTGGCCACCAGAGCACATTGCTGGCTCATAGTCATCCTCCTAACCACTAGGACCCCCAGTTCCCTTCCTCCTCCACTGCTCTCCAGCAGGTCAGTCCCCAGCCTATACTGGTAATGCATCCCAAACTCTATATGAAATTGAGGTTGCATTGAGTGCCCTTTAGGTCGTCGTTGCAGCCACGTATGTCTTCACTCTTTGGTTCCGTGCTGTTTGCTATACTCATGGAAGTATTTATTGTCCTTTCATATTCTAGCTCATCTCCAAGACAGGGTGAACCTCAGCTCGTGTAGACGTATGAGGTGTCTTTTCAGATTACTCAGTGAGCACATAGAGCTGTTCCTGTGCCACTTGGTCTGGGTGATCCTGCTGTGGCACGGGGATTGGGCTGGATGATCCCTTCCAATCCCTAATAACTCTGTTCTATGATTTTAACCTGTAAACTGTGGTTGGCTGTGATTATTCGTTTGTGGATTCGATATTTACATTATATTATATAGTATTTATATAGTATTATACATTACATTTGATTTTACCATTCAAGCAGCAGAATGAGTAGCCCTGCCACAGACCATGTGGTTCAGCTGCCCGAATCATTACTGTGCTCGCAGACCGTGTGCCCTGACGTTAGTCAGCTCCACCTGAAACCGCTTGGTTTGCTCTCTCCCAAATGAGTTTAAGACCCTGATCAACACGCTCGCCTTTGGGAGCCTGTTGGTGATGTCCTAGGAAATCCAAACGGGCAGGGCTGGGGGAAGGAACCCTCCCGCTCAAGGCAGAGGAAGGGACATAGGGACCCAGTTAGGGCAACGTTCAGACGAGAAGCTGACATGAGCGTCTACACTGTGCTCTGTGTTTGTCCAGCTCTTGCTTTCTGCACACAGTGACAAGTTCTCTGAGGTCTCTTCTATCCTAAGCCGTTCTGTGACCCTGTGGTTTTATGCTTATCTTGAAAACAGATGCAAAGATGAATCCTTCACCGCATCATTCAAAGGAAAGCAGCCTGTGTTTGCTCTGCTTCAGGTGGGCAGGAGTAGGATTGCCTCTGGTTTGCTTTAGTCCAGTCTCACCTCCATACAGATCACTCACAGACTTGCCATGCCTGTGTCCCTGAGCATCCTGCCATGCTGGGCACTTCGGCTGCTGCCCAAGAGCAGGTGTAAGAGGAACTTAAAACTGAGTAACTTGAGAATTCAGCAAGACCTGGGCAGGCTGGAGAGCTGGGCAGGGAGAGATGGAGTGAGGGACAACAAGGGGCAGGGGAGAGGCTGGCATCTGGGCAAGAACAACCCCAGGGAACAGGAGAGGGTGGGCACTGACCTGTTGGAGAGCAGCGGAGGAGAAAGGGACCTGGGGGTCCTAGTGGCCAGCAGGGTGACTCTGAGGGTAGATCACACCAAAGCAAGCAGACGTCACTCTGGTAAAGTAATTGATTCTTCAGACGAAGGAAATTCAGGAGAAGGAGTCTGTGTGGACATCAGTGAAGCGTGTGCTGAAGTGACACGTGGGACAGATCTAGTTAAGCAGGAAGAGGAGGGCATTCGTGTGAGCGTGGCGAGGAATGGCTAAAAGGGAAGACAGCCACAGATTGTGAAAGGGGAAGCGTAGGGCAGGAGAAGGGCTCATTAGTGGAGCTCGTCAAGGATCAGTCTGACTCATCTTATTTAACATTTTCATTAATGACCTTGGAGCATAAATTAGGAATGTGCTAATGAAATGTTGGAGTTGACAAAGTTTGGAGACACTGCCGGTGAGCAAGTAGAACCTGAGCAGACAGGAGAGACAGAGTGTGGCCTTGGATGCTACAGTGGGAGTCGTGAAATGAAATTTAGTAAGAAAAGGCACCGGGATCGTGTGTGGGAAGTAAGAACTTGTCTGCAGAGTAACCTTGCTGGTAGCTGAGGACATAGATGAATGGATGGATGGCTCGCAGGCACTAGAGACACAGGAGACGTGTGCCTAGGGGGCACCAGGTGAAATATGTAAGCAGATACAGCCAGCTGGATGCCATCGGGGTGGCAGGGAGCGAGCTTGAACTGGAGGAGGGCAGGGATGTTCCGGTGGGATGAAAGAGGCTGGGAACCCTTGTGTTACGAGAGCAGATCACAGGAGGCTTAGTGTATCGAAAGGAAGGCACAGAGGGGTTGTGATTGCTGTCGGGAGATGCGTTGGGACCTGTTTGAAATGCCGTGCTGAGGCGAAAGCATTTGATGGTCTTGATGGACTATAGAGATGAAAGAGGAGAAGCATTCTAGCTATCAGATGGAGTTTCTGGAAAAGGTTTCCAATGGGAGGAACGGGGACAAGAGCAGTAGTGTGCGCAGAGATAGTGTTAAGCTTGTGGAAGGGATATTATCATTTACATGATAGTTAGGAAATAGACCCGATAACCTCCGCATTCTCATCCACTCTGTCTTCCTGTCTGTTCAAAGACAACATAGGGCTGGGGATCGGGCTCAGCTATCCCAATAGGGTATTTGCTGTGGATTCATGGAAAACCATCGCAGACCGAGTGCCAGCTCCCTGGAACAACTGAGACATACCTAATCTTGCCGTGCCTTCCAAGGCAGATAACGGGGAGCTCGATAACTGACTGAATTGGGGAGCCCTGTTGTGGAAGGCACAGCCAAAACCTGTCAGCACTTCAATGAGCTGAAATTGCTGAGCAGTCCATATCGTCGAGCAGCGGCGTTCTCCTACGGCTGGTTTTCGGTTTGCCACAGGTCCAGTCACTGCTGAGTTCCTAATCACCATAATCTTCACAAGGAGACTGAAAGACAGAAATTATAAGGCATGCAGCATTCTGCCCTGTCAAGGAGGATGTTTCCAGGGCTTTATTTGTTTGATGTCTGTGTTTGTAGCAGGACTGCGAGGTCTATGCCTCCCAGGCTGGCAGGCTCACACCTTCCAGATCGACCTATGGAAGTTTTTATGTGCATTGTTAATGAGGGTTCTGCAGCTCCTTACCACCCCAAGGCAGTTACTGGGTTTGCCCTCCGGTACTCGGTGTAACGGCAACTGTGCCTGAGAAATCTGGAGAGCACGGGGGCATCCTCCTGGCCTCTGGCTGTCCAGCTGTGAGAATAACAGAAACCCATAATAATCCTAAACTCTCCTCTCCTTGACGGAGTGTCTCACCCTGTTACGTCCAGAGAAATGGCAGGGCTCGGTCAGCATCTTCTCTATGTACCTGCTCATTTCCTACGGAGGGGGAGCAGGGTTTTCCTTTGCAGAAGGCTCTTTCAGGAAAGGGCTGCGTCTGCTTTCAGGTTCCTCCACATTTAACACCACAAAACTACTCATAAAATCCCTGTCAAGGACACGCTTGTTACTGCGTGTGACTTGAGATTGAATGGAAGAAGAGGAGCAGACAGGGGGCTGCTGCTCCAGACAATGAGCAGGTGCTTCTCCCTATTTTCCATCCTCTCCCTCTGCTTTTCCAATTGGTCCCATCACGGTCTTCACCCCAAAAGCCTGTTCTCCTCCCTCCGTATCCAGGTGTGACGCAACCTCATTTGGTGTTGCCGGTGAAGACTCATTGCTTTTCTTTCTCTCTCTCTCTCTTTTTTTTTCCCCTGTTGCAAGAAGAGTGAAGATGAAAGGGAATATCTGAAACCGGTCTAAACCCAGAGCCGGCGTTTTTAAACAGAGCATCTTAACACCATTAAAAGCTTTTGTCTGCATGACAGCAAAATGAACGTATAGTGTTGTGGACTGGAACAGTTCTATTTTAATGGCTCACAATCCCCCCCTGCGATGAGAGAATGCATCATTTTTAGAACTATTTGATTCACTTAATATACAGGCTGATGCAAACTGTATGTAAAAAACATGTAAAACAGTATCAATGAATTTCCAAGTGAACAGCAGATTTTTCCTCTGCAGAAAAAAAACCCCCCACAACACAACAACCCTTGTCTCGTATGAAAGACTGGTTTTAAAAAATGAGCTGTGTTAATGACACGTGTAAGCTTGATGCATACAAAATATTGTTTCTTCCTTTTTTTTTAATGGCCTGCAGAATAAATTTGAGCATCAACACAATGCTTCACAGGCTTAACATTTCTCAGCTGCTATGAATCATCAGTGCTAATGTATTCACAACAGACGAGGACCAACTGCTGCTATCAAAGGACTTGCTTGAATAACTGTAATAACTGGAAAATTATTTTGATAGCCTGAAACAATCTTATATATCACAGAACTTTATTAAAATAATATCAAATCAAATTAGCCTGTATCCCCATAATGAATTAAGTAACAGGTTATGCTGATATTAATCTCAGCTAGCTTGCAGGCATTGCAGCAGGAACATTTAATAAGTTGGTCCCTGTTGCTCTGAACTAGCAGAAATCCTCGAAATACCCGTGCTTATTCAGAGAAAATACATCAAAAGGCTCTCTCTAAATAACGTGCCCGGTTTTGTGCCGTCGGTGAAATTATTCATAAGGCGAAAGAGGGGGGAAAAAAATCACAAAATTTGGAAAGTCTCCCGGGAATTCTGATTAGCTGTTGACCTGTAGAGGAAGCTGTTTTTCATAATCCCCTAACCACTGTCTAATTCTTGCCTCAATCAGCTCTGCAAAGGCTGGATTTACCTTAAAATACTATGATAATATTTTCTTATCGTCTTTAAGTGAAACAGGCAGCAGCAAGATTGTTTCAGCGCTTATTTTCTGTGTACTGGAGCCTGGCTCAGGTTTAAGCCCTGATCTTTGATCCGTGGACAATTGATGGCTGTGCAGCACCCCGGGTGCGTGCTGCTGCAGGTGGGGCTGGGTGGCTCTTCCCTTAAAGGAAACTTTTTTGGGGGGTTAAGCCAGGCAATTAAATCTACTTTGTCTTCATTTCTTGAAGCCTAGGAAAACTCTGAATAAAAGCAGGGATGCTTGGCTGCTTTTCCAGCAGGGTTTCACCAACTCATCACACTTAACAGACTAGCTGGATTTAAAAGACACGGTCACTCTGACTCAGAAGCGTTAATGACAGGCTGGTGAGGCTGGCTGTATAGCCTGGAGAGGTACCCAGAACTGGCAGAGAACAAAAAGTGTGTGGAAGAGATGCTCTATCCTATTCATCTTTCCATTTGAAATTATAGTTACCATGGCCACTGCTTTTAGATTATTCAAGAGGTATGATTGCTACGTATCCGTGCCTTCGCCGCTCGCTGTCGCAAGACGTGGCAATGTTAAACTACCTAAAGTAGCTGAACTTTTAACTGCTAATTATTTATAACCACCCTGGGGATCTCGGTTTCCCACAGTGAGCTTCCCAGGACCTGACAACTTCAGCTATTCTGCAAGTGGCACCGGTGTTACAGTCTAAACAGATCGTGTGACCTTCAGAGATTAATCAGTTAAAACAGCCCTTATGAAGCTGTTTTAGATTATTCTTGACAGTAGCTGCTTTTGACAGCAGAAGGTCAGAATCAAAGTCCTTTTTAAAAACTACTCGAAGATTTATGTCTGCAGCAGGTACAGGCAATGCGCAGAACTCGCTGAGGAGCGCTTCAGCCACCGCGCCGTTCCCTGCAGCTCCGTCGTCGTCGCCGCTGCCTTCTGTCTGTGATCTGGTTTGGAGGGTGTTCAGTCAGGTTGAGATGCTTGCGGACGGCACAGAGCTCCCTGCGCCTCTGGAATGCTGTGGAATCTGTAATGTAAAAAATTGTTTGATGAAGGGGGGTTTCAGGGCTGGACCGTGGGAATTCTCCCTTGGCAACAGGGGCTTTAGACCCCCCTGGGCTTTAGAGCCACTGCTTTCTGAAGCCTTACAGACCAAAAAGGTTGGGAGCCAAGGGAATGTTGTCTCTTCCACAAGGTAGGAGGGCTGTCAACCTCAGCCCATGGAATGAAAATCATAGAATCCTTAGGGATGGGAAGGGACCTGGAAAGATCACCCAGTCCAACCCCCCTGCCACAGCAGGATCACCCAGACCCAGTGGCACAGGAACACAGCCAGGCGGGTCCTTGCTTGTGAAAGATGCGATTATTTTGTGGGGGAAGGATGCTTTGGCATCGGTGAAATGGCTGTTCAGCTTGGTAACGCTTGATGTCTTCATGAGAAAATCCTCTTTGCCAGTGTAAAATTATCTTGGATATCTTCAGTTTCGCACTAAAAATAGGCTGGAATCGCTACCAGCTCTAATTCAAATTAGGACCCTGCTCCTGTTATAAATGCTGAGCGTGAGCAGAGTGAGGCCATTTTTCACGACTGGGGGGGGACCTGCTGCGTTGAGCACCTAGTACCTGTTGTCTGCACGTTGGCCAGGATATGGGGGGGACAATACTAGACGTAAGCTTGTTGTAGAGGAGAGGGGTTATTCTGAGAGAGCACCTTTTCCATCTGAAGGGTATAACTCTGGTCTCTGGAGGGCACTGGCTGTGTTGCAGCTCAGCTTGCATCCCTCTTGTGTGTTTTGTTGGAATAACCTGGCTAGGCAGGACCTGGCCAAGGTCAGCTCAAGGAACCCGCGACAAGATCTTTGTTGTTGTTGTTCTTTTCTGTAAACACAGCGCTCATAAAACACGCTGGCTTTAGCAGCAGCCAGGACACGCAGGTCTCCCCCAGCGACACACGTGGGGTTGAGCAGCCCCGCATCCCCCAGAGCCAGGTTGCTGCTGTGCTGGCAAAGGTGGTGCTGTCTGGGGTGGGGTTCAAGTGAGCTGGACATCCTGGGCGCTCCGAGTGCTGTTCATGCAGGTTGTACAGCAGGTGTTTGGCAGCGAGGACTGGATACCGTGACAGGTCTGTAATGGATTGGAACAAGCCTACAAATACTGTGACAGATGACCGAGTCACAAGGAGTGCATTTTTTCCTGGAAATGTCTATTTGTTTGCTAAGAAATGATTGTTTCGGAGAAAGAACTTGCTCTCCCTTTTTGCTGCTGTAGCTGCGAGCACATGCCATGCCCCCCTGTGCACCTTCAGGGCTACCTGTCTGCAGCTGCTTGCTGTTCTGCCAGATGGGGGCATTCACCCTTTGTCCTCTCCAGCAGCCCATCCTGCAGCCTAAGAGCTCCTTCTTCAACCACGCAGTTGTGCTGTCCACCTCAGGCTCTCCCTCTCAGTGGCCCCTGGTGCCGTTCAGATCTTCTTTTCCTTAGGAACAGAGTCCACCCTGTATGTCAGCACCCTGCAGACCCATTCCCCCATCCCCAACCATCCTCCTCCGGTGTATGGAGCTACGAGCGCGCCATCCTGGGGCTCTTGTTGATATCCTGATAGCTGGAACTTATCTCCCCTTAAAATCAGCTGCAGGAAAGAGAAGTTTAAAGCACAATACGCAGGGTCAGGAAATTGTAGCCTCTCTCTCCCTTGAACTTGAAGAGTGTACCGAAGCGAGAAGGAGCTGCTGCTCTGCTCGGGTATTTCCTGCAGACCTGAATGAGGAGACAGGCAGTTAAAATGCAAGGCTCTGCGCTGGAGCCGGTTGAGTCGAGGCTCTTTCCCAAGGCCATCTCACTTCTTGGGGCTGACTCAAACCAGGCCGGGGTGCCGGGGAGCATTTGTTTCTAGGGCTGGGGTTTGTGTGGTGCAGAGTGAGAAACAACATCAGAACCGTTGTTGACCAGATGAATCCCCGCTTCCGCGGTTAACGGGAGGAGCGGCAATTACGTCGTAAGCAACGCTCTGCGAAGTTCATTTTATGCCAGAGTAGCTTTTCTAGAACCAGTTTTAAAGTTAATTATCAGAGGCAGGCATCTTCCATCCATCGCCTGTGATCTCCCGCTGGGTTTGTTGTTCAGCTTTCCTTGGGAAAGAGTCACTCCACAGAAGATCATCTTCATGATGTCACAGTCCAGGGAGCTGAACACGTCCGAGCTAATCAGCTTAGAACATCTGTACCATCTTAATGTGGGATTTGGGACCTTCTGGATGCAGGGCGAGAAGCTGAACGAGTCTGCAGGCACATCACCGTGTTCCTTTTGCTTTAAGCAAGAATAATTTGCCTTTTCTCTCTCATCTTTCTTCCCTGTTGTTTTGCCCCTGAAAACTGTGCGGCAAAAGCAACCTCTAGGGTGGACACTAAATCTTCTGATGCAGGCAGAGCAGTGATAACATCTGAACTGAGGGTGCTTTTCCAGGGCATGCTTGACAGATGTAGCAGGGCCTTTTAGGATTTAGTACTGGAGCATATCTATTACCCGCGCCGCAGCACAGCTTGGCAGGAGCTGTGTGGTAATCTCCCATGAATTCTGTCTGACTTATCAGAGTATCTGAACAGGTTCCTGCAGGATGCAGAGTCACTGCACCAAGTTGGGGAGAGACAGACTGCACGCTCCAAACCCCTTTAACTCTTGCTGGCCCAAAGCCCTTTGGTGCCCGGGTGGGGATTTGCCCTTGCGGGAGGAACCGCTGCCTTTCTGCCTCTCCTTTCCTTGCTCGGTACTTCCCCCAGAGTGCGGTTTCAAGGAGCAGCATCTAATTTCTACGTATCTGAGAGGGTAAGAGCAGTTGCTGTGGTGGTGTGGCAGCCTGCCTATTGCTCTGGCAGAACGCAGTCAATATGATACACGTGGTGGAATCTGAGTGCTGGCTGGTTGGGAGCTCAGGAGTCTGTTCTGTGCGGAACAGCTTTATTCCCCGTCTTTGCTGGAGGTATCGTATCTCCGGGTTTAGTGTTCTGCCTTCATCCGTGATAACAACCCCCTCAGTTTAATGCTTTTATACACGCACGCACGGATATACCGATGAAAATCCACCCCACCAAGGCTGATCACGAACACAGCACTGTTTAGATAACAGATGAAGGTTTCATTTAGGAGTTTGGCTTGAGGGTCAGCGTTAGATTCAAGAGTGCGAGTTGCATAGGAGGTGCTGTAATTTGTTTTAAGGATAAGGCCTTGGGGCTGCTCTGCATAGACTGAGCGTGATTCCTTATTCCCACGGTTGCTTTTTGAATGGAAGTGCAATTAGGATGTGCTTTTCCACCCAGGAGCGCGTACAGTAGAGAGCAAAGAGAACGCCTCCAACGCCTGTCGGCTCGGGGAGCTTCTCCGGGTACCTTAGTTATTGTTCACCCAGCACGAATGCAAAGAACCAGAGCCGTGCAGACCCTGACAACGCGCTCGCTCCTTAATTTGGAGTCTAGTGTGTTTGTAGAGACTCTTGCAGGGGCTTTAGGATTCCTGAGTGAGATGTCCATGAGGAATGCTAACGGCAGACAGGGAAACATGCGACCGGTGAGTTGTGGTGGAACGGAAACTACTGCAAACACAACCCTGATGTGGCAGTGGCCTCTGTTAATCCGCAATGGCTGCAGGGATCCTGCTGTCACACCAGGAAGCTGCACTGCTGACTGGTATTGAACAGCCCCCATCTGCATACGAGAGGTATGCAGATAGCTTTTGCTGATTATCGATGCTGATCACATTCATCTTCAGCAGAAGAACCGAACAATCGATACTCGTGGAATATTCATTTAACCTATGGAGGAGAGGTGAACTCCTGCATCCAATTTTGGGATGTCATGGTCACTAAAGAGCCAGACTCTGCCATTTCCACTGTGTGATATCAAAAAGACATTGCCTCGGGTAGACACGTGTTAGGCATCACCTCCACTGCTCACCATGAGCAGGAGGCAGGAGTCGATAGCAGAGCTGGGCAAGTGTTACCATGGAATGTTAGTGCTTTCTTGGGTGAACATTCTGGGCACTCGTGTGCACACATGCCGTGGATAATCGAGTAGTGCCCCATATAGGCTGAATTTGGGTGACTGATGCAACACATCTTGCCCGTGTGGGAAACCAAACGGGCCTGGGCACAGCACTTCTGGAGAACTGGGCTGTGTTAGGATTGCCCCTTTCCAATTAAAAACAAGGACTACTATGATAGGGTAATTGTTCTGTAAGGCTGCAAGAGTCTTGCCAAGAAGCTGCTTTTGACAGGACAAGGGGCACTGGGTGCCAGCTGGAACAGAGGAGGTTCCCTCTCAATCTCAGCAGGACCTTCTTCCCAGGGAGGGTCCCGGAGCCCTGGACCAGGCTGCCCAGAAGGGTTGTGGAGTCTCCTTCTCTGCAGACGTTCCAGCCCCGCCTGGCTGTGTTCCTGCACCACTGGGTCTGGGTGATGCTGCTATGGCAGGGGGATTGGACGGGGTGATCTTTCCAGGTCCCTTCTGATCCCTGAGGATTCTCTGATTCTATGAATCTGCTTTGCTAACACCATTCTGTAGCCTCAAAAACTATCTCTGTTCAGTGGGCAACCAAAACCAGGTAGTAAATGAGTCCTCCTCCTTGCAGGGAGAGATTCATAGCTTCCTACAATGGTTCAGGTTGGAAGGGACCTCAAAGATCATCCAGTTACAACCCCCCTGCCAGAAGCAGGGCCACCCTCCTGCTAGACNTCTCAGCCTGTACCCTTAGCAGAGGTGCTCCAGCCCTCCCCTCATCCTCATGACCCTCCTCTGGACATGTTCCAACAGCTCCATCTCCTTCCTGTGTTGGGGGCTCCAGACCTGGATGCAGTCGTGCAGATGGAGTCTCAGGAGAGCAGAACAGAGGGGGAGATGTCAGAACATAGCCGTGGGGTGCAGGTGTCCTTGCATGAATTACTTCTGGAGCTGGGGGGGGGGGAGCTTAACAGAGCTTTCAACACCACCAAAACCTAGCCCACAGCTATTTCTTTCATTTGAGAACGGGCTGGGTTTTTTTTTTCCCTTATAGAACAATCAAAGAACTTTCTGACATTTATTTTGATGGGAAAAAGAAATCTATTCACTTATTACAAGCACCAGGAAGCATAAATCCAAGTCGGCTCTGAGACACCTCAGACACAAATTGTATTCAGGTAAATGGTCCCTAAAAATGCCTTGAATAGGAGAGAGTACATCACAGTTGCTAGAGAGGGAATGGAAAGCTCCCCATTACAAAGGATAATACAAAGAAGGAAATGTATTTTCATTATCCTCCCATAGTTTCAAAGTACCTCAAGATTTGATTCAGGTCTTAAAGATATTACGAGGCAATATCTGCGTTACCTTTGAGTCAACTACCATGTCTTGGCACTTGATCAGGCTGTACAAGTTCCTGGAAGAATCAGAAACAAACAATTTGAGTCCTCAAACAGGAACTCGTGCAGCAGCCTGAGCTGGAATGAGGGGGTTTTTTTTTGTCTCCTCTAAACACGACTGCGGGTCCTGTAATGCGTTTAATCAGAACAGCGGGGTCAAGCACAACAGTCTTCTCCACTCTCTTTTAGAAAGATGACCTAGATTAAAAAAAGAAGAAGAGAATCCTCCGTAAGGACCCGTTTTGAAACTTCCAGGAAAGCGTGTGCACCGAGGGCACCGTAGCAGTGCTGCTTAGAAAGGAGACGCGTGCCTGTGCTGGCATCCTGAGTACCTCTCTAACCTTCCCCCCTGTATCTGCATGTGCCACCTGAGGAGGATCTAGGCTGTTGTTATTCCTCTTACCCGTTCCCACCTTGACTTTCTGCTAACACTAGGACAGCTCTGTTTCCAGGAATGGTCTTTTCTTGGTCACTACACTGCTACAACTTTGTCTGCTTGGGTCCTAAGCAGAGGATTTAAGCACCAGTGTTAAATCCCAGAAGTAGCTGTTGAGCCTACTGCAGAAACCTCGGAGAGCTGTGAAGCAGCTCTACCCACCAACTGCTTAGAGAATCACAGAACCAGTAGGGATCAGAAAGGACCTCGAAAGGTCATCTAGTCTAAAGTGGCAGGTACTGTGTCCAGTGCTGGGCCCCTCAGTTCCAGAAGGACAGAGCTGCTGGAGGGTGTCCAGTGTAGAGCAACAAAGATGATGAAGGGAGGAGAGCAGCTCCCTGATGAGGAAAGGCTGAGGGAGCTGGGGCTCTGGAGCTGGGAGAAGAGGAGGCCGAGGGA
>VZRI01006356.1:0-30684 GCA_013397515.1 Upupa epops | reverse complement strand
TCCTCCCACCCCCCCACCCCCCCAGCTTATTATTTGGTAAAAGAAATGTAAAATGTAAAAGAAATCACGCATTAAAAACAGATATTAAAACTTATTAATAGTAAAATTTGGAAAATGATAGCTTCTCCTCATTAAAGGCAGCGATTCCCCCCCGTCCATGAAGCCTGATCCACTAACAGATAGGTGGAAGTTTGATTTAGGCTTGGTGCTGTCTCTTCCCCTCGTGGTTCAGCAGGCTGCTTCACCATTTATGTTCTAACTGGTGATGTAGGAGACCCTGTTTGCAGTACTGTGCCCAGTTCTGGAGCCCCCAGCACCGGAAGGAGATTGGAGCCAATCTGGCCTTCAACACTGCCAGGGAGCTGGGGACAGCCACAGCACCCCTGGGCAACCTGGTCCAGGGTCTCAGCACCTCCATCATGAAAACTTCCTCCTAACTTCCAGTCTCAACCTCCCCTCTCCCAGCTGGAAACCATTCCCCCTGCTCCTACCACTCCAAGCCCTTGGAAACAGCCCCTCCCCAGCTCTCCTGCAGCCCCCTTCAGGGACTGGAAGGCTGCTCTGAGATCTCCCTGGGGTCTCCTCTTCTCCAGGCTGAACAGCCCCAACTCTCTCAGCCTGTCCCCATAGCAGAGGTGCTCCAGCCCTCCCCTCACCCTTGTGGCCCTGCTCTGGACACCTTCTCTCAGCTCAGTCTCCCTCCTGTGTTAGGGGCTCCAGAATTGGACGCAGGACGGCAGATGGGGTCTCAGGAGAGCAGAGCAGACAGGGAGAATCACTTCCCTCATCCTACTGGTCACGCTTCTCTTGATGCAGCCCAGGATGCAGCAGGTTTTCTGGGCTGCCAGCAAACATTGCTGGCTCGTGGTGAGTTTTTCATCAACCAAGACCCCCCGAGTCCTTCTCCTCAAGGCTGTTTTAAGCTCCTTTGAGTTGTTGCTGAGGTTGTGGTTCTTTATTTTCATGCAATATGCAGATGAAGTCTATTTTGTAAGTGGGGGAGCCAGGCCTTCATTCAATTCTTAGTGTTTCCTCACTATCCCTACATTTTTACTCCTTTTCTCCCGTAGCAATGACAACACTTTTGCTCTCAGTATGTGTTTAGAAGTCCCAGGCAGCCTTTCCTCACTGATTTCCCTGTTTCTGACTTTTTCTTCTCCCTTTGTCAATTCTCTGCAGTTCATTCGTTTAGGTTTGGAAAGGCTGGTACCCCCTTCCCTTTATATCATTAGTGGTTTGTGCTGAAATAAATGTGTTCTATATCTACTGTTACCCTGAAAGTCACTTCCAAACGCTGTCCCTTTGCCTTGGCTGTGGACCATGTGGCCTCTGAAATCTAGGAGTGTACTCCAAAGACTCCTCTGATTCCCGTGAGCAGGTTTCTCCATAGCTGATACTGCTCCGAATTATTCCAGCACCTCGTTTGTTCCCCAACACCAGTGGTGGTTGTGACCTCAGGTACCACAACCCCCTAAGCACATGCTCCTTTGGACTCGGTTCCTTATGTCGACAACACCTACCACTGAGTCACCATCGCTGGCGTGTTAGGAACCGTGCATCGTGGGGCCAGCTCCTCTGCACTGTCATCAGGCAGCCTGCCCCACGCTGGGTTGAGTTAGAAAATCGTCTGCCTGTGAGTTTTTGTAATTCCGAGGACTTTTGAGGGCTGGTAGCCCGAGAACACCAGCATATGCCATTCAGATTAAGGCCCATATGTTAACACAGCTTTTTTTACCAACACATGATAAATAAGTCTTGAAGGAAGCTGGTCATCCTGTTTTTTACAGCGTGTTGCTGGTGTGCAGCAGGCTTCAAAATGCTCCCCACCTTCCAGTTTACTTGTAAGATCTACCAGCAGCCAAAGACGTGAGCAGACTGGCACAGGACAGGAGGCTGGGAGCTATCCTAGAATCCTTAGGGATGGGAAGGGACTTGGAAAGACCATCCAGTCCAGTCCCCCTGCCACAGCAGGGTCACCCAGACCAAGTGGCACAGGAACACAGCCAGGCGGGGCTGGAACGTCTGCAGAGAAGGAGACTCCACAGCCCCCCTGGGCAGCCTGTGCCAGTGCTCCGGGACCCTCCCTGGGAAGAAGGTCCTGCTGAGATTGAGAGGGAACCTCCTCTGTTCCAGCTGGCACCCAGTGCCCCTTGTCCTGTCCCCAGATGCCCTTGAGCAGAGCCTGGCTCCATCCTCCTGATGCCTGTCCCTCACAGATTTACAGGCTGAGGTCCCCCCTCAGCCTCCCCTTGAGTCACTAAGATTTTTTAGGTTGTCTGACCAACATCCAACCTGAAATGCCTTGGTTTGCAGCTCCTGAGGCAGAGGAGCCACGGAGGTTGCAGTTAGCACGTTATTCATTCTAGGAATGTGGTGAAAAGAGAGGATTTTGCCTGTCTCTGGTGGAAATACCACCCTGCCACCCTCAGCCAGGTGAGGCGGCTTTGCAAGAGCTCTCTTCAAGGGGGAAGTGGATCCCTCACCAACTGCAGCAGTGTAAGGAGGGATGAGGCCAGCGACAAAGGAGAGCTAGGCTAACACTGATTTTCCTTGGTTGAATGTACTCCTTAAAACAGTGAACTCTCCATTAGGGGGGGGGTTGTGTGGGTACCTCCAGCCAAGCAGGGCCTGGTGAAGGGCTGTGGTGACAGCCCCCCAACAACGATGAGCTCAGGTTTGCATCTTCCTAGTGCTGTGCTCAGCCTTCTTGACCAAGGTGGCTGTGAACATGGACTGGTCTGGGTGGGACAGGCTTTAGGGAGGGAGGTCTTTCTCCTCGCCCGACTCCGTGTATTTTAGGCTGAGGCTGTCTGACAGAGCTGTTTGGGTCATGAGGGCGGGTGAGGTGCAGAGCCCCTTTTAAATGCCACCATAATAGGAAGAGCATACTGCAAGCAGAGGAAAAGCATGCTGCTTCAGGTCATCCTGGCTCCTAACAGGATTCCCTTCTGCATTGCCCAGCGCCTGCCTTTCCAGGAGGCACTTGGCAGGGTGACACGAACACTACTGACCTTCAGCTGCAAGGCTGGGGCACCCATGGCCTCCTATGGGCAGTCCCCGGGGGTCCCGTGCATTTTCCCTGTGTACTCAGTGTATTCCCTTCTCTCTCTTTGGGGTTTTTTGGTCTCTGCCTCTACATTTCCTCTATTTTTTCATCTCTTCCTGTGTCAGTGCTGCCTACAGGCGAAGCCCCCAGGTTTAGGCTGAGCAGAGAGAGGTGTCCCTTTGTTCAGGGAGTTCCTGCTGTGGCCAGGGACATGCAACACGCTGGTGGGAAAGTCCCAGGGGCCCTTCACAGTTTGATTATGAGGTTGCTGCTCACAGATGCTGCCAAGCCAGGTACACACCTCTCCTCTTGCATACATGGTGCTCTCTCTTTCAAAAGGATGATTGCCTTTGGACCCGTGCTGTGCAGTGTATTTCAGCATGAAAATGTCCTTCCTTTCCAAAGAGTAGAGAATCATCCTGCTTTTAAAACATACCGAGAACAGCTGGTGGAACCTGAGGAAGGTCTGGGCAGGTTTGATCTCTATGCAACAAGGATCAATATGGTAATTTAGGGGGTATTCAATTAAGAGTTCACTCTTGGGCTGATAGATGCTTCTGGGGGCATCAGAAGAGGGGATGAGGGGTGGTTAGCAGATCAAAAGACAGGGTCTTTCACCCCTCTACTCTGCACTGGTGAGACTGCATCTGGAGTATTGTGTCCAGTGCTGGGCCCCTCAGTTCCAGAAGGACACAGAGCTGCTGGAGGGTGTCCAGCGTAGAGCAAGGAAGAGGATGAAGGAAGGAGAGCAGCTCCCTGATGAGGAAAGGCTGAGGGAGCTGGGGCTCTTGAGCTTGGAGAAGAGGAGGCTGAGGGGGGACCTCATTGCTGTCTGTAAATCTGTGAGGGGTGGGTGTCAAGGAGGATGGAGCCAGGCTCTTCTCAAGGGCATCTGGGGACAGGACAAGGGGCACTGGGTGCAAACTGGAGCAGAGGAGGTTCCTTCTCAATCTCAGCAGGACCTTCTTCCCAGGGAGGGTACCAGAGCACTGGAAGGGGCTGCCCAGGGGGGCTGTAGAGTCTCCTTCTCTGCAGGAGAGACAGTTCCAGCCCTGCCTGGCTGTGTTCCTGTGTGACTGGGTCTGGGTGATCCTGCTATGGCAGGGGGATTGGACTGGGTGATCTTTTGAGGTCCCTTCCAATTCCAAATGCTTCTATGATTCTCTACCAAAGCCAAGATGCTTTTTCCCACTCTCCATCTCCCTTAAAAGAACTCGAGGTTCTTTTGTTGCTCTCCAAACCTGTGTAGGGAATTAGAATCAAAGACTTGTCCTTAAAAAGCAGCTTTCGCCTTGCATTGCAAAGAGAAATGTGATTGTTTCGGACTTAGCAAGGTGCTTCAGGTTCTGCTCCGCAGCCCTGGGTTTCTTGTTATTCCTATAGATTTTCCCCATTTGTATGCTATTTCGCTCTGCGCGCTGCTGATCTGTTTTGTTTCTGCTCTGGCTTTCAGTGGCCACGGCTTTCTGGTGTTGTTTCCTTGTTAGGCTTTCAGGTTTTAATTCAGTGCATTTTCCAGGGTCTTTCTTGCTTGTTTCGGCACCGTGATTGTGTTGCTTAGCTCTTCCTTCCTAGAGCTGATGTTAACAGCAGGGGAGGGCTGTTGCCACCTTCCCCTTACATTTCAGCACTGCTTGCAAGTCATTTTTCCTTGCCTGTGGGTTTTCCCTCGCTGGAAGGGCTAAACTGTGATTCAGGTGGGACCTGGGAGCTTTGTATTTCTTGGGGATCATGTTCTAAAGGGACCCCCTTTGCCAGGGTAGCCTTTCAAGGGCAATGATGTGGTGAAATCTGTTGGGATATTAAGACCCAGTGAATGGAAAAAACCATTAACACAGGTTGGACAGAGTGGAAGACCCTTGGGAAGCAATCTCTTGGTGACAGAGCAGTGCAAAGAGGTCTCCTTCACAGGTATGGCCTCATTCCATTGCAGATTTGCAGGAGCAGGGTCATTGCTCGTGAGCTCTAGCTTGTCAGGAAAGCAGCAGGTATTGTGTCCAGTTCTGGGTCCCTCAGTTAAGGACACAGAGCAGCTGGAGGGTGTCCAGCATAGAGCAAGGAAGTGAAACACCTCCTTTATGAGGAAAGGCTGAGGGAGCTGGGTCTCCTGAGCTTGGAGGAGAGGAGGCTGAAGGGGTGACATCATTCATCTCTAACTATGCAAGGGGTGTGTGTCAGGAGGATGGAGCCAGGCTCTGCTCATCTTCTCTAGATGATCTTTTGACGTCCCTTCTGACCCCTTATGATTCTATGTGGTGGGGTAGCAAAGTGTGGAAGACCACACCTGTGGCTCTGGGGAAGAAAGAGTTTGAAGGAAGAGGAAAACGCCCTATGGGAAATGTTCTCATTCCTCTCTCAGCTGCTTTGAGACTCTCCAAATCCCCTGAAGGTGTACAGCAGAGGACGTTACCCCTACTGATGTACCACTCAGAGCCCAGTTACAGCAGTGTTCGGTCCTTTTCAAGCCCCTTACACTGAACGTTGTCAGAAAGGTAGGTGGCTCCACGTCCTGCCTGCTCTGCCAGCGTTTGTGCTCTCTGGCCCCGAATCCAAGAGGACGCAGTGCCAAAACTGACTTTACCCTTCTTTACCCAAGAGGGCTTGGTAATACTTCAAAACTGAGCTGAGGACAATCTGGAAGCTCCGTTTCCCGAGCGAACGCCTGTTGGCCAGTGGCACCGCGTGCGTGCGAGTGTGCGCGCATGGATGGGCTCTTTTCTTTTTTAAACCCTCTGGAGTGAGTTTTTTGGATACTTCAGCCATCCCTTTTTCTCACCCTCAGATTGCTTGCCGCCTCCCCAGCAGAGTGACATATTGTTTGCAGTGGAATTTGACAGGCTCAGATGGCAGGAGCTGCAGCGAGATTTTTTAGTTCTTGTTGGTGCTACGACAGGTCTCAACAAATTCCCTCTCCCACTCACCCCAGCGATAAGAAACTTTCCCTAATGTGAGGGGATCGTGCCCATCAGGTTTGTCAAAATCTCAGCCTGCCTTTAAACCCGATGCAGAAATGCTGGCCTTCTGCGTGCCACACGGATCTGCTCCACGGCAGCGGTGCTTGCAGACTCAGGCAGGCAGACAAAGGCAACTGAAACGCCAGCTCCTGCCTAACCCCCCTCTTGGCTTCCTGCTGGAAGTGAAACTACTGGGTTAGGCACTGGAATCGATGTGGACTTGTGCCAAGGAGATCTGGCCCCATCCTGAGTGCTGTGATCAGTACCCCCTTATCCCCCCATTCTTTCTCTTTCCCTGTCTTTACTACGGACACGGGTGACACGTTTTGTATCAAAGAACCACGGGGTAGTAGCATGTAAGAAGACATCAGTGACCTCTTCATAAACCTGTGAGCTGGACACCCCCTTGTGTGCACGATGGTGTCTTCCTCGGGTATCTCTAGTCTCCTTCTCCAGGATGAGCTGCAATTCACCCTGATAGCATTGCCTGGCTGTGTTCCTGTGAGACTGGGTCTGGGTGATCCTGCTGTGGCAGGGGGACTGGACTGGAGGATCTTTTGAGGTCCCTTCCGATCCCAAATGATTCTGTGATTTTAGTCTGCACTGCTGAGCAGCTCTCAGGCCATGGGAGTCCTCCTGCTAAGCCTCTCTGAGAGGCTTGGTGTTCTATCTATCCATCTATCTATCTATCTATCTATCTATCTATCTATCTATCTATCTATCTATCTATCTATCTATCTATCTATCTATCTATCTATCTATCCATCTATCCATCCATCTATCCATCCATCTATCTATCCATCTATCCATCAATCAATCAATCAATCAATCTTTTATATATGCCCACAGTAGGATGGCAGTGGCAAGCAAGGCTCTTTTCCTGAGGAGGTTCATCACCCGCCTGGCTGTGTTCCTGTGTGACTCAGTCTAGGTGACCCTTCTGTGGCCAGGGGGTTGCCACTAGATGATCCCTAAGGATTCTATGCGTGCTCAGAGGCTGTGTCAGCCTCTGTGTCCCCGGCAAGAGCGTTGGAAAATGAGGGGGGCAGAAGTTTTCCAAACCAACCAGTCACTTCCCTGCCATTAGCCGGGGACTTTCTAATCAAACCGTGCATCTTTCACGTGTGATTTAGACTTGGCTCACAAGGTTATTTTCAAGCAGTAGTCCCGGGGCCACGCTGCTCCCAGCCCTTGCCTTGGCATAAAGAGTGTTAGCCCGAGGGTGGCCCTTATCTGTGCCAGATGCCCACAGCCACAGCAGCAGGAAATCAATGGGGCGTGGGGATATCCCCGGCACTGCGCTCCGCAGCTAATAGCTGTAGTGGTGTAGGAGTCCCTGTGGCATTTCCACATTACCTGGAGATTTCCCAAGGCAGGAGAAATCCTAAGGATAATTAAGCCTGTTTTATTTAGGGCTGAGCTGAGCCATCAAAGTGGCATAAAGCAGCCTAAATGGACCAGAGGATGTGGCACCTTATGTGAAAACTAATCACTTTCTGAGGTGGTCTGATAATTTCTGAGGAGGATATAAAATAATTCACACCCACGTGTAGCTTTTAACGACGAGGAAGGCCTCTGCAGAGCACGTCCTGCAACCGGGCTCCTTAAAAAACCCAACCCAAGCCAACATCGTTTGCGTGCAACAAAGTGAGGAGGAGAGGGCTGTGGGAGCAGGAGCTCGGGGCGGTGTCTCTGCTGCTGTTTTCATCAGGGTTAAGGGCTCAGTGACCATTTGGAAACCTTTTATGGGCAAACTGGCTAGCAGCCAGCTCTGCAAATTTGCACTCCTGACTTTCTGATTAGTCAGGAGTCCATCAACAGCAGTAGAAACCTGAGAAACATTTGCAGCTAACCACGTGAAAAGCAGGTGTAATAAATCAGGTTGTTCAGGTTTGGTCCCAACAGGGAAATGAGGGGATGGAGGTAGAAAATCGCTCCTGCTTTTCTCTCGGTGTGTTAGGAAAGTCCCTGCACGGCGCGCGCTACCCCACAGCCATCCCCTTCCTCAGCAGGGTTTCAGTCTGTGACAGCTACCCAGCGTCTCTCATTGGGAAACTGCAGATTTCCAACGACCCCATACCTATCTCACTTAAAATCCACAGGGAAATTGTAGAGGGGGGGTTGGACTCCCATGCTCTTTGTAGGTGCCTTCCCACTCGGAACGTTTGTAGAGGTGTGAATGACAACTGGTTGTTCATCTCCTTGCGGGACAGGGGCTCCAGCGTGGTCTTTTTCAGCTTAATGAAAGAGCCTTTAATCACCTCTGACTGCAGGAGATGGAAGGATCTCCCTCCCCGTGGCAGTGCCCCCGTGGCAGCAGAGGCATCTTTTCCCTTTATTTGCTTCCACCCCTTGGGGAGCTGGAGTGTGGGCAGCACTGGCAGCGGTGAGGGGGGACACAGACGGACCTGAGCTCTGCTCCCCAGCTCCTGCTGTGCCTGAGCCCAGGCTTTTCCCGGGAGCAAGTCAGCAGAGCTGGTGACAGCAGAAGCCATGCAAAAGCTGTGACAGATGTGAGTCTGTTCTCTAATACTTTATGAATACGAAATCTGCCTCTCTTTCTGACAGGGGAGGGTCGCTGTCTGTTGTCTAGTTGCTCATTATTTATCCCCCAAATATTGGACTAGATGATCGTCCAAAGTCCCTTCTCATCCCTAATGATTCCACGAAACACAGGGGATGTGCAAGTGGGATGGAGTGTTGATAAGAAAAGCACCACAGGTGCAGCCTGGGGGACACAGCAAAGTCCAGGGAGGGCAAGAAATGGGATGGAAGTGTTGGTGCCATGCCACACGAGCGCTGGAGCCCATGTGAGGGCTTTGGGAGGCTGTTTATTGCCATCCAGACCCAAATGGAGGACTATTAGGTTTTTGGTTTTGCATGGACTCCAGAATCAGAACAGCCTGATGGGCGCTAACCTGCTGCACAGGAACTCACTCTTCCCTGGGTTATGACACAAACCCTCCCTGTGTTCCACGGGATGGACGTGGAGATTATCATCAGGTTTGGGCATTCACTGCAGGGAGCAGTTCAGGGGATGCGTTGTCTGATGGCAGGAAACGGCAGTCTGCAGTCTGGTGGAAACCGTGGCTGGGATGGCTTTCACCGTGGGGACCTGCTGTCTCCTCTCCTCCATCCCCCTTGCTGCAGCCTGAGGGTCACAGCCTTATAATAACTTGGTGCTGCCAGAGCAACCGCATCCTGGGTTGGTGTGCACTCTCGGTGCTGGGGGTTGTCAGTGAGAATATTCGACCAAGAAGACCCCTTTTTACAGCAATTTTAAGGAAAAATTAGTGCTAACCAAGCAAACTGCTGAAACCAGCTGAGCTGAACAAGGGAACAGCAACCAAACAAAAAGCCCAGTGTGTGTCTGTTTCCTGGGGCAAGCTACAGCTGATGGATAAAGTGACAGATGAATCCTTCCTCATTTCCATTTTAATCTCTGTCTACTAATTGTCATCAATATCATCAGGGTCACTAGACCACTAGTGCGAGTCTTCAACCTTGCGCAGAGACCAGAGCTGTACGCCTGCCTGGCCCCCAGGGCTTTGCCCCTTTGCTAACCCAGTCTGTACTGGGGGATGCCTTAGGCAAGGGGAGGGAGGTGGGTGATGTTTCCCAGACTTAGGAGGGAGAGATTACTCTCGGTGTCCCAACTTTAAAATACAGGGCAGTTGTAGCCCTCTTTGAAATGATTATTCAGATTCCCTTTGTGCCGAGGCTGAGATCTGGAAAAAGGGCAGCTGGGAATTGATTGGACAGGAGTGTTTGGTCCAGCTCAAACTGATGACTGTGTGTGAGGAAAGATGCTGTAGACCAGGCCCCAGAAGGGCAACCAAAGCTTTTTGTCTGCCTAGTGGTCCCTTTTCCTTACTGCAGTATGTGTAACAGAAACAGGTACCCAAGGGACTCTCTCCCAGTGACCCACCAGGTTGTCTTCTACCTTCCCAGGAGAGGCACCTGTGCATTTTGCTGTGAAGGTAATATTTAACCCAGAGGCTCCGAGCCAAATCCTGGCCTCCCTGTGCTGCTTGAGCACTGGCACAGACTTCCCAGGGGGGTTGTGGAGTCTCCTTCTCTGGAGACATTCAAGACTCCTGTTGCCACTGGGTCTGGGTGATGCTGCTGTGGCAGGGGCACTGGACTGGATGGTCTTTGGAGGTCCCTTCAATCCTTAATGATTCTATAAAATTGTGCCTGTGGCAACTACACAGCACTTGCCTGGTTGGAAACCTCCCATCCCGGACCTGAAGACAGCCACGAGCTCCTCTGCTGCTGAAGAGCAGCAGAGATTTTGCCATTAACTCTGTACCTCTATCCTGCACTAGATCCTCCCTGCTTGAGAGGTGCTCTGTGTCTGGGGAATTCAGAGAAGGCTCTGGATTTACTCTCTCGATACTGCTGGGTTTTTCTGTTTTCTTTGTTGCCCTGTGGACTCTTCGTCTCTTGTTAACTCATCCTTCCCACTCTTTAAGACACTCCCTTCCCAAAGCCCCAGCGTCTCTTCGGTGGTGCCATCATCCAAGGCTCTTCCCTCTGTCCTGAATGACACTTTTTCTTGGACAACCCCAATTCTCACTCTGCCACAGTACTCACTGGCAGAGTCCAGAGGGGGCAGGTGACTCCCCACTCCCCCGACACGGAGTCTGCAGGCTCTGAAGGGCATCTTTCCCCTTTGCTTGAAACTGTGACCCTGTTTTAGGATGATCTGTGGTTCGGAGGTTCCACAAGGCAGTGCTGCCTTGGATCAAGTAGCCACCCTTCCGAAGAGTGTCATCCTGGCCTTGCGGTGCTCCTCCTCAGCTTCCTACTGTATTGCTGCTGCTTTGCTACTTAACTAGTCGCTCATTATGGGATGGTTGTGACATCGTGCTGCTTGTGTGTCCCCTCCATGGCTGTGCAGGGCTTTGCTGCGGATCTGGGGGTGATGCCTAATGTTACTGCATCATCTGTGTTCTCCTGAGTGGTTCAGCACCAGTGATGTGCCCGTGATGGGGAGTGTCAGAGAGGCAACAGAAGTACTGATTGCTCTGCAAAGCCATCTGCTTCCAGTCTTCACAGAGAGCATCAGCCTGCTCCAGCAGTGGCAATCTTCAGAGGCACATGCCCTGTAAGCTGCATCCCTGTGCAGATCTTGGTCAGGTATTGGAACAGGGTGTCCAGGGAGGTGGTGGAGCTCAAAAAACGTGTAGATCTAACGCTTGGGAAGGTGGTTTAGTGGGCTTGATGATCTTAGAGGTCTCTTCAGCCTTCAGGAGTCTATCTATGCCCTCTGGAGCTTACCTGTAACACATGACCACTGATCTCTGCCAGCTCAGGTTTTGGGAAGTGCTACAGACAGCTTCCCCTGCCACCCTCCCCATAACCCCTGCAAGTCTGGTTTAGAAGAGAGGAGGATTTAGTGTTTGAACACAAGCACTGGTCAGCCAATCTGCCGCACGTCTTCCTGAAAGCCCCAAACAGGTGCTCTTGGGCCATCAAAGTCCTGAAGCAGTTAAACTTCCTTTCACCTCTGCTGCAGTTCCTTTAAAAGAAATAGAGAGATCTTCAAAAGGTGGAAGGGTGGCAGGCCAGAAACGTAAAGCGAGTGCAATCACTCAGATACAAGTGGCACCACTAAAAATTGCCTTCATATATCAGCTGATGGTTTACACACCGTGGCAGAAAGGACGCGGAAAGGTCAGCAGCAAAAAAAATATGTATGTCAAGCCTGGAGCTGCGACTCCAAAGGTGTGGAGAGACACGATCTGGGAAGGGTTCTAGAGGGACTGGATAAGTGCTCGATGTGGCAGGATTTCTTGGCTTTTTTGTGATGTTTTGTTGGTTTTGTGCGAGGTTGCTGCTTGCAGACGTCAGCACAGAAGCCAAGGTATATACTCTCAGTAACCTCTTGCTACGACCCCTGGTGACAAGACGGATAGTTCCATTCATCTGTGGGTGAGCGGCGGAGGCTCTCTGCATTTTTTACTTGGAGCCCTGGATGAATTTGTTTGTGGAGGGGAATGTCACCGTTGTGAACGCTCTGATCACTCATGTGCCCGTAGTGAAGTCAGTGGCAGGGAAGGGAGCAACGGGGAGGGGGAAGGAGGGAGAGGCAGAGCGAGCGTCTCTCTGGGGGTCTTGGTGATGCCAGCTCTCCAACCCAACATTAATGGAGGATGTGAGTTAGAGGCAACCACGCTGGCAACGAGCACCGCGTCCTTTTAGCAGCCACTGCTTTATGGAAATGGGTAGGGTGGGGGGGTTTTATCCCCTCCTTCCCCCTCCATCTCTGTAGAAACAGCTCAGAAATAAGTGGGTCTCGCTGGAGTTTTGTTTAAGACTGACCCCTGACTTTATTAACCGTGTAACATTTTAAGGTTGTTTTTTCCTCTCTGTCTCCTCCAGCAAGTCTCTATTGATCACTGTTTACAGTTATAATCCCTTCCAAATTTATCATCCATGACTAACACCACACGTATTGATTAGTGCTGACGGATGTCCCTGTGTAGTCTATACCCAGAGTGATTCTGGCTGGTGAAGTACAGTAGGTGTATTTTTTTCTTGCCTTCATTTGCTTTTTATAGCTTGCTGCTCCCCCTTTTTGTTCTCAGCCTAGCTAACCTATTTCACACGAGCGCTGTGGGATTAACATGTCTAAATTTAGGACAATTTCTTTAGTCCTGATGAGGTCTTCAGAACAGGGAGGAAAAGAAAGGACAGCAGAGGGTTTAGGGGGCTGCTGTTGTTCTGTTTTCCCCTCATCTGGGAAGCTACTGGAAAGATACAGGCGCTACAGGGTATCAGATTTATGAGGGACAACCACACATCATAACCCAAAGCCTAAAGCAACAAAGATGTAAGGGCTAGGTTTTTAGGGACAAATTAGATGTCACCGGTGACTAAGGACAAGGTGTCCGAAATCTGGACTAAAACAATGGAGCAATTTGTCAGCAGTGCATTTTTTGCCTGTCTGCTGCAACGCTTCCTCCATCCCTTGTTGTCCAGGAATTGACTTTAAGGTTCATCTCTTTCCTCTGCCACCTTGATTACACTCGGATTTACAAACCGAAACACAAAGAAAGAAACAGACAGAAAGCCCTCCCAGCTAAGCATCCTCGAACCACTCGGTGAGTTCGGTCGAGCAGCATCATCTAATTCCTGTCACTTCAGGTATTTACTTCGTGATGGATCCAGCTAAGCTGCTAACGCTTCTGCGCGCCTCTACGATGTTTTGTGTCCCCTCTCCTTTCTTCCGGAGACCTTTCAAATAGATCTTGTACTTGGATTGACCCCGCTCTCTCCCACAGCCCCAAAGGATGTGATTTTTAAGTAGTGAAAGCGCCACGTTCCTTAAGAGCCCCACAGAGCAGACAGATGCGCTCAGAGGAAGCGGCAGCTCGCAGGGGCTGAGCTCTCGCTGTGATTTTGGGGTGCCGAGTGCTGCTCTGCAGCTGTCGTTAGCGGGTGCACAGGGTGATTTCAGATGTGGGGAGCGGCTCTGCCCGCTTTGTTCTCGTTAACCCAAAGGTATGAACTCCACCTTCCCAAGGCAGGGCTCTTCCCAGCTGTCCCTTTGCCTTGGGAGTGCTTTATGCAATGGTTTAGATACGTGTTCTCACACGTGGGTTTTATTTGAGCGTAATAAGGCAGCGAGTGTAAGACAGAGTTTGTTATGCCTCAGTAAAAACCATTTTTTAATAATCATTTGGCATTTATTTAATGTACAACCACTTATTAAATCTCCTTAGATTTAATAGCAGAGTTTATTGTATTACAGCGTGACTACCGCGACACTGCAGTTAGGATTGAAAAGGCTTTTTCCTTATAAAGCCCTCTGTGCAGGTGCTTATAACTTCCTGCACTACAGCACCTCTTTTATTTGAGTGTGAAATCACTCGGCACTGCTTAATTTTTCTCTTTCTCAGAAACAAGGGCATTTACCTGTTAAAAAAAGAGGATCAGCAGTTACTGAGCACTGAGGTAAAGAGTTCTGAGCTGCAGAGCTTATGAAACGCTGCACCCTGACCTGGTTGCAGAACCTGTGTCTGTTACAGCAGAGAGAAATCCCAAATTCTCTTGGTTTCATTTCACTTCAGAGGAGGCTACCAAAATGCTCAGAGGGCTACAGCACCAGTCTGCTGAAGACAGACTGAGAGACTTTGGGTTGTTAAGCCTAAAGACACCAGAGGGACTGTATTGTGACCTGCCAATCCCTGAAAGAGGCCTGTAGAAGAGGGCTGGGGAACAATGGGATGAGAGGTCATGGTTTGAATCCTAGAATCCTTAGGGATCAGAAGGGACCTGGAAAGATCATCCAGTCCACTCCCCCTGCCACAGCAGGGTCACCCAGACCCAGTGGCACAGGAACACAGCCAGGCGGGGCTGGAACGTCTCCAGAGAAGGAGACTCCACAGCCCCCCTGGGCAGCCTGTGCCAGTGCTCCGGGACCCTCCCTGGGAAGAAGGTCCTGCTGAGATTGAGAGGGAACCTCCTCTGTTCCAGCTGGCANGGGAGAAGAACCTCCCTCGATCTGCTAACCACCCCCTCCTGATGCACCCCCGGATGCTGTTGGCCCTCCTGGCCACCAGAGCACATTGCTGGCTCACAGCCACCCTGCTGGCCACTCGGACCCCCAGGTCCCTTCCTCCTTCCCTCCCTCCCCCGCTCCGGCGCTCTCGCAGCCGCGGGCGCTCCGGGCGCCACTTCCTGTCTCCCCCCCCGGAGAGATCCGGGCTGGAAGCTGGGGAAGGGCAGAGTGAGGCTGCACAGGAGGGAGAAGCTCTGGACCGCTGGAACAGGTTGCCTAGAGAGCTGCTGGAGGCTCCATCCCTGCAGACACTCAAGGTCAGGCTGGCTGGGGCTCGGAGCACTCTGTTGCACTGAGAGATGTCCCTGCTTGTTGCAGGAGGGTTGGACTGGGTGATCTGTGGAGGTCCCTTGCAACCCAGTGCATGACTCTGTGTGTTGATACAACCTGTATGTCCCGGCAGGGGCTTCAGTCTTAGGCACAGGGAATGTCTCAGGAGACTATGAGAGCTCAGCATGGTGATGGAGGCAGAACCTAAGCTGAGACTATCCTTTCAGCAGAAGCATCCCTAGCATCCTGCAGGGGTGCTTGCCTGCCCACTCTCACTGTTCCCCAGGGTTTCTTGCAGGGAAGTGCATATTTTCTCAAGGCCCTTAAAAATAGCTGCCTCTGTTTGGGACAAAGGAACTGCTTCCCTTGGAGGGTCCTGGAGCACTGGACCAGGCTGCCCAGGGGGGCTGTGGAGTCTCCTTCTCTGCAGACGTTCCAGCCCCGCCTGGCTGTGCTCCTGTGCCACTTGGTCTGGGTGATCCTGCTGTGGCAGGGGGATTGGACTGGATGATCTTTCAAGGTCCCTCCCGATCCCTAAGGATTCTATGGTTCTGTGATTTGTTTGCCACCATCCCCTCGACCAACAACACATCTGAACCAGATCTTTTGCAAGGAAGGGTAATGAAATATAAATCGTGAGCTTGCCCTAGTTATTGCTAGTCATGTAGCGTTGGCAGCTATGTGGAGAGGCAAGTTGCCCACCAGTGAAGGGACAGTGTGGCCTGTGCCACCCTTCATGTCCCAGTTCCTTCCTTTACTTGTGGAATGAACAGGAATGCTGACGCCTGAGTAAGTTCACAGCTCACAGTAAATCTTGTTTAGGTAGAAGAGGACTCCTGACACCCACAGAGTTTCCAGCTCAGACAGATGCCACAGCGGAGTGTCTTTGTGACTTGAAGACCCAAGGCAGTGGAGGGTAGGTAGGTGGACCAGTAATTTACACCAAGTTAATTCTGTCCCTCTCTGAAGAAGTTGAATTGATTGACTCAGGAAGGGTCAAAAAACCCCCAGACAAAGCTGTGACTCTGTTCTGTGCGTGCCTGTGTTTTACCTTCACCTTAGAGACAAGCAGATGCTTCTGTGGTGAGGTGCTCAGGACTGGACCCGGGGCCCGTGTGCTTACAGGGAATGAATTGTCTTCATTGGCAGGTCTTACAATACGCAGGCAGGACCTGCCTTCAGCAGGGCTGTGTGCAGGAGGTGGTGCAGCCTTCGCTGTGGTCTTGTGGCTGTGTCTGTGGAAGGTTGAGCGTGCACAGTGGTCGCTGTGTGGGTTTGCTCTGGTATCAACGTGGTTGACCCCTGCAACTTCAGACAGCTTTAGTAAGCTCTCTGGGCTGGGAGCTGCCTGGAAACAAACCTTGCCCTCAGTGAAGACTTTCTAGTTAAATAAGTGATGACAAAGAAGGAGTGGAGACACAACCGGCCCAGACAGGGACACAGAGCCCAACGGCCCCACAAACCCGGCTAAAGACAGTGGTGTCTAGAGTTGCCACAGCATACTTTTCGCTTTCCCACAGGCTGACTCTACTTTCCTTTAATCCAGCTGAGGCCCAGAAAATCACATCCCGCTGGGGATAGTGCAGATATTGATTTGGGAAGAATCTGTGGTAGCTTCCTCGGAAGGGGGAGGAGTGCCTTTCGAGGTGTTTGAGTGAAGCTGGCTGAAGGCCACTGCATGCACGAGGAGAAGCAGCCCCTCCCGATCATAATTATCCAGGCTTTTCCATCTTCTGATGGTAGAACACCCTGATACCGTCTGATACCAACCTGAGCATCCTTCCCTTTCCCCATGGGGTCAGAAGCCTGGAACGAGCTCTATGCAGTTCAGCCTCCAATGGCTCTCTTTGCAAGCGCGTGTTTATTCCTCTGTTGGGAAAGGTGCTGTCTCACGGTTGTCCTGCATTCCTCTTCTTTCAACTTCTATTCTTCCTTCTCCTGCCACCTTTTTTTTTAACCTCAGAGGTAGCAATCCCGCTGCTATTAGCAAGATGTCTATTACAGTGTCATTAAAAAAGCTATAGTCAGATCCTGGAATGACTCACATCATGGAGGAGTTAATAATTCACTGTAATAAAAGTATAAAGTTTTATGATAAACCACTCTCAGGGGAGTTAAATATAATCCTTAGCAGGTCACACGCCGACTACAAAGCTTACATTTGTAATGGTAATTTAAATTTACTACATCGCCTTTAGTTTTTAAGCGTTTGTATGTCATTAGACCTTAGAAATTGATTTATATATTCGACTCCGGGATAATCCTACATAAAGATCCGATAAATTTTATGTCTTGTAGATATGGCGTCTAAAACTATTTAGGAAAATAATTGTATTAAATTCACTTAAGTGGCAGCGATCAGCGGCGGCGAGGGTGCCCGGGTCTCGGGACCACGTGAGGGAACCGGTGCCGGTGAGCGCAGAGGGAGGGGACCCAGCCGTAGCTCTTCATCCGTCTTCTCAAGGGCTTTAGGGACACTCCTGCAACTGTTTTGCACGGCCAAGGCTGTAACTGAGACTCCTGTGCTGCTGCACACGTACTGACGGGACGTGTGAGTTCCCCTGCGGAGACACCCGGGGCCACCCTTAGTGCTCTGTTGGTGATGTTGCTGGCAGTGAATGGTGCAGGATTCTGCTCTGAGAAAGATCGGGTTGTTGTCGCTGTATGCAGGTCACTCTTCTTTCCTTTGGAGGCAGAGCAGCTCTCTGGGGTGCACCTTTGCCTGGGCTAGCTTCTGAAGGATGTCTCCCCTCAGTACTTTGCCCCCTAGGTGGTCTGTCAGCAAGAACTTGCGAGAAAGGAAAAGCTTTCCCTTTCTTCTCCCAGGCTCGGGTTCAGCAAATACAGCTTGAGAAGCCACTCCAAGGGGGCCCATCGAGAACACCCTTTACTCTTACAATTCCAACAAAGCGAGAGACCGCTGGTGTCTTCTGACACAGCAGATGCCTTTCAGACACCTCACTGCAAGAAACCTTCCGCGTGCCTTGCCCAGCGTGTTTAGCAGCCCCTGAAAGCAGCGCTGGATGCAGCTCCAAAGGACTCGCTCAACTTTGCCGTCTGGGTGCTAAGTGGTTTGAGCTAGCCGAGCGGCGTTGTAACGCTGCTTTTTCGAAAGCCCCTGTAATTTCAGCGCTGATCTTCAAAACCCTTTTGTCTAATCCGGGATGTAATCTTTCCCATAACAAACCTTAAAAAGATCTGCTACTCCCTCGTGAGCAGTTATCGTTGTATTCCCCAGCGCCCTCACACATTAGCAAAGCTTTATCCCATCATCGTTTTGGTTTTGAAAGCACTGAGGTAAATCTCAGGTGGCATCGTGCACTCAGTGGGTGCGTCGCTGGTTAAACGACCCAGCCAGCTGGACAGGTTTATGTACAATTTACTGGCAGTGGATGAAATGTGCCTGGGGAATTGATTCTTTTCAACGTTCTCCACTGCCACTGCAGCAAAGATTAAGACCTTAGCGTGAAGCAGAGGAAAAACCCAAGTAATTTTCAGAAGCCCGATGTAAAACAGTGGCACTCGGGGTAATGTGAAGGCGCCGAAGGATGAGCGTTCAGGCTGGAGTCCTGCTCTTCCCCTGATTAGTACTCATCATCATTCACGGCGCTCTGAAACTTGCAGGCTGAATCCCAGCCCTGGCACAAGCACGCAGAGCCCTGCTTTATCCCTCTCAGGCCGTTTGCTCAGACACACGTGGGATTACCCCTGCCAAAGCAGGGCTTGCAGGTGGGCAAGCTCTTGGGAAAATGATCGCTGCTATTTTCACATCATTAGTTTTGATATCCCGATTCCTCTTGCCACGTTCTTTGGCTTAAATATTGGGAGGGCAGCGTTTGCTCTGCCTCCCGGATCCTGTTTGTGCCTGACTTTCATCAGCCAGGCAGGAGCGCTTTACCGTCTCCTTGCGTAGCGTGCGGCTAGCTTTAAGCGTTCCTGCGCGCAGACTTCAGGCTGTGCTATCGTTTCTATCCCTCTGCAGAGTGTTGTGATTGATTATTTGCTCGTCAGGTTTTCCTTGGCATGGAGGTGGGTGAGTTTGCTGCAGCGATGGGGCCCAGGCTGGCTTTTGCCTTTGGAAGTGTCTCCATCGCTGCTGGCACAGGTAACAGTCAGCAGGATAAATGCACGAAGGGGAGATGTCAACAGGGCTGTGATGAGTAGGAGGCAGTGGGTGCTGTGGGGTGCGTGGAGGGGCTGTGCCTTTGCCAAGGGAACTTGCAGCCAGGGTGCTTTGGAGCTCCTAGATTCAGCATCTAGGAGGGGTTATAATGAGTAGGAGGTGGTGGGTGCTGTGGGGTGTGTGGAGCGGCTGTGCCTTTGCCAAGGGAACTTGCAGCCAGGGTGCTTTGGAGCTCCTTCTAGATTCAGCATCTAAGAGGGGGTACAATGAGTAGGAGGTGGTGGGTGCTGTGGGGTGCGTGGAGGGGCCGTGCCTTTGCCAAGGGAACTTGCAGCCAGGGTGCTTTGGAGCTCCTTCTAGATTCAGCATCTCAAGTTACGCCAGGATAAACTGCTTTCTGCGCTATCCTTGAACGTTTGCTCCACAGCAAATAAAAGCATTAAGTCTCTCCTCTCCTTCCGAAAACACAATGAGGGTGATAACTGATGCTACACAAACACTGAAGTTTCCATTCTTCACAGATGAAATGATCCTCGTGGATTGGGAAAGAGCCATTAGCGAGGGAAGAGAGCGGAGGGGGGGGCCTTACCAGAGGAAAGCTCTGGGGAGCTGCAGGATTTCCAGGCACAGTGGGCGCAGCAGGCTGAGCCTGGGGGGCTGGAGGTGGGAGACGCGGGGAGCAGAGCGGGGACCAGATGCCCTTCTGAAAGTTTCAGCTGTTTTTAATGCTCAGGGTGTTTGTGCAAGCACAGACGGCTCTGGGTCGTTCTTGCCTCGCGTCCTCGGGCACAGTCTGAATGAGAGCTGTGTTTAAGGGGTCAGTAATGCCTTCGGTTTGGCATGGGATTACCAACAAGCCTAAGGAATTCTATGGAGTGATAGGATACCTGGACAGCAGGCGAAGAGTGAATGCCTACAAGTTGAGACGGAGTAGTTTCTTCCTGGACTGACGTAGTGTTTTATTTCTGTGCCTCTATAAATCATTTTGGTTTTATCTTGAGGGTTAATTCTTTCGTTAGGAAACCTAGAGGGTTCATCACAGCGTTTCTGGTGAGCTGTGTTGGTTGTGGGTTCAATTTCAGGATCACGCAGCTCGGTTTTGCCAGGTTTTCATTTTCTTTATCAAGTTTTCATCTTCTTTCTCTCTGTTGACTGAATGCAGATCAGATGGGCTGGCTCAGGTGGTACCTGGGGCCTGCTCTGGACATCTCTATGTTCCCTAGATTTCCTGGAGAGCTATAGATGCCTGAGCTCAAAGGGTGTCTGTGGGCAATCTACTCAGCCCCTCTTTTTTCTGAGGCACAATTGACCTCCTTTCCCGGGCTGGGAGAGAGTACCCTGGGGTGTGCGCGCGGCGTAACCCTTCTAGACAAAAGGCAAAGTGTAGGCACCGGGTGACAACATCCCAATAAAATCTGATGCCTTTGTGTCAGCGCCCTGCCTTCTCTACCTGACGGAGTCTTAGGAAGCCACCGGCTTGCCAGACTGATCTGAGAAGATCTTTGCCCTCTCTGCTGGGCAAAATTGATTGATTGTTACGGTTTAGAAGAAGAATGAAAAGCATGAAGCCACGTTGCGTGTTTCAGGCACGGGGGAGGTTCGTGTGAAGCCTGAATCCGAGTGCTTGCTGTCCTTCCTCCCTTTCCGAACTCTCCGTTGACACCCTGAAAGCATTGCCGTGTGCTAGTGCAGCAGCTACCGTTCCTTTTCTGCTCGAAGTCATGGATGGGGGGGTTGTGTATGTGTTTCTGGTGTTATTGTTTGTTTGCAAGGGACTTTGGAATGTCATTTCTGTGGGTGACTGTGCGCTGCAAAGCTGAATCATCCTCCATCTGTGGAAAAACACCTGCAGGTTTGAGAGCTCTCTCCACTGTGAACACTGCGGCGTCGAGTTTGCTTGCTGGTTCATGGGATTGTTAAGGTTAGAAGAGACCTCCAGGATCATCCAGTCCCACTGTGCCCACTGAACCATGTTTGCCAGTGCCACCTCTGTGTGGTTTCTGAACACCTCCAGGTGTCCAGCGCCTCCCTGGACAGCCTGTTCCAATCCCTGACCACTGGATGGTGGTTCCACCCAGTTTGGTTAGAATCATAGGTGGTCTTCAACCTTAAAGATAGTTCAAGAAGGCTCCATCTCCAGGTGCTGAGAGCCAGCCTGCCACACGTTTTCCTTGGTTATTCCCAAAATAATCCGGGATCCTGGCTGCTTCACACCTGCTCTAGGGCCACTGCCCTCAGAGGTGCTCAGCACTGTTGGGGAAGGCATCTGGTTCTGCAAAGAAATCAAGTAACCGGGTTTCCATGAGCGATGCCAGCCTGGCACTAACCGTACAGCATCTTCTGCCGAGGTAAAAACTACCCTCTGGGGGAAGGAGAAGTGGCCTCCAGTCCACCTTCAGGATCAGCATCTGATAAACAGTTTCAGATGTCAGTGGCCTGTTGTTGGTAATTAAATTGTAATGACTGATCAGTGCTGATACCATCGAGGTCTTTTTGTCCCAGGAACCCTGCATTAGGAGGAGCTGCAACAGCAGTTTTGCTTGTTACCTCGTCCTGCTGTTGCAGTCTGTAAGCCGTCCGCTTCCCCACCAGGAAGGTGTGCTCTCACCTTGGTGGTTTTCAGGCAGGAGTTGTGGGTTTATCTCAGGGCTGGAGCAGTCAGGTGTTTGCTAAGCCCAGCTAACCAGCATTCCTGGTAGCAGAGCCCCCGTAGGCACTGGTTTGTCTGTGTATAAGATGTCTCTTAACTCTGGAGAAGAGGGGGAGATGTGATTCTAGGAGTAGATTGGTGAGACAGAACCTGCTGTTTGACCCTCTGTCTGTCCTGATGAGACCTCCCCTGGAGTGCTGTATCCAGTTCTGGAGCCTCCAACACAAGAAGGATGTGGAAGTGTTGGAGTGCATCCAGAGGAGGCCACAGAAGTGCTCAGAAGAGAGGTGGGAGAGTTGGGGTTGTTCAGCCTGGAAAGGACAGGACTCTGGGGGGACCTTACAGTGACCTTCCAATCCCTGAAGGCTGGGGAAGAACTGTTCCCAGGGGCATGGAATGATAGGATGAGGGGGAATGGGTTGAAGCTGGAAGAGGGCAGGTGAGGCTGGACAGGAGGAGAGCGTTCTTTAAGCTGAGAGTGAGGGGGGTCAGTGGGACAGGGTGCCTAGAGAGGTGGTGGAGTTCTCCATCCCTGGACACATTCAGGGTCAGGCTGGCTGGGGCTCTGAGCACCCTGTTCTCATTAGAGATGTCCCCGCTTGTTGTAGAGGGGTTGGACTAGATGACCAGTACAGTCTGTGACTATACAAGGCTGAGTTCCAAACAAAGGTGCTCAGTTGGAGAGCTATGGCTGTGGCGTTGCTGGGCGGGTGTACTGTCCCTGTCACATTTGAGTGCTTCATTTGGGGAGGGTGGGTGTTAACAGAGTCCACTATAAATTACTAAAACACATGATTTGTCACAGAGACAATTATAGCAGTCGCCTTCCTGCAACGATCACTCCCTTCCAGCAGGGCTGTTTGTGTCCTCAGACAGAGCCAGAGAGCGTGTGGTGTGTTCCTTCCAAGAAGTTTTGGAGCCCTTTTACAACCTGTTCTGCAGAGGTCAGCAAGTTTGAGGAATTACAGGCACTAAGTGGAAATGAAAACATCGAGAGGCTTGCTGTCTATCACAAGTATCACTAAATCTTTTTGAACAACCCTGGGCAGTGAATTATGGAAGCATGGAATTGCCTTACAGTTTATTTCTAGTAACAGGCAGTTACTATGTCAAATCCAAACCCATTCAGAAAAGCCTGTAAGGATAGATGACAAACTAACCAGCAACCTCGAGATCTTTTTACATGTGTATGATGTTGAAGAGCGTCTCGCTAGAGCTGGTGGAAATGAGCAGACAGGACGTTTTCGTGAGGCTGGGGTTTTTTTCTCTCCTCCTCGCTTATGTTTGGCATCACTGAAAGCCTAGGGAGTAGCTTTGCTGGGTGAAGACAATATGGTGTGTGGGCAGAGCAATGGCACAGATCTCGCTCCTGCCTCCCCCAGTGAGGCTCTGCTCCCCTACCCAGAGCACCACTAGCTAACGGTCTCTCCGCAATCCACCAAACCTGGATTTAGAGGGGGCTCACAGACACCTTGAAGCTCTTTAGCAAAGGTACTGCATGGCCGTGGCTCACCTCCAGTTAGGAGAGAGAGGGCTGGCAACGAAACCATTGCACGTACAAACCACCTGGTTGCTCCCTGGGGCACGAGTGAGGTTTTCTCCAGGCTGAATAAACGAAACAGGAGAGAACAAGCACAGGTTCTAAAAGCTGGGGGGTGGTATCAGGTTAGAGAGGGTCTGGTGAGCAGAAGATGCTGCGGCTTGTGTCTCTGCTTCCTCTTTCCCCAAGAGGACTCTTGGGAGGTGCCACTTCCCTGAGTGTGCTGCCAGGTCTTAAATGTTTGTTGGCCACTGTGATGCTTCAGGAGTGACCCTTTTATCTGGAGACAGTAATGCAGGGAAATAGCCCTTTAGCTGAGGGGTTTGGTCTGAGCTCCCGTCTCTCCTTGGGCTGGGTAGCTCATTTGAGGTGGGCAGGACTGTTTGGAACTAATTAGAAGCATAGAATCGTTAGGGATCACAAGGGACCTCGAAAGATCATCCAGTCCAGTCCCCCTGCCACAGCAGGATCACCCAGACCCAGTGGCACAGGAACACAGCCAGGTGGGGCTGGAACATCTCCAGAGGAGGAGACTCCACAGCCCCCCTGGGCAGCCTGTGCCAGTGCTCCAGGACCCTCCCTGGGAAGAAGGTCCTGCTGAGATTGAGAGGGAACCTCCTCTGTTCCAGCTGGCACCCAGTGCCCCTTGTCCTATCCCCAGATGACCCTGAGCAGAGCCTGGCTCCATCCTCCTGACACCCACCCCTCACTTATTGATAGACATGCATGAGGTCACCCCCCAGCCCCCTCTTCTCCAAGCTCCAGAGCCCCAGCTCCCTTATTCTCGCTTCGTGAGGAAATCAGGGCATTCCTCCACAGGAAGAAACAGAGAAATTGATTTAAAAACATGAAGACTCGTGGCCTTGGATAATTTTATATCTAGATGTTATTTTGACAGGCAGCCTGGTTTCTACCAGCTGTGAGCTCCTCACACCAAGACCCACGTTGGCGAGGACTACCCTAAAGAGGCCAAACAGGGAGTAGGTCTTTCCAAGCCCTCTTTTTGTTTTCTTTCTGCAAAAAAGGCATCACCCGTTGAAGTGTTTGCCTCTGCAAGAGCGACTGCACAGCGCTGCGACTCGGGGACAGCCCTTTCGCTTGCAATGTGGTGCTTGTGCTGGGAAATCATCCAAATCCGAGTTTGTCTTGTAAGAAATGATTTCAACATCGGTCCCCGGGCAATTGTATTTTTAAACTAACACAGCCTAATAAACTTTCACTCATTAAACCATCAAAGTTATGTTTACTAGCAGAACGCTTGGGTCAATAAAAATACTCGCCGGGCTAGAATTGGGGATTTTATTATTTCGCCTTTATTGAGGAACAAATTGCAGAATAAAACGAGGCTGTGAATAAAATGCACCCGGAATATAATACAGCAGGTAATTAGGCAGCCCGTCGTTAAAAGTCGGGACCGAAGTCTGACGGTGCGGTGTCACCAGCTGGGTGTGACTGTGCAGGATGGAAGAGTCAGCTGCTGAGCGGAGATCAGCACGGACAAGCACGTGGAGAGTAGCAGTCGGTTTGGTAATGAGTGCTCTGGAAACCACTCATGACTTCGGGGTGCTTGACAGCTCTAGCTGCTGTTCTGTGCCTCACAGTCAAAGAGCAGTGTCTTAGAAGGAACTCAACCCCAAAGTAAGCCCTGTTTTGGAGCGAGGGAGAGGTGGCTGTGGCACGTGAAGGATGTATTAAGACCGCGGTTATGCTGCTCACACGCCAGTCCTTTATGACCGGAGGGTGTTCACTGCGAGTGGTTTCTATTTTTATATGCAGTTTGGCTTTAAAGGTGGTGAGCCCCTGCTCTCCTCTGGGGCTCTCACCTCTCTCACCTGGGTAAGGCATTGCCCACACTCATACCTGGCATCTCTGGGCTGTGCCTGAGTGATAGGACTGTAGAATCATTAAGGTTGGAAGAGGCCTCCAAAATTAGCAACCAGCAGGCTCTTCTCTTCTGTCAGGTGACAGGACAAGGGGCACTGGGTGCCAGCTGGAGCAGAGGAGGTTCCCTCTCAATCTCAGCAGGACCTTCTTCCCAGGGAGGGTCCCAGAGCACTGGACCAGGCTGCCCAGGGGGGTTGTGGAGTCTCCTTCTCTGCAGACGTTCCAGCTCCACCTGGCTGTGTTCCTGTGACACTTGGTCCGGGCGATGCTGCTGTGGCAGGGGGACTGGACTGGATGCTCTTTCCAGGTCCCTTCCCCTCCCTGAGGGTTCCATGACTGTTTATTACACTTACTGAGAAGGTCCTGTCGCAGTTACTCTGGATGCCGCGAGAACTTGAGGTAGCATTTGGCAGTGAGTTTCAAATCTTGTGCGGGTCTGTACTCCCCTGGCATGTGTTCTGCTCCCTCATTATCCTGTGTGTTCAGGAAGCTCAGCACAACCCGCTGCAGCTTGTTTTCTCAGAGGGCCTGATTACATGTGGCGTGGTGAGCTGCTTTTCTGTGTGTGCGGCGGCGTTTGAGTCATCTCTGTTATGCTTTAGAGCGTTAGCAGCAGCTGCATAGGGGATACCCATGTTGCTCCACATTTTAGGAGTGAGGTTGGAGTCTGTTAGTGCCCCTGGAGACTGCTGGCGATGCTGACATCTTCAGATGGCACCTCACAGCCCCAGCTTGCTGCTGCCCGAGGAAGGAAGCTGGTGGGTTGCATCCCTCCTTTTCCCAAACCCTGATGGAATGGAGTCCACTTTGGGCTTTAAAGAGAGAGAAGAAAAGACCAGGGGTTGCCTTGCTGTGTGCTTGCTGTTGTCGTGGGCTGTGACAACCCACAGCAGAGCAGGACTAGAAATCTGTTTCCAGACCATCCTCAGAGTGGTGACCATTAGGAAGGGGCAAGGAAGGCTGGCTCTGTGCCGGCTGCAAGCAGACCGAACCCGATCCAGGACTGCAGGGACTCTCTGTGACCCCCACCAACACATGGGGAACTTCACGGAAGGCTAGAGGGGCTGGGGTCTTCCCCTCCCTGCTTCTTCATCACTGCCCATGTCATTAGCAGGTGTCTAATGGAAGCTTTAGTAAGGAGGGCTGGCACGCTTCAGGTTTTGAAGCCACCGGTTTCCTTGCTTCTAACATCAAGCATGGCTTTATTTCTCGGTCTCGCCTGATTAGAGCAGACCTTGCTCCCAGGCCAGCCTGCCTTCAGCATCCTGTTGTCTCAAGGCACGATGTATTTAGCCTGCTAATGTTCTGTTTGCTTTTAAAGCTGTTTAAGCATTGATGAGTGGAAGCAACTGCTGCTCTGTACCCAGCTCTGCTCTGACCCGCCGCGTCTCCATTAATACGGTGCAGCAGATTTCCCAGTCCTGGTACAAGGAGCCTCTGCTCAGAGGAGCTTGAGGGGTGCTGCCCAGGTAGCCCTGGTTTACCGTAGTGCAGTGGGCTGTGATGGGACTCCCTTGAGCCAGAGGCTTGCTGGAGTGTTCTGGAGCAGGCGCTAAATCGGGATCCTACTGGAGCCCAGTGCCACCAAGGATCTGGACGCTGCCTTTCTCATCCCCTCAGCTGCTCACAGCTTTGGTTTCAGAGTTGCTCTGCTGCATCAGTGGGATGGACAGGGACTTAATGGGAAGGTGTCAGAAATAATTGTGCTTACACCTGGATTTTTGTGCTGTCTGAGGGGAAGGTTAAAATCTCTGCGAGAGTAAGACATGGACAGTGGTCTCCAGACCCTACAGCCCACCTCCTCTAATTCCTAACATTCCTATGCTTCCTGTTGCCTTGTGAATTCTCTTGTGAGTGACCCGACTTCCAGGGCTATCAAGGGACTAGTCTATTTTATTTACGTGGTGTGGAGAAGGAGTCTGAGTTCCGTACAAATAAAACCCTCCCTGTAAGCAACGCAGCTGAATGGGTATCTGCAAACATCGCAGCTTCACCTCTCTACTGAGCAAACATCAGCGCCTCTAAAGGAAGTGAACTCTCTAATTAGACAGACTTTCAAACAGCCAGGTATCTCTGCTCTTAACCTACAGCATTGCTGCTCTTGTTCCTGAGGGCTGCTGTCTTTGCACTGGGTACATTCCCGAGGAGATCTCCAGATCCTGGGTGTAAAGACCGTACGAGAAAGACACGAGATTAAACAGTACCTGGAGTCTGCTGAACTCCAGAGCCTGATTTCTGTGGCTGTAGCCTGTTTGCCTAATTCTAGCTGCTTGTTCCTTGCCTGCAAGGAGAATGCCGTGTGGCTGTGGAGGTTTGAATGTGCTGCTTTCAGTGGAGCTACGGGTATAATGGTTTCACAGGTTGGAGTGTGGAGATAATGGTGGTTTCCGAACGTTAACAGGAGTGGATGCGTGCACAGTTATTTAGCATAAAGTCTGGTGGAAATAAGATCCAGCGCGTGTTTATCTGGGGGTGGGTTTGACCTGTAGGATCACGTTAACAGGAGCTTTAATGTCCTGAATTGGACTTCTTTTTTAAGGGTTGGGAAAACAGCGCGAGGGCAGGAGACTGGTCTCAGTGAGGAGTCAAGTGCAGGCGAGGAGCGTTGTGTGATTCAAGTGTGCTGCTGTAGGAGCAGAGAATATTTCTGATAGATGCCTGTTCCATGGAGATCCAGCTCATGGAAGCATAGAAGCATTAGGGATTGGAAGGAACCCCAGAAAATCATCCAGTCCAATCCCCCTGCCACAGCAGGNCCACAGCAGGATCACCCAAACCAAGTCACACAGAGTGTCTCCAGAGAAGGAGACTCCACAACCCTTCTCTTCCTCCTCAAGGCTGCTCTCAATCTGTTCCCACCCAGCCTGTCTTTCTGCCTGGGATTGCTTCGACCCAGGTGCAGGACCTTGCCCTTGGCCTTGCTGAATCTCATGAGGTTGACATCTCCAACTGGAACAGATTGGTAAAGCCCCATCACCAGCCTGACCTTGAATAGCTCGAGGGATGGGGCTGCCACCACCTCTCTAGGCAATCCCAGTGATCCCGAACCCTCAGATTAAAGAACTCTGTTGTAGGGGGGTTGGACTAGGTGACCTTTAGAGATCCCTCCAACCCAAGACATTCTCTGATCGTGTCACGTTACGGAGCTGGGAGGGAAGAGCAGGACCGCTGGAAAAAGTCCCCTTGTGTTGTGGTTCAGAGGAAAAGGCCGCCTGCCTGTTGACACCTGAGCAGAAATTAGATCTGAGAGACAAAGCAACCCCATCTCCAAGTCTCCTTAATTAGCACCATACTGTGAAGGAATCGCTGGCGCTTGCCTGCAGTGGTAGCACACCTCAGGCCCCGCAGCGCTTAGCTCTCAAACAGACTTTCTGCAGGGCCCTGGGCTGAGTCCCTTAACTCTCCGCCGTTCCCTGAACTGCAGAGGGGAGATAACGGTTGCCGCGGACCACGTGGCAGGTTGTGGCAGAATAAATTAGCCGTTGGCTTTTAAAGCACTTTAAAGATGTGCCGCGCAGCATTAAGAGCCCTTGTTTTTATGAAGACAATAATAGTTAAATGATAATTCTGTGCTCGCGCTGAATCTGTTAGTTTTAAAGGGTGAGTGTTATGCTTCTGCAATACGCTATTAATCCAAACAAATTACTCAGCCCTTGTGCGCTGGGTGAGAGAGAGCCCCTGCGTTTACCTTCCTCTCGCTGCAAGTGCAGCGGTAAGGAGTTGAACTTCCCTTCTCACCTCCAAGCCTCTGGCAAACTGGTCAGCGATGCGATAAACAGGCGGCGTTTGATAGTGCTTCGCTTCTCCCCTCCAAACCGTGAGCTGTTTCCTGCTCAACTGAGAAGTCCAAATCCGATTCATTAGCGTTGCTTTAAATAGCCCTCTTCACAATGCTGCTTTGCTTTCCTTTCTGTGTTCTGTCACTAATAGCGGGGTTTAGAGCTAACCTGTTATTAATTAGAAATAAAGACTGGAGCTCTTAATTTTTAAATTAGTTGTGGTGCCTCTTCCCTCGGTGCCAAAGAGAGCATACGTACGTGTGTTCTTCTAAGCCGAGCGTGCCGCCTCATCGCGTACTTGTCCTGGGGTAAACGATCTAGCTCGGCATCAGGGTGCTTCTCTCTGCCTTGAGTGGTCAGCGGGGCAGCAGGCGGTCAGTGGGGTCTGCCAAGGCCAAGGTGAAGAGGAGCACAGCTGCATGAAACCTTCCTTAGGGCCACAGAGGTCAGAGGCCACTGCTCTGGCAGGGATTTTGGGGTGGGCTCTGGGGCCGCTCATGCCTGCTGGCAGGACACTGCTTTGCAGCATCTCAGTGTCATAGGATCATAGAATCGTTAGGGATTGGAAGGGACCTGGAAAGATTGTCTAGTCCAATACCCCAGCCACAGCAGGATCACCCAGACCAAGTCACACAGAAACAGATCCAGGCAGGTCTCCAGAGAAGGAGACTCCACAACCCCCCTGGGCAGCCTGTGCTGGTGCTCTGGGACCCTCCCTGGGAAGAAGGTCCTGCTGATATTGATAGAGAACCTCCTCTGTTCCAGCTGGCACCCAGTGCCCCTTGTCCTGTCCCCAGATGCCCTTGAGCAGAGCCTGGCTCCATCCTCCTGACACCCAGCCCTCACATCTTTATAGACAGGAATGAGGTCCCCCCTCAGCCTCCTCTTCTCCCAGCTCAAGAGCCCCAGCTCCCTCAGCCTTTCCTCATCAGGGAGCTGCTCTCCTTCCTTCATCCTCTTTGTTGCTCTACACTGGACACCCTCCAGCAGCTCTGTGTCCTTCTGGAACTGAGGGGCCCAGAACAGGACACAGCACTCCAGACGTGGTCTCACTTTGCAGCAAAGGGCAGACGAACAGGCGTGGATCATCTCAGCCACCCTCGTTTTTCCTTTCCCTACCTCAAAGCCTTCCGTGTCGTGTCTTGGTCTGTAATTACCCTTGAAGTATTTTCAACTCAGAGCAACCCCAGGAGAACTGCACTCACCACAGTGTGAGTCCGCAGTTGGGTTTAATCCATTCCGTAGTCGGTCAGGAGACCGGCTCTTTAGCTGCAGGACTTTGAAGGCCAACTCCTTGTGCCCTGGCTGAGGATACTGCGTTCAAGAAACACAGCCCACTTGACGTGATTTAATCTAGGCTTTGCCTGCTTGATTAAGAACCCGTTGCTGCTGCTGGCTTACTCCTGCGTGCTCTAACCAGCGGCTGGAGTGCCATGCAGTAATTTCCTGAGCAGAGCTGCTTAAGTTAGGTGGAGCTGCAACACTAATTTTAGGGATATAAACAGATACTCTCGGCAGCAGCATCTCCAGCTTTGCTGGAGCTGGTGGCAGTGCTGTAGAGCGGGGCTTGGAGGTGTGGGGATGCTGGAGAGGAAATGCGAGCTGAGCTGGGAATTCCAGACACAGAGCCTTACTGACTCGCTTACGTGCCAGCCAAAAGCTTTGCTCCTCAGGAACAGTGCAGTTGGTGGGGTGCACGTGGGTGCCAGGGGTGAGGGAGGTCTGGTGGAATAAATGTGGGTGATGCTAACTTGCTGGGTGCATTGGGAAGTGTACTAGCTGGCAGTGAGGAGTGCTTGCTTTGGGATGCTAGTGATGGTCATTCGAGACAGTCAAGGTTCTTCTCCCTCCCCCTCTGCTCTGCACTGG
>VZRI01006354.1:0-55677 GCA_013397515.1 Upupa epops | reverse complement strand
TTATGAGTGTTGCTGTACACTCTCTTTTCACAGAGCTCTCATCTAAGGCCAAAACCTGATGTGTTAGGTGTGACCCATTTCTTTCTCTCAGAGTGTGTGTAAAGACATTGTGATACAGTTTCTATTTTACCTTTTTGATTCTTTTACTTATTTGGGGGTCTTTTCCTTTTCTTATTGGTGATGAGTTCAATAAATTTTTTTCTCTTTAGCAAAGTTGCTTCATTGCGTGTTGAATTCTTGGCAAGAGCTGGTTGCTGTGCTTGAATTACAGGCACCAACCCAAACTGATTTAGACCCTTGCTCTAAACCATTACAATTACCTTGAAATGTTCAGAGAGTTCCAGGCAGAAACGAGCATGGATGTTTGCAAGTGTCTCCTCCTGCCATGGCTTTAGTTCCATTCCTGTGCCTTTGCGTGTGTGCCCATGGCAGGTGGGCTGCTTCAAAAGGAAGGTGGTGATACCTTGGCCCTCCATTGTCAAGATGGAATAGCCTCACTGAGAGCTACAGGGACTGAGGTTCATGGGAGCAAAACTCAATTCCTTTTAAGATCCTTGCCCTTGTAGGAATTCCACAGCTAAATCAGAACAGAATAGGATTTTGCAAGGAAAACATTATTTGGAGGTTTTACTACTCTCCCTCCACCTATACCTGAGGATAGGAAGACTTTTTTCTCTGGTCCTTCTCTTATCTTAGCAACTTACAAATAAAAATAACTGGAAATTACAGATGTCGGGTCTGCAGTGAAAAATCATCCTGACTAGACCAGAATGCAAGGCAATTGGTACCTCTGAAGTAACAGGCTAGAGTTTGTAAGTTAAAATACCTGAAGCAATAAAAAACCCTAAGTGCCCAGCTTTTCTCCGTTTATTTTTAAAACACTGTACTGACCAATTTCTTCCCTGACTCACACAGAGAGCAGAAACTGTCCTATAAATTACTGCAGCACAAAGGAAGCCAGATCATATTGATAGGAATATCATCTTTACATACAGCTACACTGCTTGGCCCACTAAGTTTGTATCCCATGTCTTAAAACATCAGATTACTGCTTGCGCTCATCTTTGGCTTATGATTTGCTCCTGTATTCTCATGGCAAGATGATCTTTTTGAATCCAGGTTGACAGATGAGAACACTGCTGCTGTTTTGTCACTCCTGTTGGTCCCTCTGAGATAGAGGGACCCTCTGAGGCAAATTTTCTCCTGATCAGCAACAGAGACTTTGTTTGGAAAGGTGTGGACAAGGTGGACTGGGATAAAGAGGCTTATCTGCAGTAAGAGATGAAACATTCAATATACTTAGTGGTTCCCTGGCAACTGGATTGCAGCACAGATTTATTAGGTGAAGGAAAATCCAGAAAAGAGGTTTACTCCACTCAGAACCATCAGAGATGTCAGTGAAAGGTATTTAGGTGCTTCATGTATATCCTTGGTGATGATGGCACCTCCTGAAGCAAGTCATCTCCCTAGCCTAGGGTCATAGCAGCTTGTGCCTGAAAGCAGCCAGGGTCAGCAGTTTCACTCCCTCCCATTAGACAGGTGCAGAGAAACCATGTTGACATACCTCTAATTTAAAATTGCTTATGATAGTCTCACTTCACCACCCCTGAATGAGGCTGAATTAAGACACCAGGGTAATGAATGAGTTACCATATTAACAGTGACGTATCTCCCTGTTCCACAGAGCCAACATCAGACTAATTTTCATGTGGAAGTCATGCTGTCACTGGGATTCATTGCTATTAAGAATCAGTTAAACATTAATTAACAGGCATTTAAACTTTTACTAGGACAAGTTTAGTGAAAAATTCTCCATTGGTAGAATAGTAATTGGCTTTCTAAATTTCACAGATCCCTTAAAAATGATCTTTTTTATATACATGCCCCATTGCTCCACCATTTCCAAGTACAGTTCATTTGGTAATCATGTACAGACAGACAGACAATTCATCTGTTTCTTTTGACACTTTGGTTTAAAATCTCATTTAATACGATCATTTCCTAAAAGAATCAAGAATGTAGCAAGAGAAGAAAATGCAAATGGAAGCATTTATCATCCTTAAAAGAAATACAAGAAAAGATTGTTAATATTCAGAACTCACTGACATTTTAATAGAAATAGTAATTTCCAAGCGCTCTCTCCAGGAGCAAAAACATAATGGAAAATTTCAGTCTGCTATTCCTTGCTTCATGCTACTGTATCTTCTCATTTTAAAAAAATCAATACAAGCTATTAATCATTTCACTCCATGTCCAATGATTGCATGCATTGAAAGGTGAGCTGTAAAGGTCTAAAAAAAACCTAAACAAGGTAAGTAAAAAGTCAAATGGCTATATAAACACTCCATAATTAGGAGGCAGACATTTCAAACTAATATTTACATTATACACTGGTCCTCACCTTCCTTTTACAGATCTCAACCTCCTCATTCAGTTGCAACACAGAGACACACAGAAGGCTGATTATTTCTCTACCTTCAGTGACCTTATCTGGAGCAAAGAAGAGGCAGCCAGGAGCCAGGACAGTATTCACCAATCCAGAGCTCTTCCTTGCCCCCTTCATCTTAGTTGGGTTTTTTTCCCCTTAGCTATTATATATAGGAAATATAAATAGAATCCTAAAGCACTGAATGAAGTGAGCTTCCTTTTCCCTTCTTGCAGACTTCTTTCTTCAGGTTCACTCACTCAAGATCCTCAGTTTGGCAGTCAAGTGCGTATTGGTATATCTCAGTTGAGCAAAGAGCTGACCAAAAGCATTATCAGCTTCTCAAAGCAGGAGGAGAAATGCTGTTCTGCACTGTGCAAAGTGCTGCCCATCTCAATCACTGAAAGCTCTGTCTGCATCTTGCACCCAGGTTGTGACACCGGACTTATCCAACAGCAGACATGAGTAGGTCCTCAGAGAAGGCAGGTTGTGCAACTGCACTGACCACTGTGTCGTTACACCATTTCAGACCACATTGATTATTTTCATTAAGTTTGTCAATTATTAAAGATTTTGTCGAATCCTCCCAGCCTCCTCTCACTCTGTCAGTGCACAGCAATGCAAACACTAACCCACACCTTGTGTACACCTCAGAATTTTTCAGCACTATTAAAGCAAGACCTGGTGACAACCACCACTGCTGTGGGGACCATTAGAGACCTCCCAGTAAATTCATTACAAGCACTTCCAGGAAAGAGCAACATTTGCTCTTAAAACATTGCATTCTCCAGAACTGCAACCAGCACAGCAAGAACCCTTACAACAACTAGATTTCTAGATGCTGACCTTTTCTAATTTTCTATACAAAACCTGCTCAATACCAATGGGAACACAAAGCCCACAGCATGGGAAAGATGACTTGCATATTCAGAGACATCCTGACCTGATCACAGCAGCATCTTTAATTTAATGCTGCCTTTACCGCTCATGTAATGCCAGCAAATTAAAGCCTTCACATTTTAAACAATTATTGATTTGTCTGATTTATGAATAAAAAAGAAAGCTCAGTAGAAATGTTCTTTGGGCTGTGGCTGGAAGCATTGCGCTCTAACATGAGCACAGCCTGCCCTCTAGAGCACTGCTTGCCCTGGCTGAGAAGAACCCTCTGCTGGAGCTGACTTACACCCAGGATTTAGCAAAGAAAAGTGAACCTGTGGGATCACTTTAGTTCTTCCTCAGACGAATTGGAAGTGACAACTTTTCCAGTTAAAAGTATTTGAGCCTTTGAGCTAGAAAAAAGGTTTTCAGGTTCAAGGTTAAATCATAATGAACTACTATAAGCATGAGAAAATGACACAGGAAAAATCTTGCCCAGGAATCTGAGCATGATGCTTTAGTACCACTGGAGCTGCCTCTGCAATGCAACAAAAGGAACTGTCTCTCTGACACACCAAAGCCTGTGCTGAGCTATCATCTGCTCTCCAGCGGCCAGATGTAAGGAAAAAATGGCATTAAATTCTACCAGGTACAAAAATTCTACACACTCCCGTCTGAGCTGGCATGGTCTCAATGAGAACTCTTGCTGGAACGCACACCTGTATTATGACTCTGGTTATTGTCTATGTATAACAACAACTCTCAGTCTCGCCTGGAGCTGCTGGCTGCACTGGAGAGCCATTTGCTTGGCTCTCAGACAGAGAAACCTTGGCTTCTTCCCCCCTGCACACAAGCAAATCAGATAGATGTTGCAGGAAGGGAGGGAAAAGCAGACAGACAGAGGAATAAAGGGATCCTTGCTCTGTCCCTTCACCACTGCACCCTCCTTTGTCAGAGTAGTGAATTCCATCCATGTTAGTAGCATGGCCACATGGGACACAGCAGCCCAAAAAACTTCAGCCCTTTCACCACACACCTAGTGATACCCGTTGCACGTGCCTAGATAAGACACGGTATGACCCAAGAGCAAATCACATAAGCAGGAGAACACAGATGTAAGTTGTCCTCTGAGTTCATGTTGTCTTTTGGGTGATTTCAGATTCCCTTTGAGGATTCAAGGCATTACAGAAAAGTACTGGGTACTTTTTAATCCTGAAGTTCTTTACAGGAGTTGACAAGCCAGATTCTCAGGTCACTTTAGAAAAATATTCTCAATTTGCCAGCAAAAGCCACCATGCCACTTGTATATCCTGCACTGGTCCACTTCCACACTTCCCTAGACCAATCAGACAGTGGCACTGTAAGATACATCTAGAATGGCAAAAGAAGAGAATTTCAGCACTCCACCATAAAAGGTATGGAAATCTTGGGGTATCTTTACACAACAGGTTGAGATCTTAAGGTTTGACCTGGCACAGCCAGGGGGGAGAAGAAGAAACCAATGTTTTGTCCAACGTGATTTACCTTCTTTCTCTGCTTGGGTTCAGTCCTTCACCCTCACCCAGGTCTGGCAGAGGAGGGAAATAAACTACAAGCTGCCATGGGCGGGAGCAGTGGTTGGGGGTTTTCTCACAAATAGCCAATGTAGTTCATAGTGATCTGTCAAGATGTAGAAAGAGCAAGTGTTTGGCAGAAGGTGGAGGGAGAGGTATTTGTGGTAAATGAGAGTGAAGGTTCAGGGCTGGGCAGACAGATGGAGGCTTACAGGCAGAAGCAGAATAGAATAGGCAGAAAGTGAGAGCATCTTAGCAGCGTGTTTAATTTCAGTATGCTGGCTCTTTTGGGCAACAACCTGAGCAGCTGCATTCACTTCATGCACAGACACCTCTAAGGATCCTCTCATACATGGAAATCACTGAAATCACAAATGAAATATATCTGTCTCCCTGATGCATTGCAAAAGCTTTATCACTAGACACACCCACACAGTGCAGCAGACTCTGAGGAAAAAAAAGAGCAAAATGCACCAGAAAAAAAAAAAAGGCTCGATTGTGTGCCTCCCAGGAAACCTTGATTGCTACTACTAAGGAGGAAATATAATTAAACCATTTGAAGTCATCAGAGGCCCCTGATCTGATAGAACAGGGGAGGGAGGACAGGGTTTGTGCAGCCACAGGAGCTAGATAGGTGTTTGCAGACAAGATGCTAGATAGAGCTTCTCTTTACTGGGTGAATATATTCCTGAAATTTGATCCCAATGTCATCATCACTTTCTGTTAATCCTCACAAAGGTGCAAGAGCATCTTCCAGTGATCAAAGGAATTTAAAATCTCCTGTCTTTGTGTTCAGTGGCCAGCACAGCTGACAGGCTGCATCCCCTTCCTGCCACCAGGAACCAGAGCAGCAGGAGCAGAGCACCAAGAGCCAGCACCTTAGGCTCAGATATGTCTTGCACAACTTAGCTGACAAAATTCAGCCAGATAACCGTGCCAGCTACAGCAGACACAGACCACTTGCCTTGCAGACAGCAATATTAGCTATTCTGGTTTTATTCCTTGTAACAACTTTTTCTCTCTATTTTGGGAGCTGGAAAATTTCACCTGCACTAATATGCTTCAGCTCCCATCTCATAAAAAACATTTGTGTTCTTCAAGCAGAATATGAATCACTGTAATGGACTAACAGCTTCTACTTCTACATAATAATGTAAGACACATAAAGTTCCAACCATTTGAAATGGGCACTTTATTTATGTTTGGGCAGAGAGGGAATGGCACATACAACAGTGCTTTTGCACTTCTTTGAGCTCAGTTGATGATATCAGCCGACATTTCCCTTGCTGCTGGAAAGGCTTTCTTATAAGCAACCATGGTACAGGTCTTTGAGTATCCAAACCATAAGATGCAGTGACGTGAAAGCAAAGATGTGTTGTGTTTTTTGAATCCTTGCAACTTCCCATCCTACTTAGATTTTAAGTTGTGGCATTTAATAACAGAGGGGAACAGTTCTGCAGAAGTTCACTTGGGGTTTGCTGAGCAAGGCCTTATCTTACTTCATGTTTGCAAATTTTGTTGCCTTCTCAACTAACTTGAATGTCTATGAACACTTCTGTACCAGGCATTTCCAAAAATCGCTCATGATGTGAACTGGTAAAATAGCAGAGTGATTAGATCGAACTGGATAATTTCAGTTGAACTGTCACTTCTGTTTTAGTTGCTGAACATTTTATACACTGTTGTGCTACTTAAACGGTTAAATAATTACTAGATCTAGATGAAACTCATCAGCAAAATATGATGGCTGGATTTTTCCTGAACTTTATAGGCAACCCTTGCACTTGCATTAAAAACAAATTTCAGGAATCAACTTCCAAAACTGTATTTCTAACACAATCCTTTTTCTACTTACAATTTTCTGTGGAAGTACAGTAGAAGTTTGTTTGGGATATTCTGGTTTACATACAGAAAGTTGCTATCAAGATTAGCTGTTAGCACCCCTCATACATCCTAGCTAATTAAGAGACTGTCAAGCAAATGGCAGACTTGCAAAACTCCGTCCTCTTCAACACTACTATGCTGCTGCTCTTTGTGAGGTTTGTGTATTGCATCAGGCACAATCAACACCTGTGCACCCTCCCAAACCATTAACAGTACTAATAAATTAGTGATAAGCAAACACAAACCACACCCTCCAGGGAAATCAATCAAAATGTTTCTTTACTCAGCTAAGCCCATGTCAGCAGATCACCCACACAAAAAAACATCCTGAGTGGGACAGACACAAACCAAAAAGTGAACTAAGTGAACTGAGTGTAGCTGCTTATTTAAGTAATGAATGTGCTAACTGTAAATTTTTAATCATTTTTTTCAATGAAGTATTCTTTCTGGATATTCAAGTCAGCAGGAAGATTTCTAAAGTTGATGCCCTGTATGAAATAGAAATACAAAAATTATGGCATGAAGCCCAGTTTAATCAAATTAGGAATTCTAAGTCTGGAAACAGACCTATGTTCTTCAGACAATGACTCTTACATGCAAATGTAGAGAAAAGAATCTCAATAACTTTTGCAACTAACACAGAGTTCAAACTCAGTCATTAAATTCACTTTATTAAACTGATTTTTCACCTTAATTGTACATGAGTAAGGTGAGTTACAGTGGAGGAATCATGAGCTGTGTTTCACCACTTTGGCAGCACAGATCTGTAGAAAATGTGGTGCAGTGGAGCTTGTCCAGAAGGGTATCTTTCAAATGTCATTCTGCACTTATGGTCAGCCATTACCTTTCTTCCATTGTTGCTGCAAATGCAGATGCCTTCCTATCAAAAAAATCTATGTTCTACAATATTTGTACTTCAAACATAGGCATTTCCTCTGACTGAGACAGATTAGATAGAATTGCCAGCTGTGTTCTGCCTCCATTTCACACGTTTCCACGATAAACATGGGTTTAACTCATGAGAAGAAATTTCTGGGTTAGTAGCTGGGAAACATTTGACAGTATTAGGAAAATATCGTTTGGTGTTTTGGGGATTAATGTAAGCCTGAGAATACCAAAAATGAAGAGGCACTTTGTAATGAACGTTTTGCTCAAAAGCCAAATCTCAGAGCACATCAAAGGCATATGCTACCTTCTGTTAACTGGCATCTTAAGGAACCTTGAGTTGTAAATGCACACACACACACCACACACACACACACACACGCACACGCACACAGACTCTTCTGTCACCAAGCCAGGGAAAGCAGAAGGGAAAGTTGGCCAAGAGGTCAACAACCCTTTCATCTCATAGCTCACCCACATGACACTCTCTAACTGCCAGCTCTCTGACTGGTAAGAGGAAGGCAGAAGACAGCGTGAAGGAAGAGCCAAAGGCTCTGGTTTTTCCTTCTGGTTTTTCATATGATGGAGCTGAACTAAATAGAAAGAAATTATTATTAGTATCAGCACACACAGTAACACAGACAATACCCACAGCCACTCTGTACTTAACCTATCTCTGCATGTCTTCCAACTCCAGTGGAGAAAGATCAAAGCTGGAGTAAAGCTCCTGAGTAGGGTAAACAATAGAGGTACTTGTCGCTCTTGTAGTGTTTGCCTTTATCAGTCTCATAAGATGTAACAAGAGGAGAACTCATAGTCATCAATTTGACAACAGAAGTGAGCCAAAAGAAAGGAAGAAAAGCCAGCTCTTGTTTACTAATCTTTTGTCTCATATTCCACGTAACATCTGGAAATTCAAAGACTACATAACAATCCAATTATCAACTAACTTTCCTTGAAAGGACTAGATCACCTGTTATGTGACAGGAGCCATCACAAACATGGACAAAGATGGAATCAAGGGCAACAGACCCACAATTATTCCCAACCACTTGAACAAGGAGATTTCTACCAGAAAGCCCTATTACCTTTGAATGAACTATTTTTTCCACACAGAATTACATATGGAGCATGAGGCAGACAGAGCTACAGAAGCCTATCTAGTAACAACACCTTGAGAGGAGCTCCAGAGCCTCAGCTTCAGCCAACCAAGTGGTGTTCTTCCAAACCCAAGCCAGCTGTTCCATCCTTATAAGGGGAGAAGAACTTGACAGAAAGAAGCAGAGGTGGGGGAAGACTTGACTTCAAAGTCATTGCACAAGCATTATAATAAGAGGAAAATCAGATGAAAGACTGTGTGTTTTTCCCCAAATCCCAGAACTTTCCTGGATTCTGTAAGGAAAAACAGGTAAAAACAGGTAAAAACACCTAATTTAAGAAAATTAAAATAAAATGTTTTCTAAGCTCCCATTCCAGTCACATCCAGCTTAACACCACATGTTGTTTAGAGCTCCTGCAGTCAAAGAAACCATAGTCCCAGGTTTCAGAGAGGAAAAGCACAATCAGTCCCTCCCCAGATCTGCAGTACTTACCAAAGCAAGATACCACTGACAGAACCTTGTTACAATAGATTGGTACCTGTTTAGACAGCACAACTGATACAGGTTCTAACAAAATACAGCTTGTTTGTTCCATGACTGCAATGGATAACACAGGTGGCACTTCACTTTGACTGTTCTGATTACAGAAATATAATAGAAATCGATTCTGAACAGAATCCTTTCTGCAGGAATACAAAAATATGTTAATTACACGGTGCTACTGAACTGCATTCTATCATAAATTATATTCTTAGGTCTAATTTCATGCCTTCCTCACATAAAATTAGGAGACAGTCTTTTGAAGGCATTGTAATTAGATCAGATCAAACTGATATAAGGAAAAAATCAAGCCATTATGAGCACAGGCTACACCACTGCCATCATCTAGAGGATAAAACTGTCATAGTAAGATGTAATTTTTCTCATTTTGAATCTTTAAAATAAAATTGGAAGCACAGAACAAACATTAATTTATTATTATGTAAACCATGCATAGCATTTTTAAACTGCATTTAGGTATTCTAGGAAAAAAAGAAAAGTTCCAAGAACTGTACCATGACATAAAAATACAGAGGGTCAGGAATGTAAGGGAGAGGTATTAGAGCTTCCTTCCAGTACTAGATTTTGAAACAGAAGATCTTTCATGTCTTATAGACTTTGTCTGATTCTTCTCTTGCTTAAAATTTCTTCACAAGGCAGGAATTAAGGAACAGTTACTGCTGTCTCACATAAAAGGGAAGTCAGGGTTTGGACACTTGAGTGAATGCTACCAGATGCTCTGAACCTCTCAGAGGTCCCTGAAGTGGCACGGGGGCAAATTGTTTCCATTTCCATACTACCTGTGAGTGCAGGTGCTTATTGCCACTGTTCAAGGCCTGTGACACTGCATAGGTTCCTAGAAGTCTCCCATCTTAGTGAACTGTTTTTAAACACACTTGTAACACAATTATCACTGATTCTAATGCTTAAAGTTCTAAGGGGGTTTAAACAGGAGAAATTAAATGTAAAGAAAATGCTTTTTCTATATTTCCATAAAGAAAGAAAAGATCCACAACAAAGGTAAGTGTAGAGTCTTGCATCTGGGCAAGCACAAACCCAGGTACCGGTATAGGTTGGGAACTGACCTGTTGGAGAGCAGTGTAGGAGAAAGGGACCTGTGGGTCCTAGTAGACAGCAGGATGACTATGAGCCAGCAATGTGCTCTTGTAGCCAAGAGGGCCAACAGCATCCTGGAGGCGATCATAAGGGAGGTGGTTAGCAGATCCAGAGAGGTTCTTCTCCGCCCCTACTCTGCACTAGTGAGACCACACCTGGAGTATTGTGTCCAGTTCCGGGCTCCTCAGTTCAAGAGGGACACAGAGCTGCTGGAGGGTGTCCAGCGTAGAGCAACAAAGATGATGAAGGAAGTAGAACACCTCCCTTATGTGGAAAGGCTGAGGGACCTGGGTCTGTTTAGCATGGAGAAGTGGCTGAGGGGATTACAAATATGTGAGGGGTAGGTGTCAGGAAGATGGAGCCAGGCTCTTCTTGGTATTATCTGGTGATAGGACAAGGGGCAATGGTTGCAAGCTGGAACATAGGAGGTTCCATATAAATATCAGAAGGAACTTCTTCACAGTGAGGATGACAGAGCATTGGAACAGACTGCCCCAGGGGGGTTGTGGACAAGACCCATCTGGACATGTTCCTGCGCAACTTGGTCTAGAATAAGCTTGATGATGCCATAGGGATTAAAAATGTGCAGTATCTAGAGAGATGCTCTTTAGGCAAAAAAAAATAAGGCAAAAATTTTCAAGAACAAAGTAATCCATCATGACTTCTCTTCTGATAGTCCAACTTCTAAAGATAAAAAGGCAAAAATTTCATCACTGTGAGCAGCATTTCATAAAGGGCAAGAAGCAGAGTTGCCCAAGTCTCTAGGAATCCCTCCTGCCCAGTTTCATATTTGCTTGGGACATCACTGGTACAGTGGTTGCTCCAGTCAACCACAGGAAGTGGCACAAGACCAGCTTCCACTAGAAAGGATTCTTTAGGTCAAACTTTCTGCATGGAGCAGAGCTCTCCTTTGATATTCTGATAAAAGAAGCCTTCAGATCTAAAAATATCCCCAGATGACACAAACAACCTCATAAGAGAACAAAACCGATTAGCAGGTTTTGCATTTCATTTTACAAGATGCATTATTTAAACTGGAAGTGACGTTTTGTCAAGAAGCCAGCTTTGCAATTCCTTTTATTTCATTTTTGTGACAAAACCCAGCAGCACGTCTTTTGCAGTTCTCCCTTATTTATTAATTCCATGAATAAAACATTTGTCTGGTGACTAATTCACCCTGACTCTTTGGCCACTGATCCTGCCCTTTTTATTCCTTTAGGGAGTGGATTTCCTTCCAAATTTAAATGGCAGGGCTGAAGAACACTTTACTGATGGCATGTACACAAGCAGTGCTGTTCTTCCTCGAGGAGCTGATTTACCTCCCTCAAGAAAAAAACCCACTGCTTTGATTAAGGATATTAAATTATTCATAAAGAGAAAAAACCCACAGATCTTTGTCAAATGTTGTCAGCTCTTTCCTTAGGTGATGCTAATAGGCACAATTATATCAATTTTTATACCAGTTAGGACTGAGAATAAGAAGAATCACTAGCCTCAGCAAAGTCGGAGCAAGTCCTGTAAAAGTACATAACTGGTTTAGTCAGAAATGTACTTCCTCAGCTTAAAAGAATAAAAACCAATTTTGTAGAGCCCTAAGAGAGGAGAAGCCTTCTGTCTATAGATCTCAGCACTCCAACTCACTTTAATTACATCAAACTTTGGGTTTTTATTTTAACAACATGACTATGTCAAATAACCCAGGGTAAAATGAAGGCATTGTGTCCTCAGTGAAGTTAATCATGGAATCATAGGATCCTTATGGCTAGAAATGACCTCCAGGATCACAAAGTCCAGCCCTCATCTGAACATCTCCCCAACCCCTAGACCATAGCCTCAAGTGCTCTATCTATTCACCTTTTAAACACCTCCAGGGATGGCAACCCCACCACCACACTGGGCAGCCTGTTCCAGTTCCTAGCTACTCTCAGTAAAGAACTTCTTCCTAATGTCTAATCTAAACCTCCCCTGATGCAACTTCAGGCTATTTCCCCTCATCCTATCATTAGTAATATGGAAGAAAAGACCAGCAGCAGCCTCGCTACAACCTCCTTTTAGGTAGCTGTAGAGAACTAAATGGTCTCCTCTCCTCTTCTCTGGACTTAACAACCTCAGTTTCCCTCAGCCACTCCACATAGGGCCCATTTCCCACACCTCTCACCAGCCTTGTAGCCCTTCTCTGGACCCGCCCCAGCAACTCAATGTCCAAAACTAGACACAGTACTCAAAGTGTAGTCTCACGAGCGCAGAGAATAGGGGCANCAAAGTGTAGTCTCACGAGTGCAGAGAATAGGGGCACCATCACTTCCTCCCTCCTGCTGGTTACATTGTTCCTGATACAGGTCAGCATGCCATTGGCCTTCTTGGCCACCTGGGCACACTGCTGGCTCATGTTCAGGCAGCTGCCAACCAACATCCCCAGGTTCTTTTCAGGCAGGCAGAATTCTAGCCACTCTTCCCCAAGCCTGCAGCATTGCTGGGGGTTGTTGTGACTGAAGTGCATGACCCAGCAGTTGGCCTTGTTAAACTTCATCCCATTGGCCTCAGCCCATCACTCCAGCCTGTCCAAATCCCTCTGCGGTGCCTCCCTACCCTCAAGCAGATCCACACTGCCACTTAATTTTGTGTCATTTGCAAATTTACTGAGGGTGCATTCAATCACCCTCATCCAGATCATTGATAAAGATGTTAAACAAGACTGGTCCCAAAACTGAGCCCTGAGGGACATCGCTTGTGACTGGTCACCAACTGGATTTAACCCTATTCATCACAGCTCTTTGGGCTTGGCCACCCAGCCAGATTTTAACACAGCAAAGGGTCCACCAGTCTAAGCTGTGAGCTTCCAGCTTCTCCAGCAGAATGCTGTGGGAAACAGTGTCAAATGCATTCCTGAAGTCCAGGCAGACAACATCCACTACTTTTTCCTCATCCACTAGGTGGGTCACCTGATCATTGAAAGATACCAGGTTGGTTAAACAGGACTTGACCTTTCTGAATCCATGTTGGCTGTGCCTGATCCCTGTCTTGTCCTGCAACTGCCACGTTATCATCCCCAAGATGAACTGTTCCACACAGTCTTTTCAGGCGATCAAAGATCTCAGACCCAGTTTATTATTCTAATATGAATAATCAACTTTTCAGCTACTGTTACTCGAGGACAATGTAGAATTTAATTCAAACACCTGTAGCCGAGAGCAGCCAGCTCTTGGATCATTGCACAATGCTTATAGCAACTGTGGAACAACCTGACAATCAGAAATTTCTTTAAAATCCAGCAGTTTCATCAGTGTTAAATAAGCTCAGAGTGAGTTATTACCTTTTCTCAAAAGCCACAGGAACTGGTGCCAGAAAACTCAAGCATAAAGCGTTTTTCTGTGCAGTAAAATTGAAATAAGTAAGGAAGACATTTATCACCCTCATTCTCAACTGAAAGTCAATGGACTCCCAGAACTCTGTTTAAAAACCTAATCCCTTTATGGTAGGTGAAAGAAAGGTGGCAGAGCTCCTGCATGAGCAAAAGGAGAGAACTGTCACATTTCAATCCCAGAGCTGCCAGCACCTCCTCCCTACTCAATTCACTGACAGGAGGGTTTCTGAAATTGGATCTGCATGCAGTTGACTCCAGAACTGCTCTAAGCAACAGCTCAGCTCTTTCCTACTCTCCTGAATACTCCGATCCAGCTGCATATTCACAGAGTGGGGGAAGAAACCAGAGTGTGAGTTCTGGTACCAAGTTTTCGTTCAGTATTATGCAGAATTCACACATAGATGTTTTGCATCTATGCACTACATTGAATTCAAGAATGAAAACAAACCAAACTGAAAGTCCATGAAGCAACTCTAGCCCTAAGGTAAATTACCCAGCCATTAAAGAAAGGAACCAAAGGCTACAAAGATGAAACCACACTGTAACAACAGCCACTAGACTATATTAAAGGCTAGAAATACTGAAAAGGTAACATTGTCACTTTGTCACATCTATCCCTACAAACATGCCAGCAAGCTCACAGCTTCCAACTGTCTCTGTATGGTCAGAAAATGACACTTTGTTACTTTATTTCTTTCATATTACTGATCCAGAGAGCACTGAAGCATTTTTGAACACAATTCTGTGCAATAACAGCATTGGAGAGATGCCACATATGCACACTGCAGAAACCAGAGCCAAAGACTTTTTAAACTGCAGCCTTGACATTTTCAATTTGCACTTTGCATCACAAAGTAATGAATGTGCTTGCGTTAAGAGCAATGGAAGTGACAGAACTCCCTCCCCATAACCTCTTCTGGTGCATGGTGGAAGGCTTAGGTGACATCCTAGAGAAACCACCACTTGTTTTTGACAAAAGATATTCCAGACACAGCTTGTCTTCAGAAGTACCCAGAGATCCTCAGCATGCCAAAACAGGTTCTCCACAAATAAGCTTCTGCCACACTCCAAGCCTCCCAAACAGCACACATGATCCAAGAACACGGGACACCAAATGACATGGCCAAGAAAACACTGTGACTTTATTTCAGGCTTCTTTTCAGAGAATCACTTATGTTGGAAAAGCACCTTAAGATCATTAAATCTAACTGCAAACCTAATGCTGCCAAGTCCACTGCTAAACCATGTCCTTAAATGCAGGGTCTTTTAAATACCTCCAGGATGATGACTCCACCACTTCCTTGGGCAGCCTATTTCAGAGCTTGATAATCCTTTCAGTGAATATATTTTTCCAAACGTCCAATCTAAACTTCCCCTCATGCAACTTTAATGACTTTGTCTTTACAGCTTAAAGTCATCATGTAGTCTGATACACACAGTAGGCAGGAGCAAGAGATGGCTTGATGTCACAAGTCATGACAGTTCAGATTTGATGATCAACATTAATTCCAGGCTCAGTTTGAGTAACCTGCCTTTGACTAGAAGCTGTTACAGCTCTTCTGCAGGAAGTTCTTATCCCTTTTGACCCCAGAAGTACTTCTGTGCTGCTACAGAACACAGATCTAATCTTGCTAGGCCACCTATGGAGTTGGCATTTTAGCTCCAGGTATCTATGTGAAAGATACAGCACCCCATTTGTCATATCCTGGTTTTACATAGGCTACTACAGGATCCTTTGTCATGAGGACAAAGGCCAAAATAAAGTGAATGTGAGATAAATATTCATTGAGAACACAACTAATAGGGTTTCACAGGGATTAAGTCCAGAAATTGGAAAACAGAGCATGAGAGAATGCATTATTAAATTATGCATTTCTCTGAGCATATGAGTAATACAGAACTGAAATTGATAAACAAAGCTCTAGATGCCACCAGCATTATGTGAAAGAAATAATTGTAAATACTGCACAATCACTTCAGTTAATTATAGCAAAAGAATACTTCACCTCAATGCTTCAATTTTCCTGTACCTATTGTATAATCCACAGGTGGAAAAAAAATACCCTGATCAAATTACATCTCATAAACACTCACAGAAGATGACGTATCAGCATAATTTAAAGGATCAGAATTGAAAAATTAAAGCATAGTTTTCTATTACCAGAGCTCTGATATTTTTGGATGAATAAATATGACTGCAACAGCACACACCAGTTACCAAGGATATTCTTGCTGTGCTTAATCACAGAGTTGCTCCCTGTAGCAAGGCTTAAACTCTGGCTGCACTGAAGGGTTTTTTCCTTTCAAGTTTCTAAAGGAACAGACCAGAAATAAGTAGAAGTATGAAGCACCACAGCCATTAATCTTACATCATCATTTTTCTTCCAGAGATTCTTAACTAATGAAGTAACAAAATAATGACAAATTAAGTCCTCCAACACAATGTGATTTTAAAAATCCTCTGACAATCTCTGTATCACCTGAAATTAAATATTATTGATTATATGCAGCCCTTATTCATCTGCTCTTATCTACAGATGTAAGGTCAGGTGATTTCCAAGTGCAAATTACAGTCCATGGGGCACATCATAGACACTAAGTGTGAACAAGACAGGTAAGTGCTAACAGGATTTTCACAACTGTTTTCAAGCAAGAGTTACAGCAAATGTGATTCCAGACATCTTACTTAATGCCTGCCTGGAGTATTAGCTTCTTGAATTTCTGAAAAAACCCTCATGGTCAAATTTTATATGACACTTGTGATGTACTCAGCACATGTCTACATTCCAGCAGAACACCCAAGAATCAATCTAAAAGCATCAATGAATGGTGAGTTCAGGGCTGAGCTGGAAAGGTATAACATGAAAAAACTCGTATGTTTCTTTTCTCAGCCATAGAATTTGCAGCAGGTCTAACAGAAGATAGAACAGCAGTGATTAAAGAAACATCACCCTGTTGTAGCAAATTGTCTTTAGGTGTCTAATTTCCACCTTTAGAGTATTAAGAAAAAATAAGCTTATGAGGATGTAACAATGATCTCATATTTGAGCTCCAAGTGGCTGTTTGGTAGATGATGACTTGAAGCGATGAAAAAGCCATCAGCTATGTGATTTCTGGCACCCACCACCTTCTCACTCTGAAAGGTCCTGTGTGGGGCCCATACCCCTTCCTAGCCACCTGTTTTGCTTCTACTGGCAAAGGAAGTATACAATGTTTGAAGGGAAGATATCAGTTTATAGTTTTAACTGCCTATCTCGCCTTTAAAACATTAAAACCCAGAAATCCTGTTGAATTAATAACAATTTCTGGCTTTAACAACAAAAAAAAGAAGCTGTTAATTGAGCCCAAGGGAGCACTGGCTCCAGGTGAGAACTCTGCGTTCAACTTAAACTCTTCCTGTTTCTCACTCCCCCTCTCGTACGTTTTTATTAACAACATCATAAAAGCAATACTTTGCTTCCAGCCTGGATACCTACAGACTCTGTTATTCTTGTTTAGCAGCTGAAGCTTGCACTTCAGAAACACCACAGTTGGTTGGATATGGACTAAACTGATGTAAGGAAAAAGGGGTCAAGATAGGATTACATAAGAAAAGCATATAGTCAACTAATTCTGAAGTCTTTTCACATGGCCTGAACACGACTCTGGCAGCCTCAAGCAGCTTCTGTCCTCTTTACAGTTATTCTGTGTTCTCAGGCCACTATAAAGGCTCTGGGGAGAAAAGGAATCAGTACCAAACATCATTAATTTAGAGCTACCATTTTCCTAGTTCCTCAAAACAAGCATAATAACTCTGTTCTTCAATACAGTATTTCAGCCAGAAATAATAACTAATATCTAAGGATAATACACCTGTAATTCCCACTTCCAAAAAAGACCAACACGTTGATTTGACTGCATAAGAAAAAGAGCCTCACTTCTGCAAATATGTTCTCAAAACCCATCCGCTTGTCCTGGGCCATTGGCTGCAGAAGCCAGACCTGCATCTGAGCAACAGCAAAGTCAGAGCACTTACACACCACACAGAGGGTTTCTGGACCTGTGTGTAATAAGAATTTACAACATGTACGTGGGGAAGGAAAGAAAATAAAAATGCAACAAATAGACAAAGAGGAGCATTCTGGGGCCACAAAAGTGCAGGAAGGCTCAGGGAGGCTCTAAGTCACACCATAGGCAATAAGTGCACTCCTCAGGGTTTAAATTGCTCATCCCTGTAATGGGTTCTCTGTATTCATTTGAGCTGTGTCCTCCATGACATGGGTTCACAGTGTTTGTGACAGATGTACTGTACCTCCATGATAGCTGGGGTGACAATACTCATTTCAGACAACATTAAGACACTCATATATTTGTTTTGTTCAGAAAAGCCCCTGCAATATGGTTTGGCAGCATTCCAAGGCAAGAAAAACTACCAAAGCTCTCCTTTTGCACCCCAAGGAAAGCAAAGATAGCACCACAGAAGGGTCTTGCCATTTTTTGAGAGCACTTACAAGAAATAAAACAATGGTGCATTGCCTCTTGTTGCACAAACACCAGTCTGTTTCCCACAGTGTCAGTGCAGCTCCCAGCTCTCTAAGCAAGAAGCAGCTTTATCATCTGCAGCATGAAAGAAGGATGTCAGGATTCTGCTCATGACTAATGACTTCATGCTGTAATGCTTCAGAACTGTACCTTGAGTTAAATAACTTCAGAAAATTAATTGAAGAGTTATCCAAGCAAGAAGAGGGTGAAAAGCTTCAGGACTGCATCCTGCACTTCTAGATGCACATCAGTATTTGCTTCAATGTCTGCCTTGAGCTTGCAGCTTCTGTTGTTGTGAGATGTGGACACGGTGGGGAAGGGAAGAAAAAGAAGGAAAAAGAAAAATAAAAAAGAATCACCTGAAACTGGAGATAAGTAACCAGAGAAATTACAAAGCTGGTCTGTGCGGTAAAAAGCCAGTGTACAGAATCGATTGAAGCTTTCAATACAGGGGAATAAGGGTCTCATTTCAGCTGCTGATCAGTTTTGATTCAGCACCACAATAAGACACTATGTGCCATGGTTGCACTTTGTTAAGAAAGGTTTCTACTTAAAAGTCTTTATTTCCTTAAGACACATCCAATACACTGAATGGTTTCTCTCTTGATGAGCACTATTCACACAAAGTTCACAAGCAGAGATCACAATAAATGACACATGGTACTGGGCTTCTGTGTCAACAACCCCTCCATTGCACCAGTTTAATTCATGGAAGAAATATTTTTTGAAGCATACAATGGTGAAAAGAAGGCAAACAGAAGAAAATGCTGAATGTAAAAAGAGAGAAGTAAAGTTCAATGAAAGGTCAGTAGTTACAGGAGCCCACAGTTCACAAAACAAAAGACAACACATTCAAGTAGAAAGCACTACAGATGCTGGTCTTTTCTGCAGAACTGTAGCCTATCCATAACCGTTCCCTTCAATGAAAAGCCAAGAGCTGCCCATCTCTGACCCCTGAATACAATCAGCAGCTGACACTGAAGTGCAGCATCACCAACCACTGCTTCTACCAGGACAGCTACTCCCATTAATCTTCTCTGTCATCAAGAATTTGTTTGTGCAGATCTCAAAACAAAGTTTGGCATAAAAACTGAATCAAAATTAAAACATTCTGAGGAATATTTTTCCCTTTCCTGTGGAGAATGTTCTGGACAAAAACAGGTAGTGAACGACTACTGAAAATAGACTTAGAAAACTCTACAGCAGGTACAGTCAATTAGCCAGGGAAGAAGTATTATTCAGCCAGTAAAAGGAACAGCTATGTCTGCAGTCTCTTGCTACATTCAAAATCAACAAGGGTCATTTCAGTCTCTCTTAAGCAGGAACACAAGAATCGAAAATGCAGAATTTGTGTAATAAGTAAGAAGCTATGGTAGAAAGTGTCTAAGTGAGCAGTGCTTTCCTATGATCTGCACATGAACAATCATCCCATGCTCTTTCCCTTTCTCTCCTGCAAAAGGGAACAAGGACTCGTGTGAAGAACATAGGAGGGTGGATTTCAGCAGCAAAAATGCTGCATTGTGGGCTCTTCAGTCAGAGCATTTACAGAGCCTGGTATATTCTGACCAAAGTTACACCCCTGTTATCACCAGATAGCAAATACGTACTGGTCTGTTTATAGAAAAAACATCTAGCTGTAGTTCCCTGCTATAAATCTTGATGCACTTTAAGGGTAAGAGAAATTCATACAGAGTTGGTTTAGTTCTTTATGGTGGAGCCCTTAGAACAGATTGTGGTAATAACAGTAACAAAACTGGGCATGGCAGCAGAAAAAGGTGAATTCCAGGCCAAGCCAGCTCTGTGGTATGTTACTTAAAGAGGCTTTAAATGTAGAGCTCTGATCAAAAAAATTGCAGAACAAGTTAACCACCACTGTTCATCTTTACCCTCGAGGCTATATCTAAAAGTTGCAAATTCTTCCTGCATAACATCTCTAAGGTATCAGCTTGCAAGATCATACAGTCCAAATCCTCAGCCAAGCTCTTGCTCAACATTCATATGTGTATTGGAGACGTTCCCTTCCTTCTTTGATACATGCAAAGAGTTTTCCTCACTTGTCATTGACTCACATCACACTTTTCTCTACTTGTTCCCATGTCTCTAGCACAGACACATGATTCTTGCTTTCCTTTCCTGGGCCTTTGCAAAGCTCTCCCTCCTCTTGCCATCAGCTCTTATGCAAACAGTTCATATTGCAACTATCACCCCTAAGGCATCAGGAGCCTGGGGACACATTCACACAGCAGTCCCCAAAAGCTAATGTCCTGCTCAAGCAGAGCAGAGCTGCAATACTTCCATAGCCAACAGCACTGATTGCTTCAGCTGCTTCTAATGCCCCAACAAGGTCACGCACTGAGTCATGATCTCACACCTGGAGGGAGAAGGAATTGGCTCTATGTCTGCCCTCAAGACTCTCTGGCATCACTCCATTGAGGCTGTTTCTGCAGAGTTGTTGCCATGCAGGACCACTTGCAAAGTCTATAAGATTCCCTCAAGTTTTTCCTACAATAATTACCTGAAGGGAAGTTGCAGACAGGCGGGAGTCAGGCTCTTCTCTCAGGCAACTAGTGATAGGATGAGAGGGCAGAGCCTGAAGCTGTGCCAGGGGAGGGTTAGGTTGGATGTTAGGAAGCCCTTCCTCATGGAAGGAGAGATCAGGCACTGGAATGGACAGCCCAGGGAGGTGGTAGAGTCTCCATTCCTGAAGCTGTTTAAGAAAAGACTGGATGTGGCAGTCAGTGCCATGGTTTAGGTGACTGTGATGGTGTTAGGTCATAGACTGGTCTTGTTGATCTTAGAGGGGCTTTCCAGCCTCAATTCTGTGAATCTGTGATCAACCTCTCTGATATTCCTCCCTGAGTAACTTGTTGATTGCCATGATACTCTTTCAGACTTGACCTTGTCTCTTTGAATCTGGAGCAACAGGCAATTCAACCTATTTAAAGCTAAATTCATCTTTAACTTTACTGCAGCACACAGATTCTTTATAAATATGGAACTGGCAACTGACAATTCAAGTGAGGCAAATACATTCTGCAGTGCTGTGTTTTACTGCTGGGGGAAAATGGGTCAAAAAAGATGGTAAGTACCTCCCAATCACAAAAATTAACACTTAAAATAAGATTCAGAACTCAGGTTTAAAATTCTGAAAAGAGTCACAGGTATCAGTGAGGTTGAAGTGTTATTCCAGGCAGCAAAGCAGAGTTATACTCTGTAAAGATCTGCAATCATAGTGTCATAGAATCATTTAGGTTGGGAAAGACCTTCAAGATGCAAATCCTAGCACATAGCATCAGACCCAAGCATCCAGAACAGGGACTCTGGGCATCACCTGCTCCCTCCCCAGCCTGCAGCCCCATCTACTGTGAGCTGGCTGCTAGCAGCAGCCTTGTCTGAGCACAGAATCATCAGAAACAAATTCTCACAAAAGGCTTTTTTTTCTTTTTTTTCTAGCAACTACTTCTTTCATTTAACACTGTTCAGGCTCCAGTCAGGGAAGTTGCAGTCAAATGTGGATAGGTGAACTCCTGACAGTAGTTCTGAGATAACCCAGATGACTCAAAGATGTGTAGGCTGTGTGCAATTCCCCATGAGATTGAAAGGAAAACTGCTGATTTCTAATACAATCACTTGTAAGGATGAAATTATTTCTATAATGACCTAAACTTGCCAAGTTTGTTAATATTTACCTTAACAACACAAATTAACAACTGGTATAAGTGTTTTTTTCCTAAATTTTATGAGTCTGAATTTGCTAGTCAAGAAGCTAATCTGGACCTGTGTCAAAAGAGTTCTTGCTGTAGATATTGATTTATTACCAACAGGACACATCTGGCAAAGGGGAAAATTATTTTTAAAAAATAAAGTTCCCTTAATTATCAAATTTGCATCATAACCTGAGATACCATCCTAATTTTCAAACCTATCCAAAAATGTCAACTTCTGTGACATGCATCTATTGAACTTATAAACATTTTCTTCAAATTCAATGCAGATTTTGGAAAGACCGTTATAGTTTCTCATTCAAAAAACAACTAAAATAATTTCAATTCTATTGTTCCTTTAATCCTGAGGAGAAAGATTGAAAGGCTCATCATCCAGAAACAAAAAACAAATGCCAAAATGTCCTTTAGCCTAATACAATCCATGCAGTCTGATTCCAGTGTGGCATTTGTCAACATCTCCACAGCACTTTAGTAGGAACAGCAACCACAGGTGAGATCTGAAAGCCCTTTTTTCTAGTCTATTTTTATTTCAGTGCAGAAAATGTAGAAGGCTCAGATGAGGCACAACTGCTACACTTGGTATGGATATGCTGTTCATGTTCTGATATTCCTATTTGATAGTTTTAATAGGTTTAGTAGGCATTAAAATAACCAGATAGATTTCTAGCAGCCTAGACCCTCATACCAGTTGTAATACCAGCATTCAACATACATTTCACTTTGAGTAGCGAGAGGAGGATTAGCCACCTTCTTTTATTTCTTTTTTTCTTCGTTTTTTCTTTCTTTTCTTTTGTTTTAATGAGGGAAAGCAGAGCTGCTTAATAACTTGCCTTACATTCCTGATGTGGAAACTGCTGCAGTAAAACTTAATGGTGGGAAGAGAACTCTGTGAGACTCAACAAGAGAGAACAATTTTGTTTGAAGTAGCTGGATAAATTTGTCTTTACGTTTCATAGCAAGATAATGATCAAGGAATTAAGCCCACTTGTGTTTCCCAATGCAGCCAGTGTCTCAGCAAGCAGTTATGTTACCAACAGCACAAGAAAATTAGAAATCTCAAAAATTAAATGTATCCTAACAAAACAGATACCACAGCAGTGAAGACATTGGCTCAGCTGTATTTAAATCACTGATTTTACTGATATCCTGTTCATCCCCAGCATTGATTTGCACACATACCAAAGATTCTGACAACCAAACACCAATCCCTTCTCTTGCCTTCTCTTGCCTCACTGTTCAGCAGTTGCGAACAAGTGGTTTAGGTACACAGCAGAACTTACACAGCTTTTCCATTGAGCTGAGAAGAGTCAAAGAGGGCACATGTGATGATTCTTTACAGGAGGAGCAGGAATCTCTGATTTCACTTCAAGAAGAGCTGAGATTAGAGTTGTGAGGAAAGGATCTGAAGGTGAGCATTTTTGTGTCGTAATGTTCTCTGGAGCTGTTGCTAAAGAAAACTCCAGTGACAGAAAAATGCAAAGTTCCTTTGTACCTAACAGTTATACCTCAGAGTGACACAACAGCCTCATTAACTGTATTTAAAATGCAGCCAGTCAAGGGGTGTGAAAAGTCAAGTTAAATCTCACAGGATGCAGAAGGACAGACTGTGCCAGCAGTCACTGAGTAACCATCACATTTTCCAGCAGTTTAACAGGTGCACCAGTGCAGGGCATGAGCAGATTTCATCCCCCTTCACAAGACAGTCACTGTGGACTCTGCCGTGTTCCCTGTGAATGTGCTTCCCCACCACTCCAACAGCAGTAAGGTCACATCTGGAGATGTGAGACTGAAGTTTGCTTTTCTACAGTTTATTTTTCCACATGTTTCATCGGTGGCTGTGTAAAATATCAGCAATACCTACAGCAAATAAGCCAAACTGCACTCAGAGACACACACTATCCAGTCTACTCCAGCATGTAGCTTAATGTGACTGTTAGTGAGACTTCACATCCACACTGTAATGAAAGAGAAGACTGGCCACTTTTTCATGGCTTCTAGCATTTACACATACTATTCATATTCACAAATGTCTGCTGAAGCCTACTCTGTTCTGCTGCAGGAAAACATCACTTTTGTACTATCTTGCTCTGTTCTCTTCCACTAATACATTTAAACAAGCTTCCCTTTAATTCCTCAAATGTTTACAAACAAATGTGTCTGCACAGGAAAAAGAAAGCAGGGCCAGAAATAAGAGTTGCACATTTTCAGGTGAAAACCCAACCTTTTAATATTAGCGATAGTTGTGTCTTTCACATGACAGCTGTGTGCAGATATTGTTCTTCTCTGGGCATCACTGAGTCATTGAAACTGTCTCTTGCAGTCAGTGCAAAGAAATGTCTAAAAATGTTCAGTGCAATTGTTGTCAAATATTGGTGCCCATCTACAACCTAGACAAAACACTAAGTAGCAAAGGGTGCTTGTCTACCTTCCACAGCTAAAACTAAAACCTTTCAAACTTAGTTTTAAAATCTCAACAACTACCCCTATTTTAAAAGCCTTAGTGGAAAAGATTTATCTCCTAGCACATCTAATTGAAACAGGAGTATTGCCATCATGAAGTATGGTAGAATGAGTGCAGCATGAATTGGCAGTGGCTTATATTTGAGTCACCACTCAGACATAATTCCATTGATTTCAGCTAAATTACTTCTGATTTGTGCTATTGTAAGATGGAAAAGAAGAACTTCCATCTTGATTTTGCACCAGAGAACATAACAGCAGTCACAGTGTTGACTGCAATGAGAGCCAGCTTCAACTCAGAGCCTAAAGACAGCATTTTTTGGAACATCTAGTAAATTCCATTGCAGCTCCCTAGGAGCAAATTTCCAGATGGCCTTTTTCTGCTTAGTTGTGGGGTTTTTTTTTTTGCTGTCCACTATTTGCTCTGAAAACATTAATAATGAAAGACAACTCTGAAAGGGAAAAAATTTATCTCAGAAATGTCTCTGGCACTGTGCATGAGTGAAAGTTCTGATGAGTTTCCTTTACCAGACTTGATCTTGCGAACACCATGTGCTAGTTTTGCTTACTCACCTAGAACGAGAGAATTTTCTTGAGAAAGAGCAACATGACCAAGTGCCAGTAACAAATTCTGGAATCTATGGGGTGAAGAGTGAGGAGACTTCAGGTAACTGTCAGAAAGAGTCATTGCGCTTGTTGTCAGAGTTGAGCCTGGCTAGAACCTGAGGCTGCTCTGTATCTGGCTGCTTACTATGAAAGTGTTAAATCTTGAACTATTTAGCATGTATGGATATTGATTTGTTTCCTAATAAATAGAGAGAAAAGCAGTATTTAAATAATCATAAAGCAAATTGAATTACTCAGCCCAGTGTGTTTTCTGGGTTCTTAACAATTTGCTGTGGCTAATGGTCCTTGCTTTCACCTCACACCATTAATTTTCAAAATCATCATTAATTTCCAAGAAAAGCATTGAGCTTTGATCATTATTGCTTAATTACATGGAAAAATAGGCGGATTGTTAATATTAAGTTGCTTTACAACTGGCAATGAAGTTATCTTCAATTCTCAGCACATACTAGAGCTGCCATTCTATGCCAAGTAATAATTAATAAAATCATTAATTTAAACAAAGCTTTATACTAGTGAGATCAAAAGTCCTTCTTTGAGCTCATGAACACTCATATTTTACTACCCAGCTTCTATGATATTTTGTTTACCATATGTGAGCCCCTCAGGTAAAGCAATCACAAGCTTTACCTTGGCATTTGTATGTAAATTTCTTGAAGTTATGCATGGAAATCTCATAAGACAGATTCTGTCTTTCTGGGAAATGGGAGAATGTTCTTCTAAGAAATAGAAGGACAAATTTAAGACCAAAGTTGTGAGTGTAAAGATGGACTTGAATACATAAAGTCAGAGAACTTCTCAAAGAAGCAGAGAACTTCTTATGATTTGACACTCTTATTTGGAAATCTCAGCGACCCTCTCAGACTTTAGCTTTCTACAAGCTCTCAAGGACAGCTCAGTGAAAATGTCCTATTTTTTCAATCAGAAAAAAAATATGTCTTTTCATTACTTTTCTCAGCTAGTCAGTGAACCACTAAGGGGCAAACCGTTTCTAAATGAAGAGAACGAAAAGACACTTTTGGCAGCCGAAATGTGACAAATTTTGTTGAGGTGTGATGTCTGTAAAAGGCTCCTTCATCACCTTGAAAAGAATTGAGGCTTAAGATACTCAAAATCTCCCCCTATTTCAAGAGTTCTCCTGATAAGTACCTCAAAGTCTACAGGAAGGGGGAAACAGAACATCCTCATCTGCAATTTTTATTCGGGTGGATTTCTGCTGTACCATTACTAAAAGGCTGCCGTTAGAGATAGGAATAGGCCATCATACAAAGGGAAGGGTGTTAAATCACAGCCCCTCAAGAGTCAGAACTGGTTTTCATGTGGTTCATGTTTTTCCACCCTCTGTGTTGAGCTGCAACCTGAGTCACAGAAATGTGGGATGAAAGTAATTTCTGAAGAGTTGATGCAGTTGATGTGACCAGATGCTCACCAAGCATGCTTCTAAAAATCACTTAGGGCTCATACAGCTTTCCCAGACACCCTTCGAATTCTACCATCAAAATTAGTGTATTTTACCAATTTTGTAAGTGAAGCAAACCAAACAGCATCCCAAGTGCCTTGATTCTTAGCCTAGCAGTAACTTAACAATTATTATTCCATTTCCAACAACAGCTTACGTATTGATAAATGTATCATCTGCCAATACTCTTTAGCAGAAACAAACTCCATCCCTTCAGCCTTCCTTCACAGGTCATGTTCTCCAAACTTCTTATCACTTCCCAGCTGTTGTAGCATTTAAACCATCTTTCAGTATGTCAAGATCAATTTGTCAGCTATCACAACATCATGAACATGCTTACCAGCAGATTGCTTCTTCAGCCATTGATCTTCCAAGAGTAGCAAATGAGCAATGTTTCCCTCAAAGCCAAGCAGTGTTTACATCTGAGTGGCAGATCCAACTCTGTGTTTCAACATACAATAATCTATTATTATTTTATTAAATGTCAATTCTTTGTTTTTAAAATATGATGGGATGATGAAGGCTACTGATGAAAATGCTGCAGGGAAGATGGCAAAGTAAGACTAGAGAGGATTCTTTTTAATGAATACATCTAATTATTGATGTTTCTTTCTTGAAGTGGGAAGAAATTTCTCTTTCCTGCATTGCTTTCTGTCATCATGCGATATACTCCTTCCTACCTCTCACTATCAAAAAGAACATTCACTTATTTTTCTGCTTTAACTTCCTTCAGAGTATAAAACACAACAACAGTTTGTGTCCATCTAGCAAATGGAGAGCAAATGCTGCATCACACCAGACTTAGCTGATTCAACTCAGCTTGGGAATATGGGATATTTGAAGAGAGCAATTTTTGTGACACAGAGTAATGAAAAGTCAGCAATGTGAAATAGAGTTCTTTTACCATTACAAGCAAGTCTGACAAGTTTTGGGTCACATCCTCTGATCTAGATTGAGTTTTAGCAGCAGAATCCTAAATGGTTATACCTCATCTTCAGACAAGTTCCCTAGCAAAAATAAACAACATGATGGTTAGGAATTCTTTAGCAATATCTCTAAGCCCAGCCCCACCCACTGTTTTTCACTGTGTAATTTCTATGTTGCTAATGCATTGTAATAAAATTCAAGATTGAGATGTTTATGCAATATCACATTTTACTATATACACACATGGCAAGCAGACTATTTCTGAAGGTATCTAAAGGAAAGGGCCCCAAGGGAAACCCGAAAGCTTGCTGAAATCTGACTGATACACCAGTATTTCAGGAGGAAAACTAGGAGAAGAGAAGGATATCCTTTTCTCCATTAAGCTCACTACTTTTTTATACCAAAATAACCACAACTGAAATCACTTTTATTCTAAGGACTAAAAGCTACCTCAGGTTCACACATTAGGCTGTCAGTGGATCCATATTTTAACATTCTCTCCTGCATGGCCTGGACTGGATGTTCCTGTGTTTTCTTCTTCTATTACATTGTCTTACCCTTCCCAATTCCCTGCTTGACCACTAACCACTGAATTTTTCAGACATCTTTTTTGTGTTGGCAAGTATCACCCTAACAACGTTTCTGCTGCCTGAAGTGCCATTCTTGTTTTCCTCTCTTTACTCTCTTTCTCATGCCATCCTTCCCTCTTTCAATCACCGTTAAACAACTTTCTTTTGCCTTCTACTTCTAGAGACCAAGAGCCAAGGCAAAAAGAGATCAACTTGTGACAGGATGCCTTTAACTCTGTGAAGCACTCTAGGTAGTCAGTGCATGAGAAAGCTGATGGGCATTAAAGGTCTGGTACTACAAACAAGCAAGTGATTAGATCTTTGCAGAGAATTAAATCTATATTTAAGCACTGACAAGATCTGGGATCCTATCTCACCTTGGGGAGAAAAACAGAAATAAAGATGCAAAGCACAGAAAGCTAGTATGGCAATATCACACACCTTAGAAATGTTTTTCTTGCACAACCACTTTGCTAAGCACAAAGCAGTAAAACAAGTCACATTTTTAGGACATCTCAGAGGCCAAGGATAGCTTTGTACAGTATTACTGCATCACCCAGCTTCTTCATGCTACAGATTCTTCTGTTTGGGGGTTGGTTGGGTTTTTTTATGTGTGTTTGCTTAAATCAGCTCATAGATGTTCAAGGTACTTACATCAACACCACTGATACTAGAGTTTTAGTGCCATGGTCCATAAAGAGGAGTTGATTTAGCTTCCAAAACTCACCACTTCTCTAGAGAAGCTGTTTCTCAGTTCTTAGGGCTGTTAAATCTAAACGGCAGACTTTGTCTCTCAGATGTATCTAAAATAACCAGTTCTTTCTCCTGGTTAAAAGCACTCACCTCTCATGACTATGTTTTGATTAACTGCACAGTGACAAGTGTCAGAAGCTATGAATACAGTTTAAAAGACAAAGAAGAGGGTCAGATGGAGGGAGATGACCCAGTTTTAAACTCACTTCTGTTAGAAAAACCTTGATGATGCTTATAGGCACAGACTGCACTGCCAGGGCTCAGGTCCCTCTGCTGAATCACTGCTATCCAGCGGTCCACCACCCTCTGTTAGCCCTCAGTCCTCAGCTGGTACGTCCCAGTGAGGGCTCAACAGAGGTGCATGGCTGCAGAATGAGGACTGGCAGGCTGAGGAGGCACTTCACAATATAAGCCCCAAACTGTACTTCTTCATTTACTATTGCAAATTCTTGCAAGACTACTTGCAAGTGTTAAATGCAGATGTTAAAAGTCACAGCAGACTTGTATGCTGCTGTCAGCCCATTTGTTTCCACTCCGAGTTTATCTCACTGCAGCATTTATTTCATGCTGCCAGTAAAAACATGCTTCAGCTACCTTGCTGTTAGACAGTTATCACTGTCTATAACTACCTAAAAGGTGGTTATAGTCAGGCGTGGGTCAGTCTTTTCTCCCTGGACACTGGAGACAGGACAAGGGGTCACAGTCTTAAGCTCCATTGGGGGAGGTTTAGACTTGACATTAGGAAAAGGTTTTTCACTGAAAGAGTGATCCAATTTTGGAACAGGCTGCCCACAGAGGTGGTTGAGTCGCCATCTCTGGAAGTGTTCAAGGTTAGTCTGGATGAAGTGCTGAGTGGCATGATCTAGATGTTAGATGTTAGGTTTACTTGGTTGGTTTTAGGTTGGATTGGATGATCTTTAAGGTCTTTTCCAGCTTCATCATTACTGTGATACTGTGATACTATGATTAGGTCAACAAGGCATGATTGGTCCTAGGTTCCTCAAGGCCACATCCCTTCAAAGATCTCCAATTATGCACAAAACTCAGGGTAATTCTCCTCACTGTATGCTCCAACAATAGTAATAAATGAGTCTGCTTCTTCAGCAGAAAGTGCCTGACAAGGATTAAATAAGCTCTTCCCTGTTGTTTAAAATCTAAAATAAAGCATCTAAGTGGTAAAAATAACAAGCACTTCCCATTGCTAAAAGGAAGCTAAGAGATCTCAAGTGGAGAAGTTACACCTACATTTGCAGAGGCAGAAGTGGAGAGGAAAAAAGACCCAACCCTAAACCAAAAGCCAAAAATTCCCAAAACAAACCCCTTGTTTCACTGGCCAGTCCTCCTCAGCAATTCCTTCACTCCCTGAAAATTTCTGGAAAACTTGAAATAAGAAAACAGAGCCTGAATTTCAGTCCTATTTATTCTGTTATTTACTTGCTTTTCCCCTGCTCCTTTCAGGTTTGCTGTGTGCATAATAAGAACTTCATTTATTCAAGAGATGCACAATAAAGGCCCAAGTAGTGAGACATGTTAGACTTTCTACAGACTTCAGGTCCAGCAAGCAGTAAAACCACAGTGGCAAAAGCATATTTGTCTGTCCTTTTTTCTTCCTCTAGAGGGGTAGTTCATACTACCCTGCACATCCTCAAGGAAGATCTGCCTTTTCCTTGTGAATTCTTTCCAGATTACAGAAAGTGTAGCAGAAAGAGCATGAAGTGAAAGCGTTTGTAATAACTGCTTGCAGAAAAAAAGTTTGCTTTCTTGACACTATGCTCTAATCTTTCCTTAAGAGCAGCAGGACCTTATAAGCTACCTGTGGCCCCAGTGAAATCAATCTGACCGTGCACTGGCACAGTGTCTTGGGTTATGGAATCAAGAAGTTTGTATTCTATTTTCATCTGTTGAAAGCAATTGAGAAGCTGTATGGTTTTGTTTTTGGTAACTTCAGGGGGTGGGGGAGTGAATACTGACCCAATTGTTAAAAGCAGGTGGGGCGATATGTCTTGGGGGGGGGAAGTGAATGCCCCGGTACCGACTCAATTGTTAAAACCAGGTGGGACTATATTTTTCTTAAAAAAAAGAAAATCATTTCTCCTGATGGGTCATCAAGACCCCATCTCCTCCCATTGTGAGAAGCTTCACCCAGTGGGGGGAAGTGGGGGGGAAGCTGATCGTGCCCGTGCCGAGCGGCACGTACTGGGACTCAGTAAAAAGGAGTGGGGGCTCGTTCTCGAGGGAGTCTTGGTCTCGACTGGGCTTGCTTCGCTTCCTGCCCCCCGGACTCTGGGATACCCAGCTGAAGCTGCTTTTCCGTGTGCTTTTCGGTGTGCCACCGCTGCTCTCCACGGCTGCCCTGCTGCTTCCACGGAATCCAGCTTCTCTGCGAGACCTTTCTGCCTCCCGCCCCCGGAGTTTCAGTTCTCCCTCCTGCCTGCCGCTTGCCTCTGGCACCGAGGACAGCTCCCTCTCTCCATCTACCGCTCCGGAAACTGCAGCAGGTTACTCTGTCGGAATCCCTAGGACTTTTATTTTGACTGGTTGTTTGGGTGTACTGTTGGGTTTTTCTTAGTGTTCTTAATAAAGAGTTGTTGTTCCTTTTCCCATATCTTTTGCCTGAAGGCCTTTAAATTGAAAGAGTTTAGTGCCTGTCTTCCTAAACCGAGACACACAGCATGGTGTTCTCACTGTACAACCCAATGCACCAAAGCTGTAAAGTCAGCCCACCCCATCACAGCCTTGGGTAACAGCACATTCACCCACCTGAACTTTCCTTCCTCTGTTTGCTCTCCCTGATGGTACATCTTGCACATCTCCTTTAGACAAAGCTAAATGCCACCACCCACATCAAAGATGCTGTAAGTAATAGAATTCTTTAGCTCCCTGTTCAGTGAAAATATCTGTGGTGAAAATGAAAGAAGTAAAACAATATAGAACTTACAATACATGTTTTTGACATTTTGGGATGAATTCTTTTCATGAGGCTGGTTACAAAGTAGATCAAACATACATGCTCAGTTTTGCTCCTAATAACATAAATCCCATTATACTAAATCATTTCCCTATGGAAAGATTTCAATATATATGAAACGTACCAAAAAAGGAGTAATATAAACCCCACAGAGAAATGGAAAAGATAAATGAACATCAACCACAGAGGTTGGGCAATTCCTATATGGCAAAGGGTCAGGAAAAAATCTTCAAGTTACATTGTGAAGCATTTCTATTATATTTGTGACTGAGTAGAGCACAGGGACTGCTATCAATAAATGTCCATGTATGTTTTATTGTTTGGCTCACCATTTCCATCTTCACCAACTTGAAGAGAAAAACAAAACCCAAGAAAAGCAGACCTGCCAGCCACACAGGAAGAGAGTACCAAACACACAAGAAAGACTGAATTTAAACTTTCTGAATTGTATATGCACAGAAGTACCACTGTCTTCCTTCATGAGCTAATAAAGAAACTTCAAGGAAGCATAAACCATCTGCTAAGTTAAGCACATGCTGGGACATTAGTCTTCACTTTGCATTTCTTTTTAGAATTGCTTTAAAATATTGATGTCACATAATCATAAAACATCCTGAAGTTTAAAGTAGCTGAAAGGAAAACCAACATCCATTTCCAAGGATGAGCCTAGATTCACAGAGGTTTGTATTTTTCTGCTAGCTCCAGGGCTCTTTGGTTGATACACCTGCACTGATGGAAACAGAGCTACACTGACAACCAGTCTGAGGTCCATCCTGCAAGTCCCATAGTAATTGTTTATTCCAAATTTTAACATCTTTCATTGTTTCCCTCCCCAGATATATTTGTCAAACTCAATGGCACACTACTGACATGCATGTTTTTCTTAGGTCACCAACTTTTCTTCATGCCCACTTGCTACCAAACAGGACCGAAAGCAGGAGGATCAGCTAATCTCCATAGTCAGCACTGGACTCTAAACCAGTGAATTTACTGGTTTAGAGTGATAAAGTAATGAGATAAAGTAATTTAGAGTAATGGGTAGGGAAGTAAATAGTGAATTTACTTCCCTACCCATTCTGAAATATGAACATTGAAATCCCATAGATTTCAATAGCTACCAACTGTTTAAGAAAATGTATTCTCATATCTGCCCAGTCCCAAATTTTGATTGTCCACTAACACCTATAAAGCAATCAAGATATCAAATCTTTCTGGAAAAAGCCACAGCTGTGAGACAGAAGAGGAACACAACAGTGAAGGCACTGGCCAAGATGACATCATATGAACCAAGTCTTCAATTCTCAGATCTACAACAGACATTATTTGTAGCCTTGGGCTCATTATTCCTAATCTTCTGTGAAAAGGGAAGACTTTGCTTCCACTCACCTCTCGGTGTTGTGACACTGCACAAGTGACAAAATAACCCCACAAGACAGTACAGATAGAAATATCTCACTGAGATAATGAGACTTCTAGGCATAATGCTGCCCTTCTCAGAATTCCCTCTTGTCTTAGTGTATAAGCATGCAGTAGTGTCAAGAGGGCTCTGAGTGAGCTTACTTGGCCACCATAGAATAACAGAATCATTTAGGTTGGAGAAGACCTTCAAGATCATTGTGTGTAACCATTAGTCCAACTGTCACAAGCCCACAGCTAAACTAAGGCCTTAAGCTCCAAATCTACATGACTTTGAAACACCTCCAGGGATGATGATCTGGGCAGCCTGTTCCATGACCCTTTCCATGAAGTTTTCCCTAATGACAGAAGCAACATAAATTGCAAAGCCAAGACACCTCTGGCTAATACTGTATTTTGCCACACTGAGGTATTATTTCGTGTGACATCAGTCTGTTAGCCACCACCTAATGCAATATGTCTACAGTTGCTACATCAACACTGAGAGGTTTGGCTGGCATATGCAGAAGAGGCTTGAACCTGCAATGCCAGGCAGCTGCTGAGACACAACTGTATCTGCAGTGCTGTCAAAAAGTTCACAGCAGGATTACACTAAAATGCATTAAAGAATTCAGTTGTTGCAAGCAAGTTCTAGAGTTCGCATACACACTAACAGTCCCCTGGTTCTCCCCTCTACTTGGAAAGTAACACGGGGGAAAGTGATACTTTTTCCCTAGAAAGAAAAATCATCCTCCATTTTGGTTTTAATCCAATCAAACACACACATTAAAATAGAGTCCCATGAGAGATCATCAAAATCTACACTGTAGACTTCGATAGGATTACAAATTGGGCTAAATAAAAAAAGATAATGTCATAAGAGCACAAAAAATGAAGAAAGGCTTAATCTTGCAAAGTTAGAAATGTTCTATCCTTGAATTTTTATTCTTCTTCTGTCTTCAACTTCATTAATATTCCTCACAGATCTCAGCAGAATTATGCAAATGCTTAGAGGTAAGTATGTACTTAAATGCTGTGCTGGATAAGAAACAGAGCACTGTGAGCTCTACAGAATCAAGGATTATGTTTAAATCTTTGGTGCCCAATTTTATACTAAAGGAAATGCCAGTGTTTTCCTGAATGGCCTTCTCTAATTAATTTCTGATACATCAGAAATACTTGCCATCATATTTGAGATGTATCACAATTAAAGACTTCATGATAAAGAAGAGGTTCCTACAGGGCTTGGAAGTGCTCATTTCTAGACCTTATATCTAGGATTATAAGATGACAACTTTTTGCCACTGACAGAACTAGTGCTCTATGATTTGTAAATATTAGAGACTGTCAACTTGCACGCTAATTCCTTTCCCTAGCTGGGGTTTTTTTGCACTGTAGAGTTGAAGTTATAGAGTGCCCTTAAACCATCTAATTTATACAGAAGGTAGCCATGCCCTGGATAAACATGTACAGAGAAATTGAAACGGATATTTTCCTGCGCACAATCAGGATGGGATGATATGGCTCTCTGACAACTATGCAGCTGAAGCACACTTTCATTGCAAAAGAAACTAAGTATTCAGAAAACAACAGATAATTGTTGCAGTTATTGACCATTGCACAGAGAAAAATAAATCAAATACAAGTAGAGAAAAAGGCCACAAGTGATAAATAAATCACAGTTAATAAACTACATGAACAAAGACATGCAATGGAAACAATAAAGTTGTTAATATTATGACATCGTCCTTGTATTGTCTGTACATATTCACTTGTCATGCTCAGGCTTTTTTCTGAAGCCTTAAGTTTCCAATAATTGCTGAGGGAAGAAAAGGGACAAGAGACTCAGAAAGACTTCATTTAATTTTACCTTTGCATCAAATAAACCTGCAGGCAACAGAAAAGCTGCTCTCTGATTGTGTTATCAGCCTCCCATAATTGAACTGAACACCTGTGTGGTAAAGAACATAGTTGGTGGGTATTTCTCTTTGGTAAGGTTGTTTTTAATATATGTGGACTTCTAACAAACCTGAAACTAGTTAACTTATTTCACAAAACAGGAAGTCAATGTTTTTAATACCTGTAACTAAAATACTTATGAGAATGAAAAAAAACATGAAAGTAAAATGCACGTTGAGGTCAGTTTGAGACTTCAGGGGCTTAACTGATAGGAAAAAGTATTTGCCAAGAAAACCAGAAGTACTCTAGCATTATGAGGAATTAAAAGCCAATACAGTCACACAAAAAGTTTGATTAAAAAGTTGACCAAAAGACCCAGGCCTGTGAAACTGGTAAAAATGTCACACAAATTTCCATAAACTACATGCTGAGATACCAACATTAACCTGCATGGGTATCAAAAAACACAAAAGGACTGAAAACATCTTCTTCACTTATGCTATTCCACAGTGTTTGAAATTTGTTGCGAATGTCTTCATAGCCTGTTCTCCATGAGCAGTTCCTGCAGAGTCAAAGGCACCACATTCTTTGATAGGATTACAAGTTTGGCTGAAGCAGAAATGCACTATACACTCAGCATTCTGTAAGGCTTTTAAAGCCCCAAAGTTTATAGTTACTGGAATAAAAATTGATTACATTATGTGTTGAAAACAAAGAAAAGAAACAGAAAAAACATTTGTTTGAGATAAGTCCCATCAGCAATGCAGTATTTACAGTCTGGAGGTAAATACTACATCCCTGCAAATACAACTAGCAGCAATCACTATCAGAAGAGGAGCGGGTACTGATTCGGAATGAGGCAAGTTACTTATTTAAAAGATCAGTCCACACAAAATACCCCCAAGTTGTAGTGCAACCCAATTCAAAGTTATTAACCTATGAATAAAGATTGTCATCCACACCTACAGAGCAAGAGACCCTGCCTTGCACAGCAGCAGCTCTAAAGTAAGTGCCTAAACCAACTCATTTTAGAGTTCCTTGGCTGAACAAAAGAGAGGTAACAAGAGATCGAGTGGTTCTGCTCATCTCTGTCTCTCTTTGTTGAGAGCCATAATAAAATATTGGTGAGTTCTCATATTTTAAGGATCCTGAAAACTTCATGAGGCATAAGGAGAGGTTTTAGAATCAAACCAAGGGATAAAGAATAAAAAAACCTAACAGCTGACTTGATTACACTTTTATTCTAAAGGGAAAATGCCTGTTATCATGGCTCTTAAGTCCTGCTGAATAGCTCTAACAAGACCTCATGACAAAAAAATCCAAGTGAGGCAAACTGAAATGAGGTAGACCTTTTAAAAGTAAGAATGATAAACTACCAAAATAAGAAAAGCAATGGCAGATTCCCTGTTCCTAATACCTTCAAATGATCAGATGTCTTTCTATTAACAATCCTTTTCTCAAACACGATGAAGCATCACTAGGTGTAACCATGGCCTGTATTCCCAGGAGGCTGGAAAACTGATCTAACTATAGGCCCTGACAGAAGAGGCTATTTTAGCAGTTTGCAGCCAGCAAAGTTAATTTCCTCATTTCTGTCATCTCTACAATTGGTCCTGGGGGTAGCAGGAAAGAGTAACACCTGAAACTGGGGTTCAAATTAAAGAAAAATCTTCTCTCTCACCTTCTCTACTTAACTCCACTGCCGTTTCTCAGTGCATTATTCAAACCACCAATCCACAGCTACACTTACTCCTCACCGCTTTGCTCAGAAAACTCATCTCCTATTCTGAGACAGTAAGTTCACATTCAGCTTCTTCAAAATGTGCATTGCAGATGAAGACTGAGCTTTAGAAATAATAATAATCACCTTTTACAATATATTCTGCTTTATATTGCAAATGTGCCTCCCTGCCCTCAATTTTCTTGAATCATAGACATACATGATTTTTTGCACATTCCTACTCTCAATATCTCATTATGATGCCCAAGACCAAAGCTGGCTCAAGCCAGTCAATCATCACAGAATTCTTGTTGCTCTGCCTTAGTTTTTCCTGACAAATGTACATGGATAAAACACAGTACTGTTACAAACTTGGTTAACAGGACTAATTGCAGAGCAGCATTTGCAACAACTACTGTATAAAAGAAAGTTCAGTAGTATGATTTCTCTCCTACAGGCATCCACAAGGTTAAGTAAACCCATAGGAATTTCCTTCACTAAGGAGTTTTCTGAAAATGTCTCCCACATTGAGATGAAAGTGCCCAGGTATTAGTCAAGACCATGCATCTCGGAGTAAAGTTCATTTCCTGCCTGTTTTTCGCTCCCATTTATTGAGATTGTGCATGTGGTGATTGCATTTCACACTTCTCCCTGGGAGCTGGAGACGACAGGACCCACAGCAAGTGAAAGCACACTGCCAGTTGAGAGCATTAAAGTATTCCCCGGGAAACAGGAGGGTACCATCTCCCCACATAGAAGTGGGAGTCTTGCAGTCTCATTCTCTCTGAAAATGGTAGTGAGGCAGCATTCACACTGTGAAGAGCCCTCAGATTTCACAGATATTTGCAATCAAACTTTAAGCCAAGCAAGAATATGAATGTTACATTGTCCAAACAGATCACTTACTCATCCGTTGCTCACAGCAGTAAGCACAGCTGGAGCCCACAGCCTAGCAAGCTGGTACTGCCAGCACTGGTGATGCAGAATAGCCAAGGAGCCAGGCACCATTATGTTTTGCACATGTTTGGGGAAAAGCTTCAAAGGTAGTTCCACATAGAAGCAAATCCAGACCAGTCACAAAGAGAAGCAAACCTGGAGAACAGAGACAAACCCTACAATATGAATAGGGTGTCAGGCACCACAAGCACAGAAATATGGAACCACAGGCACAGTGAACCCACTAGAGAGATTGACTTTTCTGTGACACTGCTATGCTCAGCAGCATTCCTCACCTGATGTTCTCTTCACTAATTTATTGTCCAGTCATTTTCTCTCTTCTTATATTGTTATCCATTTCCAACTTCTTCTGGATTACCAATTTCCAAGCTTGCAACAGTCTTCTGGACATGTGTCTTTCCTCTTCCTCTCCCTGCTGTCTTATTTTCTGAAGCCTCATACTTCATTCTCCCTCCACTCCTCAGTGATTTCTTCCCTCCTTGTGCATTCAAAGAGTTTTCACACTGCTTGATCCGAGGTCTTAAAAAGATCAAAAATAAGAAGGCACAGTTATTCATTTACAACTTCTGTTACGTGTGACTGCAATTCTGAAAGGCCAGTGACACAAGTAACAGCATCTTCATTCAATAAAATATGTCAAGAAATGCAGCATTTATTTGCACAAAGCAGGACATGCAAATTAGAGTTCAGCAGAGTTTCCTTAAGTTGTGTCTAATTTTATGGGTTTTATTCTAAACTGCTTTACTTTTCTTTTAGAATATGTCATTATTTTACTATTACGAGGTAGTCCTCACTCCTTTCTCACTCTTGAGAATCATCTCGATTCCAGTCTAATTTATCAAATTAAGCACAAGTCTGTCAGAAAAGACACACAACTGCCTTAAGGTGGTTCATTCCTTTCCCTTACAGGAGACCAAAAATATTTTTAAAGTTTCTAATTTTGTCTACTTTTGGGAAGCTTAGCTAAATCATGCCCTGAAATTTAAAAAAAATGTACATTTTACTGGAAAACAGTTTTTCCTGCAAATTCTCCTGTGAGTTATTTCTCTCTATCAACCAGGCTTTATCAGCCATCTCCTCAGAGTGTCGTGTCTCCACATGGCAGCCAACGTGAGGAGGCTGTTAGCAGTGCAAAGCAGCCTGGCCAGGAAGTCTCTGGGGAGAAACTCTCATTTCTAGTATCACTTCTAATTGTATCATTCAGCAAACAGAACTACTCTGTGCAGTGTTCAGTAGCTCAGATACTCATATCTGGTAAAACTGGACTGGAACAACAGAACACTGAGCTTTTTGAAGAGACAGAGCTCAAGGCCCAAGAAAGTCCATCAACCCAGCCCTCCTTCATGAAGCTTCTCCCTTTCCCCAGGAGGATACAAGGCCAGTGACTCCAGGATGGTGTTCAAAATGGCCATTACCTGAAGAGCTGCTTTGTGCTTGCACAAACAATAGGCCAGAGTAGCACAGATCTGCCCTTTGTTGGCTCACTTCTCTCTTACCGATTTCAGATGTTCACAGCACTGCTCCCATCTCAGCACCCACCAGTCAGAGCCCTCAGGTCACACTGTCCCCACAGGGGATAAAACCAGCACAGCCACCACCTCAGGAAGCCTCAAGCAAAAAGCCTTAGCATGGCCTCCACATATGGGGAGCCTCAGGCAAGTATCTGCCTCAGGTAAATTGTCACCACACAGTGAGCTTGCAGAAAGCCGCCTCCTCAGGTAAACGCCCTACATGCACTCCTGCCCTCCACTAAAAGATAAGAAAGTTTCCTTTCACATCTTTTGCATCTCTTTCATGATGAAACAAAATTCACATAAGAAAGTAGTAGGAGAGTGGTAGCTGTGCTGCAGGCTTCCATGGCCACTCAATATAACTCATTGCACCAGTAAAAGAATGGGGAGAGAGGGGGAAGAGGGGGAATCACATTCCTTTTTCCTTTCCATTTTAGTTAATACCTGCTGCGACCATACATTTGCTCGTAAAAACAATCTGTGCATCAAATATTAAAGCACTTCCAGGGAAATCTCTAAGTTCTGTACTTACTGCACTCAATCTTTTCGTTTCATTCCATCAGTCCTTGTTAAATAATTAATAACTGGTGAAAAATTATCTTTCACATTAATACAATTCCTATTAGTGCTAAAGGAGTAGTTCATCTGATGTCCACATCTTAGGACCAAGTGATGTATGGTGCTGATTCACCCTTTACAAGAAGTTTTGCACTAAAGGGTAGTTCTTGTCCCATGGGTACAAATAAAACTTCACACCCCAGTGTGCTTGCAAGATACTCCACAGCCAACGGACAGATGCTGGTGCAGCAGCTGCCCTCAGCCCTCTGAGTGGGGCATGGCTGACTCCTTAGGCTTCAGTCACTCACACTTTTGCACGTTTGGCAGCTCTGTATCCAGACCTCCAACTATTTCCCTCCTCTCAGACACCAGCAGCAGGTCTCTTCCAGCTCTCTGCATGCTCCCAGTAGGGGATAGGAATGAGCCCCAGGAAATTTCTCTGTGTTCCCAAATGGTCCTGGCCTTGTGAAGGGGGAATCTCACTGGCTTCCCTGCAGAGCAGCCCTCTAGGCTCAAGCTATGCTTCAATCAGTCTCAGTACTGTCGTGAGATGTACCCCACACCACAAACACATCACCAGACCATCACTGTAGACCATGACAAACAGCTCATCGTTGCTGCTCATAGAACAGCTAGGATGTAGTGAAAAGTGTTGGATACATCGGTGAAAATAAAGGAATCAGAACCCCTCTGGTTCTCCACTTTGCCAGTGCTCAACTAATAATATTCCGAGCACTCTACTTAATATAATAACTATTAATTAACTTAAAATAGCTCATTCTACCATGATAAAATAAAATTTATTTCCAAAAGGAAAAGCAAATGCTAACTGACCTGTACCACCTTGCCTATAAATCCCATTTTGAGATTGTATGCATTCGATGTTACTGCTGGTGAATTTTGTAAAAAAGCATTTGTACCTAAATTAGTTTAAAGAAGTTAGTAAGAAGAATTAAAACAACACTGTTCATCTTACGTACAAATAATACTGTTTTAATTTTCTGATAAAAATATCATAGAATTGAAGGAAATATTATTTTCAGGAAAATAATGCTAATGCCATATTCCAAGTGATACATGATGCAAGAGGAAAGACAGCAAGAAGTGATTCATACAGATCCACACAAGTCACTAATTGGGGCTTTTTTTTTTAACCACTGTAGCGTCCAGTGGGCACAATAAGTGCAATATGAACAAAGAGCCATTTTCACTTCCAATATGCTTTACAGTGATGCTTTTGCAATTTAAGCACTATTCTTAATCCATTTTCACAGGTCTTTACCTTAATGCAGCAAAAGGAAAGTGACCTTAGGGACATTTTCTCCCCTCCATCACAGACAATACAAACTGTGAACTCCAAAACATGACAATTGTTGCTTTTAATGGGACTGTCTCAGCCAGAGCACAGAGACACTTTACAGCCACTGAGGCATAACTATATATTTACTTTCCCGGCAGAGTCATTTTCTACACTATGATTGGTGCTGTAGCTGTGGTTTACAAAACCATAGTGCAACTACTTTGTATAGTTCAATTTGCAAAAAAAACTCTCTGGCAATTGGGTAATAATAATTGACTCCACCTAAGCCAAGATTCTCAATAATCACTGTACTAGCATTTATTTTCAATTATATAACAGTTAAATGCAAATTTCCTACCTATCTCTGAATGGCTCTGCCTGAACTTACTTAACAATGTTCACCTTTACCATAACAAAAACACCACAAAAGCTTTTATTTCTCTTACAATAAAACAGCAACTTCTAATGCACTTAATAATAAAGAAATCTGATGGGCATCCAAATGTGAGGCAGTCAAGGAAAAGTATTTTTAAACATTTTCTTCAAACAACTGCCATTGAAAAGTAATGATATATTCCATCACGCCAAAAGCAACGTGTAGGAAAAAATCCTGTAGGCTTTCTTTCAATTAAAATTACATATTTCAGTCATACAAAGAGCACATGAGATGTCAAGTTATTTCATTCACCCTGGGAGAAAAATGAAGGAAAAAAGACATAAAGAACAAAATGTTAAAGTATTCATAATAATTTCAGAAGAGTATTTCAATGTTTGTTTTATGCAAAGCAATCATGCAGTTACGCTTTAGTAAATGCTACAAAACTAAAATTTAAAAAAACAAACCATTTTATCCCCAAATTATATGTTTTCTCCACCCTTATTTTAGTAGAAAAATCAAAAGCAGCTATTTCAGACTGAACCCTTCTCATGGTTTGTTTGTTACCTGGTATAAAGAAAAATCTTATTTAAAAGCTGTGTTTATACTGCGAATGTTTTTCATTTTTAAAGAAAATACATTTTTTTCTGCTCTTCACACAACAGCTCTTTGAAAGGACTGAGCTCAGCAGTTTCAACACCTATCTACTACTTCTATTCAGAAATAATTGATCATTGTGACACCATAGTTTCCTGGGTAATAGGAATTGGTTTATGAGCTCCAATTAAGAAATCATGGAAGACAGTACTGTTTCCAGCCCTATCTCTTCCACCACTGGTATATCTGGTTATGTAAAACAAATTACCCTTGCCCACCAAATTTGCACTACTGTTTCCCCTGTTCTGAAAACATGAATTGCAAAGCCCTAGATAGGTGCTGTGGTATGGCAGAGAGACAGGTACTAAAATCACAGCATGTGTCAGGAAAACAGTTCAAGGTGTATAAGCTCACCCCATTTCTGATTTTGGGAGATGAGCAGGCCCCATTGTCCCTCTGACCTCAGAACGTCAGTCAAGGTTATGGGAGTTAAAAATGAAGAAGCCCTATTGGCAATCACAGCTGGGGGGCTAATGAATGAATTAACAGGCAAAAAAGACTAAGCAACCATGGTCAGCTTATAAAATGTAACATGTTACCAGTAAGCAATGTCATCTCTGCACCTTTGTCTACATGGCTGTCAGCCATTTGTCACAATTAAGTTATTAGTAATTTGAGAAGAGGGGTGGCTGGAAAGTGGGCTCTAACATAACTTTTAATTTGGTGTTTGGTCAATGTTCTGGCAAAGGTTATCAAACTGGTCAGGTGATTTTCACAGACAAGGTGACAAGCAGTGTGGTGGAAACAGTGACACCGAAAAAAATCATTCTTTTGCTGCCATGGATAATCTTAGACACAACCTTGTGTAGTTTTACTGTCACAGAATAAGTGATAAATTATGTATAATGCGCAACATCATGCTGATTTTGGGGACAGCATCATGAAGGTGAAACACATACCCTCTGCTCATGAGCATCAATTTAACTGAAGCCTTGGTAGTGGATACTGCTGTCAGGCTGCTTCAAAACAAAAAGGAGAGAAGACAAGTTGTCTGGCAGCTTGCCATGGAAGAGGCCTAAACAGAAACTTCACTGTTGCAAAAAACCAACAATCTGAAATCCAAAAGAACCCCACTTTGTGGCATAACAGAGTTAATTTTAAAAGCTGTTCTTCAAGCTGGGACTCAAAAAATTCTCCAAGCACTGAAAAGGAGAAAGAAACCATCTCTAGCTAGAGCCTGACATCAAATTATGAGATTAAAAGTCAGTAATGGAAAATACACTGTTGGATATGTTTTCTCAAAACTGTCTGGATATACTATCTTTTCTCCAGCCCTTTTCTCCAGTAGGCTTGACACACCTACTCAAAGCAGCAGAGTGGTCTGTCTCATTCTGCCTACAGAAGACTGGTTGCATTTCACACAGAGTGGAACATGCCACATGCTTCTGCAATTTTGTAAAATGTAAATAATTAGCAAGTGCTGATGACACAAAACACACAAAAAATTCATCAACTCTCTGTAGTGTTTTATTTCTCTTCTGACACATAGATGCATAAAAACATGCACACATCTTTCCCCCAAGCATCAAGAAGCAAGTCTCTACTGTATTTCATAGAATCATAGAATCATAGAATCATTAGGGATTGGAAGGGACCTTGAAAGTCCAATCCCCCTGCCACAGCAGGATCACCTAGACCAAGTTGCACAGGAACATATCCAGGCGGGTCTTGATCATCTCCAGAGAAGGAGATTCCACAACCCCCTGGGCAGCCTGTAATTTTAAGTGTATTCTTTGATTTGCTCCTAAGTCCAAGATCATACTTCACCTAACAACATCATTGCATGACATAGCAATACCTAAGTCTGTTCCTTCCAACATTTTTAAGCAACTTTATGTTTCTTTGCTGAAAAGGAAGTTTCATTACAAGGAAGTCGTTGACAGATCACACAAATGCAGGGCTGATACCTCTTTTGGCACAGACAAGAACATCAGTGTAAATGCTACGGCACCCATAGTACCCTTATGCCAACCCACGTACCTATTGCTTTTGATTGGCAGCTATAACAGAAACCAATAATCAGCTCTGAATGTGGCTGTAGGTCACACACAGCGGCCTGAGATTTTCCTGACCATATGGGACCTAAATACAGAGCTCAATTACTTAATATTACATGAGTATGCAGCTTGAAAATACCAATCAAAGGACTGAAGGTAGAGGAAACAGTTATGTTAGAGAGAAAAGGAGCTGAAGACAAAGGCAAGATATCACAGAATGTCAACTCTAGAAAGGCTATAAAATATTCTTGGAAGTTGGGCTTGATTTTATCTTTTGACATTAACAGGAGTTGCTGGCATCATTTGATATTATTCTGTGCAATCAAACATATAATTCCAGTATATCTGATGCCAGATATCCCTGAAGAGCTTCATTTGACATGTGTCACTCATGTGAAAGAATTTCATAAGGACACAGCGTGTTGAGCTGTACAAACAGACCTGTGAATGCATTATCATTGACAAAAGGTCAGCTTTTTCTTTTTTGTTATTCCCTCTGCTGTTTCTGAAAAAGCAGAACCACCACTTCACTAACATCAGGCCTTGTTCTCCAACTAGTTGCTACTATCATAGAAAACAGCTTTGATTTCTTTAACCTTTGCTATAAACAAATATATTTTACTCTTCACTCAAGGAATTAGGGGAACTTTATGAGGGTTGCAGACAGTCTTCAAATGGTTTTGTGGTCCTTCAGACCACAACAGTTATAAAAATCACCTTCTCCAAACACAGTTTCAGCTTTGAATCTGCCATGCAATGTACAAAACAAATATCTAGAATTAGAACGTGTTATATTTGATTGCTCATAGAACAAGAAGATAAATGGGAAAAGAGGTTTTGGTTCACGTAACAAACGAGTTTGCCTGCACAGATGTTGCTGTAAAAGACTGAACAGCAGAACTGGATTTCTAACTGAACATACCTAAAAATATGTTTTCAATTCTCATATCAAAGACAGAGAATGTGAGCCCTGGTCAATGAGAGAAATATTCTTCTTCCATTATAAGAGTATGCTCCTTTCCATTAGACAAAAATGTAACAGTCATTCATTTTTGACACAAGCAATTTACCAAAATGCAAAATCCTGACAGTTGTTTTGACTAGGCGGAGAATATTACAATGGAACCAAGTTATTTTTCGTTGAAATCATGTTTACTTACATAGACTCTATGAAATTCAGTTTCCATGACCACAGGATGAAATACTAGAGCCTGTCATTACTCACAACCTAGCAGACTTTTTCAGGGGCACTATCCCATATCATGTCCCCCAAGGTTTACACAGTCCCTCTCTTCCCTTTAAATTTGCTAACACAAAAACAAAAGCTGCTTCAGACTGCATTAACTAAAGCCTTGCATTTCTCTTCCTTTTGGTTGAAGTCCAATGAAGCTTTCTGCCTCATGTCTAAAATGTCTAAAAAACATCTCCCACACCCATATATCACACCAGTTGTTCACTCCAGCTATTGAGGTTTGACCTAGTTTGTAAGTTTAAAATTCTAACAAGTATTATATGGGATCAAACAGTTCAAATAATTTCCTAAAGGACATTTCCAGTTTTCTAGCTGTAGCAGAAATCCTCTCTAGCAGCAGAAATCCGCTGCTCTCCAGCAGGTCAGTCCCCAACCTACACTGGTACCCGGGGTTGTTCTTGCCCAGATGCAAGACTCAACAGTTATTCTTGTTGAATCTCATTAAATTAGTCCCCACTCAACTCTCCAGCCTGTCTTGGTCCCACTGAATGGCAGCACAGCCCTCTGGTGTGTCAGCCACTCCTCTTAGCTTTGTGTAATCAGCAAACTTGCTGACAGTGCACTCTAATCCCTCATCCAGGTCATTGATGAATACATTGACTAGTACTGATCTTAGTACAAACCCTAGGAGACTCCACTAGATACAGGCCTCCAACTAAACTCTGCCCCAATGAGCACTACTCTCTGGCTTCTATCCTGCAGCCAATTCATGATGTTCCTCACTACCTGATCATCCAGACCACACTGTATCAGTTTTGCTGTGAGGATGCTGTGGGAGACTGTGTCAAATGTTTTACTGGAATCAAGATAGAACACATACACTGCTCTGCCATCATCTGTGTCTTCATAAAAGTCTATCAGGTCAGTCAAGCATGACTTCCTTTTGGTGAAGCCATGTTGTCTGGCCCTAATGACCCTGTTGTCTTTGATCTTCCTGGAGGCAGTGCCAAAGACAAGTTGTTCCATCACCTTTCCAGGAATGGAGGTCAGGCTGACCAGTCTGTAGTTACCCAGGTCCTCCTTCTTGCCTTTTTTGAAGACTGGAGTGACATTTGCTATTCTCCAGTTCCCAGGCACTTCTCCTCTTCCCCTATACTTACCAAAAATGATGCAGAGTGGCCTAGCAATGACTTCTGCCCTCTTCCTTAGCAGTTACAGGCGCATCCCATCAGAACCCATGGATTCATGCACATCCAGATTGCTTAATTGGTCTCTAATCCAGTCCTCATCAACCAGGGCAAACTCCTCTTTTGTCCTGACTTCCTCTGAGACCTCAGTTGTCTGGGGCTCATCAGAACAGATTCCAGCAGTATAGACAGAGGCAAAGAAGGCATTCAATATCTCCTCCTTCTTTGTATCCTCTGTCACTAGGGCACCCATCTCATTCAACAGTGGCCCTACATTGCTTCTAGTGTTAGTTTTATCTGTACTTGAATAAGTCCTTTCAGTTATCCTTGACCTCTCTTGCAAGGTTTAATTCCAAGGAAGCCTTGGCATTCCTAGTTGTGTTCCTACATCCCCTGACTAGAGTCTCATAATCACCCTAAGTGGCCATCTCCTCCTTCCATATCCTATAGACTTCCTTCTTCCTCTTGAGTTTGCCCAGCACTTCCTTGTTTAACCACACAGGTCTTCTGGCTCCCTTTCTTGACTCCCTACCTGTAGGGATGTTCTGATCTCGGGCTTGAAAGAAGTGGTCCTTCAATGTTAACCAACTATCTTGGGCCCCTTTAACTTCCAATACCCTTTCCCATGGGATTTCCCCTAGCAACTGCTTGAAAAGGCCACAGTTGGCCCTCCTGAAGCCCAGGGTTGTGATTCTGCTAGGCATTCTGTTCCTGCCACATGAGATCCTGAACTCCATCCTCTCATGGACACTGCAACCAAGGCTACCCTTAACCTTCACTGCTTCAACCAGTCTCTCCTTGTTAGTGAGAAGATGATCCAGCAGCGCTCCTCTCCTAGTGGGCTCCCCCACCATTTGCATCAGGAAGTTGTCACCAATGCACTGGAGGAACCTCCTGGACTGGCTGAGTGGGTCTTCCAACAGATATCAGGGTAGGTAAAATCCCCTGTGACAGTGAGGGCCTGTTACTTCAAGGCTGCTGTCAGCTGCCTGTGGAAGTTCTCATCAACTTCCTTATCCTGATCTGGTGGTCTATAATAGACACCCACAACAGTGTCACCCATGCCAGCCTGACCCTTAATCTGCACCCACAAACTCTCAACTTTCTTCATCCACCTCTGGACAGAACTCAAGACATTCCAGTTGCTCTCTCATGTAAAGAGCAACTCCACCACCTCGCCTTACTGATCTGTCCCTCCTGAAAAGGACATAGCTGTCCATGCCCAGGTTCCAGTCATACGAGCTGTCCCGCCAGGTCTCTGTAATTGCCACCAGATCATAATTTCCTGACTGGACACAGATTTCTAACTACTCCTGCTTATTCCCCATGCTGCGTGCACTGGTGTACAGACACTTTAGGGAGCAAGCTGAGAACTCTGATTTCACCCTAGGAAGGTAGGAGGCCTCCTGGTCTTCAACGATACTAGAGCCCTGCCCCACCAGTGTACACCCAGCAACAACCTCACCCCACTTCCAGTCTAGTTTTAAGCTCTGTGAATGAGGTTCTGTCCCAGGATCTTCTTGCCCTTCTGAGATAATCATTTCCTGTGTACCACTGCCAGGTCTGGTTGTCTGATCAAACCAGTCATTATCAAAGAACACAAAGCCCTGCCTGTAACACCAGTCTTGCTGCCAGTCATTTATGGACTGAGTCCTTCTATCCCAGCCCATGTCCTCATGTAAAAATGGAAGAAAAGAGAAAATAGTTTGAGCTCCAGACTCTTTTACCAACCATCCCAAGGCCTTGAAGCCTTTCTTCATTCCCCTCAAACTACAGAATGCAGCTTTCTCCTCACCTGTCTGGAACATCAGTAGTGGGTAGTAGTCAGTTGATTTGACCAGATTAGGGAACGTCCTAGTGATATCGCTGATTCAGGCTCCAGCTAGACTGCAAAATTCCCCATGATGAGGGTCAGCTCTGCATATTCAGTTCCCTTCAGGATCAAGTACCCAGCAACTAGTACTCTTCTCCTCTTGTTTGTTGAATAGGTTGTCATATTGCTGGAAGGCTTAACCAATTGTGACAAGTCCTCAAGAATAGGTTGCCTATTATCTATGTCCCTATTAGACTGAAAGTCTTCCAGGAGGGTCTCATATCTATTTCTCAGTGGCACCTGGGGAGGCAAGGCGGACAAGGGAGCTGCCTGCTTTCTGCCATGGCCTTGAACTTGCCTGCATTCACCCCTTTTACTTAGGCTTCTGTCTTCCATCTGAGAGGTGCAGGATACAGAGGCCCATTGATTCTGGGTGCCACTTGGCTGCTGTATGGAGCGCAGAGCTTGGCTCCACCTGTCTGTCTCCATTTCAGCCTCCCTAATGCTCCTGAGCCTTTCTACTTCAGCTTGTAGCCTTACAACCTCATCTTGCACCTAGGCTGAGCAGATCATGTACCTGCTCACATCACACACAGCCCTCCTCAGAGCTGCCCCCTGACATCTGTAAGAGGCTGTGGCATTCTATGCAGCCTGTAACTGCACAGCCACTTCCTGCTGTGGGAACTCTGTCTGCGTTCCCACATCCGTTTTGACTGGTGACCAGAGCATGGTCTTCTTCTGCTGGGTGGAGACCATTTTGGAGGAGATCACCTGTCAGTGAGCCCTCTGGGCTGGGGTTATTTTGTTGGTGTGTTTGGTTGGTTTTTGGCCCCTCCACATGCCAACAGTCAAGATGGCTACTTAGAAGGGGTTAGGGAAGAAGCAGTCATAGAAAAACAGGTCAAATTGGTATCAAAGACACCCTATTCTTCAGTCCCATGTGCTAGTGAAGGGGTTGGATTCTTCTTAACTCCCATTCCTAACAAAAGTCAAACCAATCTTCTCCTCAACACCCCAAAAGGAGGAGTTCAGAGCCCTTCTGAGGGATCCATTGCCACTTTACAACACATTTCCCCAATCTGAATTTCTTTTTACCACATTGTGATAAATTATAGAAATTTTGCTTTTGCCTGTCCTTTTCTTTTCCTAGAATTAAAATAAATATTGTAAGTAGTTACATCAGCTCCTTTGTTACAAGTTGATGGGAGGTGGAAGGTTTATTGCTCCAGCTAAAGCATCATGTGTGACATGAGGGTTAACGTCATATGGACAGGATCAAGAGGTTGTAAATTTCAAGCAGGAGACACCTTTACATAAATAATGTAAATGCCATCCTCTGTACAAATCCTGTTGTGGGTTGGAATACTTATTCTATCTATTTTCTTTATGGTAAACATACATGCTTACTTCAATTTATGTTCTGTGTTTTCTGAACTCTCTCATCACTCCAGTTTGTACACCTCCTTACTAAACACTGAACTATGAGTTTTTTTCAAGAGCACTGCTTAGCTGACCTGTATTTGGTTGTTGTCCACTCCAAGACCTTCTCTTGCCATTCACACTGCCTGGGCAGTTACTGTTTTCCATTTTCCACTCCAGCTTGCCCCTTAGTTCTCTAGGTATAGGACTTTGAAAAGATAGCCTTGTTGATTAAGTATTTTCTTTCAAATTAACAAGGCTCATTTGAATTCCAGTTTTGTCTCCCATCATCCTTAACAGCTTGATGTTCTCTGTGACTTTAACCCAACATAGTCTCCAATCCGTTACCTGAGCCTTTAATGAAAATACTAAATAGAAACATTCTGTTTCAGCCCCAATTTAAATGGCCCCACATGCTGGCTGAGAACTACAACTAGTTTTGAGTGGTTCCCTGACCTAGGCTAGGAAAAATAGATTTTGGTACCACCTCTCCTTTCCTTCTGTTCCCAAAATGGTATCTGTTCTGTTTCAGACTGTGAGGGAGGCAGAAAGACCTGCTAACCCCTGCTGACGTTTTCTGCTGCTCAGAAAAGCTGAAGCAATTGCCAGCTAAGCCCATTTAGATGAACAAAGGATGCCAAGCCTTGAAGGCGCGTGGAGCTGAGAGCAAAGGTTTCAAGGGGAGTTGTGACTGGTTTAGAGGACAGGGTTTAGGGGCATTGCCATCTATCCTGCACCCTGATAAAGTTTCTGCTTGGGGGTGAGCAGGCATGTCCTCCTCCTTCAAACTGGACCTTTGCCTGTGCCACTGCTGCTTCTGCCCCACACTGCTCCGAATAGAGGTGAGCCAGACACAGGCTCCTGCTTTGCCCACTGCAGCTGCAGCAGGCCCTACCCCAGAGCTGTGGGATCACCTGCTTCTGTCGACCTTGTCAGGTTTTAGGGATGGTGGAGAGACAGAGAGAGCCCATCACAGGGGGAGGGAGTTCTGGGGGATCGCTCTCCATCTCATGGTGTCTTGCCTCAGTTTTGTTGGCATTTAATATCCTGCTTTATAAAAAGTTATTTATTTCACTTGCATTCAGGTGCTGTGATCTATTTACCACTTTCTCTCTCTGCCTTGGGGGAAAGCGGGAGCAAAGGGAGTTGAATCAGGGAAAGAGGAGACTTCTAACCATGGGTCTCTGCCCCAAACTTGTTCCTAAACTGGGACATTCCCATTCCATTGTGTGCAGTGTTTTCATGCTGGACATACTTCCCTGTGTGGTCTATAAAGATATCATGAGAAAAAAGTCAAAAGCTTAACAGAAGCCAAATCACACATCTCCTCTATGTACTGTGTCTGTTACCCTGCACTAGAAAGAAATCAGGTTAGTTTGACATGACTTGTTCTTCACAAACCCATGGGGATTTTTTAATCACTTTGATATCTTCAGCAGCTGATAAATTGTCTGTTTATTAATTTGTCACAGAACTTTTCCTGGGACCAAAGCTGGGCTAACTGCTCCCACAAGTCTCTAGATCAGTCCAGTTTTCCTCCTATACCCTTCTTCCCCCGTGCCTTGCTGTTCAGTAGTTTCTTTACTGCTAAGCCTTGATCACTCTGCAGTAACTACTTGCTCCAGGACTGGAGGTTTAAGTTATAGGATCAGCCTGCAGAACACTGTGGTTAAACCATGTCAATTTTTCCATGCTTACAGCTTCTGCATCTGGTCTGTTGCATTTCCCTACATTCACATCCACAATTCTGCCTTTTCTTTGGCTTCCAAATCTTCCTGCATTAAGCTTATGCAATTTTACAGCTTTTTATTTGAGTATCTTTGCAAATTGCACTTCAGCCCAATTTTAAATTGCACTCCCACTTTAGTCCAATACTTGTTGCCCACCAAGAAGTATTTACTGCACACTGGTCAAAGCTTGCTCTGAAGACAGAACTATTAATTTCCTTGGGGCTTTTTATAGCACCTGTTGGGATAATATTACCACTTCATAAATGTTAGAGGTATTGTGAAGTAAATGACATTTGTTTGAAGAGGAGGAACCTCCCCACTGTACAAACACTTCTAGGCAAAGAGAAAATAACACCAATATGGTACAGACCAGCAACTCACATCCATTAGTCATTCTTCCCTCTCTGATGCTTTCCTCTAGTTAGCAATTCTGTAGTTAAAGGTCGTTTCCTAACCGCACACACACATAGGGCTTTGCCAAAATTCTACAATAATTCTAAGAACTCAGCTTTGTAAATTTCATGCCTTTTGCATGTCTGAGGTCACATATGTCTATAATGCAGAAAAATTAACAAATAATTATGTTTTTCACTTATTTACTGAGTATCTTATAAGAACCATAGGCAGAACACATATCCTGTGTCCTGGCTCTCATCTTTTCTCTGCACGTGCATGCTCCTGCGTTATGTGGGTTGAAGTCTGAGAAGACAGAGCACAAGACTGCTACAGAGTGCCATGGCAGGTGGGACCAAAGCTGAGACACTAACCCAACATGTGCTCCCCACACTCCTCTTTCCAAGCTCAGCAGTAGTAATTGTTTCCTTCTCCTTCAGGATTAGGAAAGGACACAAGACATCCATGACAGACAGCAGCCCAAGCCAGTGTGTGCTGTCTGCTCGCCACTTCTAGTCCTGGTTTCAACACTCAGTCTGGTGCCAGGAACTCGCAACTGGCCAGGTCAGCCCCACCATCTAAGCAATCTGGCGCAAGACCAAATTCACAGACACAGCTTTGTTCCTGCTTTTGCCTGTGGGATCATACCATCCTTATGAACCCTAATGCAACTGAGCAATGTGCTTTACCTCCCCAGAGCAGAGCAAGTGACAGCATTTTAGCCCAAAGTTTCCTCCTCTGCTGAATTTCCCACAGTGTTCATTTCCTTCAGCTCACTGCAGATTCCCAAATCAGTTAAAGAGGGTAAAGACTAGGAATCATCTAGGTCATACAAAAAATAAAGTGCCACTTACATAGTACCATTACGTTGAGTGGTACCTGCATGGAAAATACTCTTCACAAGAGTAGGGAGAAAGAATAAAGGGGATTTTTTTTAAAAAGACAGGGAGAATTAAGAGTAAAAACGGAGAGTGGTCAGGGAATGAACAAGAGCTCATGGCTGTGCAGCATTTTACACCCAAGGTTTTAGTGTGAAAAATAAAAAAATCTGCACTGCCTCAAGGGCAGGGACTCATTACCACAACTGTTTATTGCTGGAACATTCACAGACGGAATACAACATGCAGTTTGGGCTTTGGCTGGAGGAAAATGCAGAGAGCAGAGACTCAGATCGTTTTGTCCAACAAGCAGCCGTGGGTATCTGCTGAAGAGGAACTCTTGCCCTTTGTGGTGTTTTCAGTACACTGACCTAATGTAAGAGCACTGCAGACAGTTCATGTATTTACAGATTTGCAGAATGATGCGGTTTAATGTTTTCAGTGCCTCAGTTCTAGCTACAATGGCACATGTGAGAGCAAATGGCTTTTGCAAAAAATACTATGGATTGTGGTTTTTGAGGCTTAGGTGCAGATTTCAGTTATTCAAAGATTTATTTTGCTAGAGAAAGAGGGATTTATCTGCCTGGATACCAATAAAGTGTGTGTCCTTGAAAGATTGTTTGCTTGAGGAATTTTTACATTCTTCAGCTGGAGGCTTTGCTGTCACACCACTACCTATGAAGTTCACTCACCAGAGTCAGTTCAAGGGCTTGTGGTAAACAGTGGTGTTCTCACACTCCCAGCAGTTGTACAGTACCACAGTCTCTATCAAGGTCATGTTCACCCAGCCACCACTAAGTAATGCAACATGTCTGGGAACTGCAGTGTGCACTACAGCCTTGCGATATCCCTTTCTGGTATCAGAGCCCCTGTAAAAAGCCTGCTAGAGTTAGAATTCCCTTGTTCTCATCAGATCTCTCATTGAGAAACCCACTGACAATAGTTTCTACAAGAAGTTGACCTGCTGCTGACTATAGTGGTAAGTTGTATTACATATATTACATTCTTCTTAAAATATTATTTAAAGGGATTGCTTATCTGGGGAAAATAAAAAATTAATTCCATATCCACATACACTACAACAGAACTATTAGTTCTGAGTGACCAGCACCTAGCTTCTGTTTAGGCTTCGTGTAAAAAGTGGGCAAACATTTTTTTGTGAGCAAGTGGAGAGATTAACCTACCAAGACTACAATAATTAATTCTTTGTAGTTCTCCAGCATAACCAATTTTACATTAATTGGAATGCTATTTTCTGTTTTACAGTTTTGCTAGCTGTTCTAAGCAGAGCTTTTAGTTTTTCATGAAGTCACATTAGAGCTTTTCATATTTAGTTGTGAGCTGATTTGTGCTGCTTAACAGGATGTGTCCAGTTGTAGACCTTTGTAGAAGTGCTGCCTATGGCCTTCCTTGCTGGTGTATAAAACAGCTGCATAAGATAATATATAACTGTTTTGAGAAACCATTGTGGAAGAGAGAAGTATGCAACTTGTGATCATAATTTAGCTCCTGTAGTCTGCTCCCAAGTGACATGCGAGCTCTTAGCAGATCTAACTGAATAAGCAGCCTTTAGAAGCTTAATTATTTGCCTTGAAGAGAAAAAAGGGCAATTTTTACTCTGACACAATTCAGACAATCACAGAATTATTTAGGTTGCAAAAGATCTTTAAGATCATTAAGTCTAACCATTAACCTAACTGTACCAAAGCCACTGCTAAATCCTGTCCCTAGATTCCATGTCCACATGACTTTTGAGCACATCCAGGGATAGCAATTCAACCACTTCCATGGACAGACTGCTCAAAGGCCTGATGACCCTTTCAATGAATAATTTTTTCCTCATATCAAACCTAAACCTCCCCTGACACAACTCAGACAGTGATCTGAGGGATTTCCTGTTTCAAATGAAGAAAATGAGGAGCCTGAGCTAGCAATCTGCCCAAAGCTGGTGTTGAATAGCCAGGAGGCAGATTACTCTGAAATTTATTGTGTCTTCTCCACATTTGTTGTTCTTGAATGCAGCATTTAGTTAGGAAAAAGGTATTTTCTGATCACTGAAAGGATATGTGATTACTCAGCAACTTGCATCACTGCATGCTTTTATTGTTGATTCCACTTGTGCAAGTTATAAAAGCCATTGCTTTTGGCAAGTCAATAAAAAAAGCTCCCATTGTTCACAGGTTCAGCCCCCACATTTGTCAAATCTTTTAGAAGATAGATTCTGTCATTTACAGCACTTTTCATCTTGTGCAGTCCTAAGCACCAGCAGCTGGATTGAGATTGCCTTTTCAGAGTTCACAAGGGACTTTTACTGCTGTCAGATCTAAGCAAGACTTAAAAACTATTTCTCAAAGCAAAATTTATTAGAGGACCAGCATCTGGTGACAAATGTTGAAGGAATAACAAAATCCTTTGTATTGTGGGGTTTCCTGACCTGCCTGTTTATTAATGTTCATTGTTCCTCATAACTCAAAGCGCAGCTTTGTGCTTCTGATGCTCCCTTATGGAAATAAATAAAACAATGCTTCTGCTTCTGCTTGTCCACATCAGAAATGTTAGTGTGGAAGTTGCCAATAACTGCATTGCATTAGTTTCCCTGCTCAACCTTAACCAACAAGTCTGTACCAGCACCACAAAAGAACTGATGTGTCTTTCAGGAATCAAAAGACAACATAATATTAATTTTTCTTAATTTTCTATCTGAAAGGTCTGACTTCCGCCATGGACAGGGGCATTATGCAAGACAAGAGCCTGTAACTGCTGTTATTTCAATACAACCTCAAAACACTAGCGAGGGATCCTGGTCTGCCACGAGTGATGGATGTTTACCAGGGATCTTTTCCACCACCAATGTGCTGAGAGAAAAACTGCAATAGACTGTTTCTGACTGTCCTCCTTTTTGGACAACATTCTGAATGTGTTTAGGATCATAGGATGTTAGGG
>VZRI01006353.1:55198-69000 GCA_013397515.1 Upupa epops | reverse complement strand
AAGTGTAGGTTCAAACTCTCGAATCTCAGGTCCATTCGATTTGCCACCCCAACCCCAGACCCACTTCCCACAAGCATGCAGGGAGATCCTTTCGTTTCTCTCCTGCTACCAGAACACAGTAACACTCCCCATTATCCCAAGTTCTGCTCCCAACTACTTCCAGCTGTTTCCTATAGGAAAGGTTTCCTGTAACCAACAGGGAAGATTCATCCCTGGGTTCCCTGTTTTCTGATGGCAAAGGGAAGTGTGGCTGTCCTCCAGGATTCTCAACTGTCCAAACAGCCTTCAAACACTTCCAAGCCTATCACTTCCATTCGAATGAGTACCCTCCTACAAAAGAAAGCTGTCATTTCAATCTGCAAGAATCCCTGCTGCCCCTCAAAGCTCACAGGTTTCTTTCAGAATCCCAGAATGGACTGAGGCTGCAGAAGCCCTCTCCTCCAGTTCAGTCCCTAACAGCACCCCAGCAGCCACCCCAGGGCCCTCAGGGCCACAGCCAGGCTGTCCTTCAACACCTCCAGACACGGGGACTCCCCCACTGCCCTGGGCAGTCCAGTCCAGGCTCTGAGCACCCTTTCCCTGAGGAAGGGCTTCCTGACAGCCAACCTAACCCTCCCCTGGCAGCTTCAGGCCCTGCCCTCTCATCCTGGTGCTGGGTGCCTGGGAGAAGAGCCTAAAACCCTACCCCTCAGGTAGCTGTACAGGGTGAGAAGTTCCCCGCTGAGTCTCCTCTAGACTGAATACCCTCTGCCTCTCCTCATCAGCCTTCCCCTGCAGTCCCTTCCCCAACCTCACTGCTCTCCTTTCCTTCAAAACCCTTTGCAGGAAGTAACATAGAGAAAGCAGGAGACAGTGTAAAATCCAAGCCTTGTGTAGGGCTGGAAGCAGTGCTGTGAAGAACACGCAGCTACAAGAGGACCAAGTACTTGGAGCACTTTCTACCCACTGATCTCTTCCAACAGCCTCTTAAATCAGCCTTTTCATCCTAAAATCCTCACTCACCTTTTGGCATCCTCGTAAGAGGGGGGTCGCAGCACTCCATGTGGAAGCCACGGTCACACGAGTCACAAAACAGCATGTTATCCTGTGGAGACAGAGGAGGTTAATCCCTCTTTAGATGGGAATCGGCGTGAACCTGTCACCACCTCAGAGAGCATCCACACAGAGACACCCTGGGTCTTCACAGGTCTCTGAAAGACCGTCAGGCTCAAACAGAAGCTGAACGTGTTTGACTCTGCAATGGGTTTCTTTCAGAGTCAGCCCACGAGCCTGGGGTCTCGTCAGGCAGGCCACACTGCACTCTACTCACTGCATTTTTGCCCTGATCTCGACAGGAGCTGCACGTTTTGCACTCAATGCACTGCCACCGCAGGGCTTTCACTCGAACCGTCAGCTCTGGGGAGAACTTCAAACAGGACGGATGACCTACAGAAAGAGAAGGACACTGTACCAGTGAAACCATTCCACTGCTCACCAGGCATTCCCGTCATGAATTCCCCTGCAGACTTTTGGTTACCCAGCTACTCCTATTTTCAGGTGATTTTCACACAACCATAGAATTACTGAGGCTGGCAGAGCCCTCTGAGCTCCTCCAGCCCAACCTAGGGCCTAACAGCACCCCAGTGGCCACTCCAGGGCACTCAGGGCCACAGCCAGGCTGTCCTTCAACACCTCCAGACACAGGGACTCCCCCACTGCCCTGGGCAGTCCAGTCCAGGCTCTGAGCACCTTTTCCCTGAGGAAGGGCTTCCTGACAGCCAACCTCACCCTCCCCTGGCAGCTTCAGGCCTCACCATGAAGAAGTTTTTCCTTATTCAACTGGAGCCTCCTGGGTTCCAATTGCTCTCCATTACCACACCCCTGTGGAATCCCCAGGAGACAAACGAACTGTCTGTGTGAGTGAACAGAGCTACCTCCCCTCTGGGAGCACAAGGTCCAGCAGAACTGTTTGTGCACCACAGACACATTCTGCTCCTAGAGGAGCCCTGGAGGAGTCATCACACCAAGCTCCTCTGCCTCAAGGGACGGGTTATTACCAGGGTCACCTACCGCTGTTGCCACAGTCAGCGCACGAGATGAGCTCCTCAGGCTTCTTCTCCCGGTTCTGCTCTTTTGTCCCAAGGCAGAAGCTGCAGATTGGAATTGGTTCAGCAACCGGCTGCAAGGGAAAGGCAACAACAGCACTGAGCGTGCGGAGGGCCCGGAGGACAGCACACAAAATCACACAGGCACCGAGAGCAGAGGCACGGGCGATGGGACCTGCGCTCTGCCTGGTTTGAGCTGCTCCTCATCGCTTGTTACCGTGGTAACTACAGCCTGCAGAGGTCGGACCTTGAAAGACTTGGGATTCAGGGTAGAAAGGAAAGGGGAAGGAAACTTCAGGGCTAGCAGGAAGTTGGGAATAGGGCTAGGAATCACGGCAGAACTGAATGCAGGATCAGAAAGAGGTGGTGCCTCCCCCCATCAACAAAGGACCGAGCTGTAAGGGGATGCGGGGGTCAGGAAAGAAAAGGTGGCGATGACCCCAGAGCACTGATCTCAGAAATTGCCCCAGGTATCCAGAGGCAGCAGGGACACTGTGAGAAGCTCTTGCAGAACAACAGTGAACACAGCTACGAGCAACGAGAACAGCTTTCTCTGGTAATAAGTTACCTGAGTTTGCTGCTCAGCACTGAAGCAGCAGATAGAAAGATCAGCTCTGTTTAAAAAGGTTCAGGGGGTTGAACATGGAGTGGAGAGGATTCATTCAGGGTGAGCAATGACACCAGCAAAATAACAAATGGCTGTTAACTGGCCAACGGGCCATTTGGCCTGGAATAAGCAGGAGGCTTTCAAACCAAACGACTGATGCTCTACACCAGCCTCCTCCAAGAAGTGGCAACTCAATACCTGACTGCTTTAAAGAGGCCCTTGATCAAGTGATGAGAGGGAAGTGACAGCCTTCCCTCAAGTAATACCAAGTGCAAAGTTCTTCTGTAGAACAGAGCTGTTCAGGTTGGAAAAGACCTTCAAGCTCAACCAGTCCAACCCTGAACTCATCTGCCCAAACCCTGAGCTCCAGACCTCCCTGACTGGGAAACACAGCCAGGGATGGCGATTCAACCCCCTCCCTGGGCAGCCGGTTCCAAGGCCTGAGGACCCTTTCCAGGGAGAGGTTTCTCCTTAGGGCCAACCTCACCCTCCCCTGGGGCAGCTTGAGGCCATTTCCTCTTGTCCATTCACATGGAGCTGGCTGGGAGCTTCCTACGTCAGGACAGAGCAGATGGTTTGGCCCAAAGTGAGGGCTTAAATCCCCCCCCCCGCCCCAGGCAATTCTCCACGGCTGCCTTTAGGAAGGGGCACAGTCTGAGCCTGCAGAGCACCGTGCAGTTCCTAGACACCCTCTGTATAGTAGCAGCATGTGCTGGAGGCTGGCAGGCAGCACGGCACCGTCACTGCGATTTGTTCTGGCTCCCTCCCTCGCTGACATCACACGGAGAGATGTTCTTGCGAGAAAAAACAGCAGAAGGAGTTGAACGGCTGCCAAAAATTTGCAGTATGAAACCGAGCTGGCTGCTTCCAGCCTTGTTTTCCCCAATCTTTCATTGTGTGCTTGCGTTTCCCACTTGCCAGGATGTTCTTTGCTGAATAAACACGGCAGCAGGGAAATCTCTCTCTACTTCGCAGAACAGTCTCACACAGAAGCTTTGGAGGAGTAGCCCAGTTTCCACATTCAGAGCTGAATTCTAACTGTTCCAGAAGAACTTCACTCTTTATCCCCCCAAACTGGAGCTGATTTGTTCTTAAAATAGGGCTAAACGGGTATTTGCAGTGTGACAGACCAAGTAAACACAGCAAACGCTGAAGCCGTGAAGGACAGTCCTAGAACCACAGAAGGGTTTAGGTTGGAAGGAACCTTAGAGATCATCCAGTTCCAAACCACTACCATGGGCCACAGCCCTCCTGGGCAACCTGTTCCAGGGCCTCAGCTCCCTCCCAGGGATGGATTTCTGCCTCTTCCTGANCTTGTACTGGGGACCCCAGAACTGGGCACAGGACTGCAGTGGGGTCTCACCAGAGCAGAGTAGGAGGGAAGAACCCCCTCTGCTGACCTGCTAGTGACACTTGTGATCCAGCCCAGGAAAAATAGGTTTGGCTGTTTAAGGAAGGTTTGTAACAACAGAGAGAGCATCTGAAAGGCAGCTGCCAGAGTGAAGTGAAGTGTGCAGGCGAAGAGCTGAGCTCTTAGTGCCGAGCTCTGGGCAGTGCCTGTGCATCTGGAAACCTACCAGAACAAGCACTGTGCATCCTGCTGACATCCCAACTGAAGAAGCTGCTCTGCTCTTAGCCCTGCACACGGGGAAGGCTGTACTGAATACCCTCTGGAAATACCGAGACCGTTGGTCGTTAAATAACCTTCCCAGAGTTAACGAGTCCTCTAATCAGGGGATTAAAACCATTCAGGATCTGGACGTCACGATCAGAATCACACGCCAAGGCTTCCTGCCTGCAGACTGGGGAAAGAGGGACGGGACCCTCAAACTCCTTTATGTGCAGGATAAAGCAACTCCATTACCAACTGAACCGGTGAACTGAGAGCTCTCACCTTGTCCCTGCGTCCTAAATCCTCAGGGAACTGAAGGAGGTGCTGCCTCAGGAGTGACCGATGGTTACATAACCCTCATTCGGATGAAATAATATTTCTAAGAAATCACAGAGCTCCACACCCCTCGAATCAACAGCAAACCAAACCCTCGACTGCTCCTCTTGCTGGCAGTGTTTGTGTTCCACGATACTTCGGGTTTGCACAGAAAATAAGGACCTTCAGGATTGACTCTGGCTTCTAAAAATAACGCATTCCTGTGGGGAATCTGTAAAGCCCTCAGCGATTTGTGTGCGGGGAGGTGAGGATCGTGCCTTTAACTACCGTACTGAAACGATTTCAGCACTGGCTGCATCCCTCAGAGGAAGGGAAACCACTTCGGCTTGAAGCAAACCTGCGTGGACAGGAATAGTGAACACAATCTCCTACAAACACAGCAGAGAAGGCACCAAAGGAACCCCGAGTGTGTGGAAAGGGTTGACACAAGGCTGCTGGCCGTGGTTTACTCAGCACACCCACAGAAGGGCAGCTATGAGAGCAACTCCCACTCAGGTGCTGAAGCTCTGCCGCTGTGAACACAAGACTGGAGAAAAGGAAACCAAGCAGAACCCCGCTCTGCGTGATTCTCCACTCCTCAACAGAGCACCCCTGGCAGTCACATTTCAGCAAGCCCCATGTTCTGACCCTCACCCAGTGCTGTTCCCTTTCCCCACGCCCCGAGCACTCTGTACAAGCACAGTGGAGGCTAAACCCCAAACAGGAGCGGAGAAAACCTCTTCCACACCCATCTGGAGCTGAGACACTGCCTGTACAAAGGTTCTCTGGACTTCCAAGTGCAGGTCAGGTCGGTGCTGCAGGAAGGGAGCTGGTTACTGTATTTTACTGATATTTTATTAAAACAATGACATTGGTAGCAGCACAAAGGGAGTGGGTCTGCTTTTTCCCGAGATCCCATCCGCGGGCATCATAAGGAGCAGCAGCGTCTGAGCCTTGGGCACTGTCACCCCAGGCAGCAGCACTGCATTCTCCCCCTCCACAACACACCTTCAAGGAATTCACTGCAAGCCCAGACAAGTCCAGGGATCCAGAGCTCCCATCCCAAGTCACTAAATACCCAGGACTGAAGCAGGACGAGAAAGGAGACCCTTAATGCCTTGGAGAAGCTGGATATCACTGGAACACCTTACACTAAATGAAACCCACCCTCACGTCTCTAGAAGCTGTGCCCACCACCAGTTTGTCTGGGCTTCTGAGATTAGAATCATGGAATCCTCCTGGCTGGATAGGATCTCCAGGATCATCAAGTCCAGCCCTCACCCCAACAGCTCCCCAACCCCCAGACCATGGCCTTAAGGGCTCCAGCTACTCGTTTTTTAAACCCCTCCAGGGATGGCGACTCCACCACCTCCCTGGGCACCCTGGTCCAGTGCCAGGACAGTTCAACAGAGAGCACTGATAAAACCTCCTAGTGCCGGAATCTCACTGTGCACCCAGATCCCTAACTCGTTCTCTGCAGTTCTCAGAGCTGCTCTGACTAACAGGGGTACTGAGATCTGGTCTCAGTCATTCCGTGACTGGAAGAGTGAGTAGTTTCAGCCTGGGCCCACAGACTGGCTACCTGGCCTCCAGACTAACTGAAAACAAGGACATCTACTGTCAGTGGGAATCTGTTCATAGAATCAGGGAATGGGTTGGAAGGAACTCAGAGCTCTTCCAGTGCCAACCCCCTGCGATGGGCAGTGACACCTCTCCCCAGCCCAGGGTGCCCACAGCCCCAGCCAATCTGCCCTTGGACACTGCCAGCGATGGAGCAGCCACAGCCTCCCTGGGCAACCTGTTCCAGGGCCTCAGCCCCCTCCCAGGGAGGGATTCCTTACCGAGATCTGATTTAAATCTACTCGTCACAACACCAAATGTCTCCCACAGTCACAGACATTGCCTCTAAGTCACGGTCACTCCAGACATTGCCAGCACCCCTCTTGCTATCATTCCGCACAGTTTCACCCTAACTGCATGACCTCCCAGCATCAATTCCCAGCTGGCCAGGCCAGTGTCAGACCATTAGCCATCTGCCCAGCTACCAAGAGCTTCTTCACCTGTTCACTAATGGAGTCAATCAGGTTCAAGGTAACTTTCAGCACTGCAGTCTGAGTTCCACCGAGTACAGATGGAGGCCATCTGTTATCAACCACGATTGTTTTTAGACAGAGCTGCAGCCTTCCACAGACCCAGCTGGAAGGCAGTGAATCCTAATCCTTCTCCAGCTGGAAGCCAAAGCCTGAAGAGCACCCTTGGAGAGTGAGCTCTCAAAATTTAATTACAGTGCTCTGGTTCCAGATCATTCCTGTGCTCCACCCAAACCAATCCACAAACCGTTTCCTTACTGGTCCTTACAGCAACTACCTGCTCTGTGCTCAGAGGTCTAAAAGCACAAGAACTTTTTAAGAAGGTACAAGTTTGGCTTCATCCACTAAGACACAAGAGCACCGGGACACAGAGACACAGAGGGAGGGCCTACACACTGCTGCAACACACAATAACCCAGAGGTGAAGTGTTTCTAAGTGCCTACAGATAGAAATAGCAACACCCAGCTAGGAAACAAGACGCAGCATGAGGACACGAGAGATAGCAGCACGGGGAAGCTCTTCCAGGATGTTTAATATTCCTCCTATTGGATGATGGAGGATTTTTTGGCCACAGAAATTTCCCTCTATTTTGTTCTCCAGGAAGCCCTTTCAGAAGCCTGGCTTCACCCTCCCAGCTGCACTGCAGGGCAGTGTTAGGGTGTTCGCCTCAAGGTTGCTACAGACAGCTTTAGTTGACAGAAGAGTCTCAAGGAGACAGCAAGTAGAGATCAGTTCATAAAATCTGTACTTTCCTTGTAACCGTGGGATAAACAGTCCCACCAGTGTCCTGCCACCACGTTTCAGCTGGTCTGGGAGCATCCAATACAGGCACCAATGAGTTCAGCTACTGGTTCCTCCCCACAGGCAGGACCCCCACGCTTGCTCTTGGTGAATCTCACTAGGTTGGCTATGCCCACCCGTCCAGCCTGGCCAGGAAACTTCCCTGTCTGGCAAACACTACCTGCGTTTTGCACCAGGAAGCTGTCAGGGGCACAGACACAGCAAAGCCACAGCAGGCTGCAGGGCCAACTCACCAGCGTCAACCATGGCCTCTGGGGGCCCAGTCACAGCACAGAGGATTAAGGAGGCTGCTGGCCCGCGATGCCCTCTCTGTCCCTTCTCCAGACTCCAGCCGCGCTTCCCCAACAAACATCACCTTAAAGCAACTGTTCCATCTACTAGTAATACCCAGGGCTACAAACCGCAGCGGCTGAGGAGCAAAACGCCACTTGCTTTCTCTTCACAAAGCTGTGGCAGCCTCTGGCACTGATGTGCGGTGTCAGGACAAAGAAGATTAACTTCCTAATTCATCTCTACAGCACCTGCCCCGCTCACAGACAAAAGAAAACCCCAACCCCACACCCCACTCAAGAAACACCCCAGACTTTTCAGATGCTCTACATTTTTCCTCCATATTCGCGTCAAGCCTTTCCATTCCCCTAAACATCTCAATAGGCAGCGGATGCTGGAGCAGGCTCCTTGTTTATTCCACTTCATTTTCAGAAAGACAACAAAACAAATCCACCCTCAGCTGTCTAAAGGGACAGGGATCCATTTAAAGAAGAGTTTGGTTTTTAGAAAGAATAATCAGTAGGAAGTTTCAAGAAACAAACAGCAGCACCCAGCAAATTCTGCCTCGAGAAAGAGAGCATTTAAAAACCTCAAAGTCCTGCTCCCGTCTGCAAGGGTCCTAAAGCCAGGGAACAGAAGGCTGAAGGAAACCTTTCGGGCATATTTCATCCCTCCAGACAAGTTCTTCAGCTGGAGCTGTCTCAAGGGGTGTAAAACTGGCTCTTGAACTGCGATTCTCACTTTAGTTTCTAAACTACAGGAAGCTGGAAAAGAAAGAAACGGCTGTTTGCTGATGAAGGCAGCGGTTTCAGTTTTACAGCTGAAATTAAAGACAACTCCTCCGTCAGCCACTGTCACCAACAGACACAGAGATTCCAGCAGGCTGGTAGAGTTTTTTGCTGTTTGCATTCAAGTGGGGCTTTTAGAAGAGGGATTTCACACCCATCACCCCCACAGGATGTCGGTACGAGTTGGAAAAATCCTCACACAGCCAGATAAAAAGTGAGAGATGATGGAAATAAAGGCAGATAGTGGCTGTGAGACAGAACTCGTGCGGCGCTGCTTTAGTTTGTTTCAGAAGAAAATGAGATGGAATTTTCCTAGAGCTCCTGCAAGGGACTCGATTTCCTAACACACGGGGAAACATCCAGGGCGGGATGTTCCCTTCCAAGTGAAGGGACACTTCGATCAGACAGACAGGTGAGTGCTGGCAGGTGAGGGGAACCAGTGAAAGGAAGCAAAACTACACCTTAAATTCGTAAATTGGGATCGTGGGACGTATGAGGGGTTGGTTCTTACACGGGAGCTGAAGTGTGACCAGGGCAAAGATAAAGCAGGGAATGAGAAGGGTCATTAGGATTCCTCAGGTTGGGAGGCTGAGCTCTTGTTCAGAGTGCTGCTGTGTTTTACGAGACAAGAGGAGCAAACAACCTGCACCGAGCCATTCCATTACGGATAAAAACAGGGGAGAAATTGACTTATCAACCCCCCAACCAAACCAACCCCAAAACATCCCTCCCCACTCTCAAGCACCCACTAAGTCAAGGATATTACTACAGCACAGTGAAAGCCTTTAGCACCTGCAAAACTGGTTTGGTTTTCAAGCAAAACAGGAGAGCGAAGGAAGGTGATTGCGTGGTGTCGGCACTAATAAAACAAACACACCCCCCTCCTCCCCAAAACAGAGCCAAGACATCATCAACAATCAAATCCTACAGGGCAGGAGCTAAGCTTCTGGCTTCCACTGACTCGACGGTCAATTCCTAGGTAGCTGTTTTAATATTTTATCATCAATATTACTTAAGAAACTCATCTGAAACTCCGTGTGGGTTTCACAGCAGAGATGAAAAGGAGAGACTTTTAAGCTACCGTTTTAAAACCACTAAAAAAACCCCAACCCCCAACCACACGCCTGGAGAATTGATTGAAGAAATCCCCGTAAAAACTTCTACTGCAGCTGCTACTGTGCACTCGAGTGCTACCAACAATGCTTTTAGTGTTGGAGCTGCTCAGATCCCAGCAGGTCGGAGCACAAACATGTCCCGGAGTGTGTTTACGGACACACAAGAACTCCACGTCTGGATTTTTCCAGGGGAGGAGAGAAAAAGGGAAGGAACCGCAGCCCAGCTTCAGCCTTTGGAGCCTGTGCTCCCAGTCACCACTCTGCTGTATCCCAGTTTGAGAAAATAAAACGCAGGGAACACTTCATCTGAAAGAAGATGAAGCGGGTCCCAGGCTCTGGCACGTTGGGAAAAGCCTGAACCCTCTCCAAAAGATACTGTGTTCACAAGAATAATGCGCACAGCTAATATTTTCCACTGCTACCGCCGCTGTGGATCAGCTGCCTCGTTGGCCAGGGCTGTTTACATCCCGTTTTCATAGCACCTCACCACCACAGCGACTGCGTTACAGCTGGAGAAGCAGACAGGAAGCAGTGGTAGACAGAATACTTGAAAAAAAGGATGGAGGAAGCTGCTGGAATTTTCAGCACAGTAATATTTAACTTCCTACGTTCCACCAGCCCACACCACTCTGACCAGCTAGAGCTCCCGCAGTTCAGTCTGAACGTCAGAGAAACTTCACTGTTGTTTAGTTGTGCAGAGTTCTATCTCTCTTTAGGAAGAAGACGCTGACAGGAGTATTAAGTCTTGAAACCCTAACAGGTGATAAAGCAGCTGCTTCAGGAAAGGCACCAGCAGCACAGACTGCAGGAACTCATCCCTGCAGAGGGTATTTACAGCAACCCAAACTCCAATTCTGCCAGAAAAGCTATCTCAAGAACAGAGGAATCAATTTCACATTCTAAGGGTCCCAGAGACTGGCAGTGCAGAGACAGGAGTTACTAGCCCATCGGTCTTTGATAAACAGATTGATGCCTTACTCTGCTCCCACAGCAGCGAAGACACTGACTGGGTATGAGCTGTACTCCCACGACTCTGGCTTGAGGCTGGAGTGTTAGGTCAAAGAACAGAAGTAAAGGAGGGGGTAAAAGCATAAAAATGAAGAGAGAACAATGGATAACTACTTCGGTTTGTATGATGAACTCTAAGAGAGGTGGGGGGAGGCACACAGGAGGGAGCAGAAGCATGTGGGTGTTCTGATTCCAGCGTTTCCACACTTCTGATTTCACTTTCATTACAACTGCTTCATCCCAGATCTCCTCCTATTTCACAACAAACCCTTCTGAGACAGAAGGTGAGTTTTCCACCGTGACTATAGGAAGCCTGGAGGGCAGACAGCTTTAGGTGCTGACTGCTAATCGGCTCTTAGCTCTCTCTATTCAAACAGGAAGCTGAACTGGCAATCACATAAAAAGGTGAAAATAAAGAGATGATCAAGTTTGCTTTACAAATCCACCTCAGCTTGAAGTGAAGAGGAGTCTCACTTCCCACGTTTCACTAATATAACTAGAATAAGCCTGCTATCATCCGCTCAGCCTCGCTGCACGGAGGTGGGAAGAGGAAAATCCCAACAGCTCGCTTGCAGTTTCCAGGGCCAAAGCACCAATCGCAACCCAAGCAGCTTCCTCTCAGTGCTCTGAGAGGTCTGGACGCAGCAGAACCCTAAGTGTTCATCAGTCCTTCCTTCCCATTCACAAGATCCAAGTTAAACAAATCCCTGACCTGGAATTGTGACTCTGTCCCGACACACGCCCCCGGCCGTGAGAAAACGCTCATGCAAACTGGGTCTTACCTTATCCTTTTCGTGGGGAAGCAGACACACTGGAGGGAGACAGGAAAGAGACTCAAAACTCTCCTTCCCGTCAGCATTAGTGGTTGCTTTAGTGTTGAGTTGGTACAGAGGTCCATCTTTAAGGAGCCTGCCATGGCCAACAGCGCGTTTGACGGCTAATCGCAATTGCTGGTGAAAGCTGGAGGCAGCGCTGCCCCCAAATAACGCAGCCACATCTTTCTGACCCTTCAGAAAGCGCTCAATGTTCTTCAGGGATGAGCCACCCGACTCAGCCAAGCCCTCGATCGCCCGTTTGATGAGTTTATTCCAGTCCACGTTGGGTTTACCATCCAGCTTGCCATGGTTCCGAGGCTTTGGAAGTGCTATTCTCCCAGGATTATCAGGATCCTTATAGGAGTTGAGACCCTTGTTGGAGACTTTTAAAATAGTTCCATCTTTAACGCTCAACTCTAACTGTTCCAGAACAGTTTTGCGGTCCAAACCATGCGAAGATGACACGGCATTGCATATCCTCTCCTCCGAAGGGCGCTGTTTTTGCTTCTTGACCTTTTTGATTGCCTCCAAAATCCACTCTGTGTACAGCGGGTTGGCGAGTTTTACCATGGTGAAGGATTCTGAATATCCATAGAGTCGTTATCCCTTATCCCGGTGCTGAACAAGCGTCACGCGATGAGAAAAGAGATTCTCGAGTGAGAGGAACCAGCTAACCATAGCATACACGTTTTCTGTTGTGAATTACTCTTCCTTTCTCAGACATCGTTTGTTTTCTCACTGAGGAGAGGGAAGAAAACCGATTAGGAATTTCCTTATTCTTCCCAATGAACCCCACGCAAAGCTTTTCCGCAAAGGCATCGGGATTGCAGCGTCTCTCACCTCAGCTCCTGGCCTGCGCGCTCACAATCAGACAGACTGCAACGTTAGGCCTGGAAGAAAACAAGAGCAGCGGTTAGAAAAGTTAACACATCAGCAGCCAACGCGAGTTCATTAAACAGAGGGCACAGCTTGAATCCACTAACTGTGGCTCTGAAACACTGAAGCAGTATTTAAGGTTCTTATCTTCGCTGAAGATGGATGAGCTCCCCCTGAAATAACTCCAAACAAAGTAGAGAAAATAAACCCATCCCTTTTTCATTCCGATCTGTAGGGCAGTCCTAATTCTATAGGAAGTTTTCCACCGTCGCTGAGCACAGCCCAAATGAATATTTGGAGACAAAACCCCAAACCCAAACAAAAAAGCCCCTAAACCAAACCCCAACTAAACCAATGCACTGAAACTCCCTTCAGAAAGCAGCATCTCGCTTCATTTTCGCGCGTGGAAGACACCGCCTGAAACCTCAATATAAAACAGTAGGAACAGCCCAGAGTCTGGAGCAAACAGCAAGAAACTTTGAGAGCGTAATCATAGGTCTGATTCCCTCCTGCTAAGAAAAGCGATGACAGTTGTTCCATCAAGGGAAAAAAAAAAAGTGAAGCAGCTCAGCAGGAGCTGGTAATTAAATGTTCCACTGTCCCAGGCCACGCAGCAGAACACAGCGCTGCAATCTCGTGTGGAGACGAGGCGCACGGGATTCACTTGAGGACAAAGTAACAGGTGACCCTGCACAATACAGCAGGGCTGCCCCAGACACTGCTCGTTAACGGTGGAGACGAAAGGGGACCAGACTCTACTTCGCAGCCTTGAACAAAAGTGGGGTAACTGTGTGTCCCGCTCAAGTTCTGCAGAACTCCACTGACCCGGGAGGGCTGGGTTTATTACAAGGAGCAACAATTTTCTGCAGGGGAAGCTTTAGTCACTGGTTCGCAGCCAGCACTGGTCTCCCGTTCTGCTTTCGAGTAAAGTCCTGAAGGGTTTGTCAACACGCGGGGACTCCTCTGTGTGCAGACACCAGACCCCGCCGCTCCGTGCATGCAGTACCGGAGAGATTCACAACTCCCGTCCTGTTCAGAGCTGGACCAGCCTGCAGCTCTGCTATCCCGCGAACAACAGATGGGAAGGGAAACAAGGTCTCCGACACCTGCCTGGTGCTCCCGGGGGTGCCCCGGATCGCTCGGGTTCCGGGGCTGAGGAGGACGCGGCGCTCCGGCCCCAGCCCAGCTCCGGCTCGGTGCTCAGGCCGTTACGTAACCGGCCGGCCAGGCCGGGGCGATCCGGGCCGGTCCCAACGCCGGCTCCCCGTTCGCTTTCTGCGTGACAGGCAGCCCCGCACCTGCTACCGCTCGTCCCCATCCCCGGCCCCGCACACGGCGCCTCAGCCCGGGGACTCCCCGCCGCGCGCGATCCGCACAACCCGAGCCCAGGCCGCGGCCCCTCGGCGCCCAGCGGGGCCCC
>VZRI01006353.1:36651-51080 GCA_013397515.1 Upupa epops | reverse complement strand
GGGTCGGTGCTGCCGCCGGGCTCCGCAGCCATGATCCACAGCCTCTTCCTCATCAACGCCGCGGGGGACATCTTCCTGGAGAAGCACTGGAAGAGCGTGGTCAGCCGCTCCGTCTGCGACTACTTCTTCGAGGCGCAGGAGCGGGCCTCGGAGGCGGAGAACGTGCCGCCCGTGATCCCCACGCCGCACCACTTCCTGCTCAGCGTCTACCGCCACAAGATCTTCTTCGTGGCCGTCATCCAGAGCGAGGTGCCGCCGCTCTTCGTCATCGAGTTCCTGCACCGCGTCGTCGACACCTTTCAGGTGGGTGTGGGGAGCTCTAGGGGGCGTTGGGTCTGTGCTGGAGACTGATTGGGTTGGAGGGAGCTCAGAGCAACCCCAGCACCGACCCCCTGCCATGGGTAGAGACTCCTCTCCCCAGCCCAGGGTGCCCACAGCCCCAGCCAACCCGCCCTTGGGCACTGCCAGGGGGGATGGAGCAGCCACAGCCTCCCTGGGCACCCTGTGCCAGGGCCTCAGCCCCCTCCCAGGGAGGGGGTTCTGCCTCAGCTCTCAGCTCCATCTCCCCTCCTGGAGCTGGAACCCAGCCCCCTGCTCCCAGCCCCAGAGTCCCCAGTAAAAGCCCCTCTCCAGCTCTCCTGGAGCCCCTGCAGGGACTGGAAGCTGCTCTGAGGTTCCCTAACCCCAGAGCCTTCTCTGCAGGCTGAACAACCCCAACTCTCAGCCTGTCCTCAGAGCAGAGGGTCTCCAGCCCTGTGATCATCCTTGGGGCCTCCATCAGCTCTGTCTCCTATTCCTATTGTCCTGCTTCTGTCAGGATGTAGAGTGGGTCTGGAGGGCTCGCAGTGGTTAGGAATGTGCTGCCTGGTGGACTCAGACCAGTACCTTTCAGCAACCAGGATTCACACATCTGCTGTGCAGCCTTGTCCCTCCCAGGAGCTGCGTTCAGGCTCTGCCCCCCTCACAAGGCGTTTGTGTGGTTCCTAGCCCCATGCTGCAGTCCGTCGGTCAGTGACAGCCCACCTCTCTGTTCTTCCAGCTGCTGGAATTGCCTGGAGTGGGTTTTCTTGCTGCAGGAGTTGCCCCAGAGCAGCCCTGACCCCTCAGTGCTGTGGCTGACGCTGCTGCGGTCGGTTCAGCGCAGCAGTGATGCTGTCTGTGTTGTGCTGGCCAACAGCAGCATTGTGTAGCCTGGATGTGGGAAGCCTTGTGACCAGCACGCAGGAAATGCAGGTGCCTGCTCAAACAAGGCTCTGTGAGCTTTGGCTGCCCCGTGCCCATCAGGGTGTGAGCTGTTCACTGAGTTCAGGGAGCGGGTGGGCTGTTCAGGACAAAAATGCCCTGATGCCTTGGAGCTGGGGTTTTGGGAGGACAGGAGGCATGAGTGTGTCTTCAGTGGCTTGGCCTTACCTTTAAATCTGATCTACCAGAGGAAGGAGCAGTGTAGGTGGTGCAGGAGTAGGAATTCCTACTCCTCTGGAGCGATCAATGTGATGTGCTTCTGCTGAGTGGCTGAGAGCAGCCAGCAGAAAGGGGCCTGGCAGCGCTGGGTGACACCCGGCTGAACAGGAGCCCAGATGGCACAACAGGCCAATGGCCTGCTGGCTTGGATCAGCACTAGTGTGGCCAGCAGGACTAGGGACGTCACTCTCCCCCTGTCCTGGGCACTGGGGAGGCCTCTCCTCAAGTCCTGGGGGCAGTGCTGGGCCCTCCCTGCAAGAAAGAGATGGAGAGGCAGAGGAGCAACGAGGCTGGGGAAGGGACTGGAGGGAGAGGCTGATGCGGGGAGGCTGAGGGAGCTGGGGGGGTTCAGCCTGGAGAAGGGGAGTCTCAGGGAGGACCTTCTCCTTCTTTCCAACTCCCTGAAGGGAGGCTGCAGTCAGGTGGGAGTCAGGCTCTTCTCCCAGGCACCCAGTGGCAGGATGAGAGGGCAGGGCCTGAAGCTGCCAGGGGAGGGTGAGGTTGGCTGTCAGGAAGCCCTTCCTCAGGGAAAGGGTGCTCAGAGCCTGGACTGGACTGCCCAGGGCAGTGGGGGAGTCCCCGTGTCTGGAGGTGTTGAAGGACAGCCTGGCTGTGGCCCTGAGTGCCCTGGGGTGGCCACTGGGGTGACATCAGGGTCCTGGGTTGCACTGGAGGAACTCAGAGGGCTCTGCCAGCCTCACTCACTCTGTGATACTTGAAGGTTCACTGTTGCTCCACCTCCTCCAAGCCGAAGCTTCACTTACTGCTGTGTGGGAGGACTCTGCACTGAGAGATCAGCGTGACTGTCAGAGCTGATCGAGTCCCCATTTCCCTTGCACAGGATTATTTTGGTGTCTGTTCAGAGGTGATGATCAAGGACAACGTTGTGGTGGTTTATGAAGTGCTGGAGGAGATGCTGGATAACGGCTTTCCCTTGGCAACTGAGTCCAATATTCTCAAGGAGCTGATCAAACCTCCCACCATCCTGCGAACGGTTGTCAACACCATCACAGGTAGAGGGAAACCAGCAGTCACTCAACTGGGGAAGCCAGAGGAGGTTGTGTTTCCGCTTACAACCACAACAGGACTTCCTGGATGAGTTAGTTTCATGGAGGGGGGGTTGTTCTGCTGAGCTGGTTTAGTTTCACTGGGGTTTTATAGTTACCCTTCCCCTGCCTCGCCGTGGTTTGAGCGTCCAACGTGAGAGCTGTAGACACTGAGGCTGGAAGAGGAGTTGGTTCTTGGAGCTTCCTTACAGCGAAGCTCCGTGAGGCCAGGAGGCTGCTGTGGAGTCTGGTGGCTGTGACTGCCTTCCTTTCCTGCAGGAAGCACCAACGTGGGTGACCAGCTTCCGACGGGGCAGCTCTCGGTGGTGCCGTGGAGACGGACAGGTGTCAAATACACCAACAACGAGGCCTATTTTGATGTGGTTGAGGAGATCGATGCCATCATCGACAAATCTGGTATGGAAGTGGCTTCTGGCTGACACGAGGGCTCTTTGTCCGGAGAGAGATCAGGTTTGCCTCACTGAGGGCCCAGAAGCTCAGAAAGGTTATAAATTTCCTCCCTCAGATTGTTTTGTTTTCACACTGGGGTTTTTTGGGGTCAGGATCACTGGGGAAGGGACTGGAGGGACAGGCTGATGGGGAGAGGCTGAGGAAGCTGGGGGGGTTCAGCCTGGAGGAGAGGAGACTCAGGGGGGACCTTCTCCCTCTCTCCAACTCCCTGAAGGGAGGGTGCAGTCAGCTGGGGGTCAGGCTCTTCTCCCAGGCACCCAGCGCCAGGATGAGAGGGCAGGGCTGAAGCTGCCAGGGGAGGGTGAGGTTGGCTGTCAAGAAGCCCTTCCTCAGGGAAAGGGTGCTCAGAGCCTGGACTGGACTGCCCAGGGCAGTGGGGGAGTCCCCGTGTCTGGAGGTGTTGAAGGATAGCCTGGCTGTGGCCCTGAGTGCCCTGGGGTGGCCACTGGGCTGCTGTTAGGTGCTGAGCTGGGCTGGAGGAGCTCAGAGGGCTCTGCCAGCCTGAGTCCTTCTGGGATCCTGTAACCTCCTGCCCTTATTGTTGCAGGTTCCACAATTACTGCAGAAATCCAAGGGGTGATTGATGCTTGTGTGAAGCTGACTGGGATGCCAGACCTTACCCTCTCATTTATGGTAAAACTTGAGGATGAATCCTTAAAGGGTTTCCCATCCCTGCTCCTGTGATCTCAGTTTGATTCCAGGAGGTCAGGAACTGGAGTTCAGGGAAGAATCAGTGTCATCATTGCTCACAACAAGGGAGAAAAGAGTAAGAGAGCTGTAACTGCACAACAGCTGAACAGGTCTCACCGTAGATACCTTGCCGTGGCTGAGGGTGTTGGATGATGGCCTCCTCCTAGGACAGGGGATTGCGGAGAAGAGGTTGTTTAGTTTGAAGAAGAGGAGGCTGAGGGGGGACCTCCCTGCCCTCTCCAGCTCCCTGCAGGGAGGCTGTGGAGGGGTGGCTGTTGGCCTCTGCTCCTTGGTGCCTGCTGACAGCAGCAGGGGCACTGCTCTGCAGTTGAGGCAGGGGAGGGTCAGACTGGCTCTGAGGCAGAGATTCTCTGCAGCCAGAGTGGTTGGGCACTGGCAGGGCCTTCCCAGGGAGGTGGTGGAGTCCCCCTGCCTGGAGGTGTTGAAGAACCCTGTAGCCATGGTGCTTCCTGCCCTGCTTGAGTGGCAGCAGGGAGGGGGTCAGGCTGTGTCTGTCAGTCTCTCAGGGACTGAGGGGTTTGGTTGGGGTGGGGATGGCTGGACTGAGGGATCCAGGAGCTCCTTTCCAGCCAGGATTGCTCTGAGGTTTGTGATTGTTTTCAGTAGCACTGCCTTCACTGACTGCAGCTCCCCCTTCTTTCAGAACCCCCGCTTACTGGATGATGTCAGCTTTCACCCCTGTGTGCGTTTTAAGCGCTGGGAGTCGGAGAGGATCCTCTCCTTCATTCCTCCTGATGGGAATTTTCGCTTGCTCTCCTACCACGTCAGTGCTCAGAAGTAGGTGATGAGCCCAGCGCTGTGAGTGACAGCTCTGCATCTAAAGAGTAGCAGGGAAAGCAGAGGGGAAGGCGAGAGCCTGAGCCAGGACTCTTTCCTTCTAGTCTTGTGGCCATTCCTGTCTACGTGAAGCACAACATCAGCTTCCGCGACAGCAGCTCCCTGGGGCGCTTTGAGATCACGGTGGGGCCGAAGCAGACTATGGGGAAGACCATCGAGGGAGTGATGGTCACTAGCCAGATGCCGAAGGGAGTGTTAAACATGACCCTCACGCCTTCCCAGGGAACCCACGTCTTCGATCCCGTCACAAAGGTGAGGGAATTGGAGCCGTAGGTTGTGTTTCCATCTCTTTTTTACCTCTCAGCGAAGGAATTGGAGCTGTTGACGCTCGCCTGAGCGTTGCCTTGAGCCTTGCTTTCCTGAAGGCAGCTCTCTCCTCTTGGGGTGAGAACTTCTGGACTGTTGGGTTGAGGAGTTGTCTTGAATCCCCCCAGTTCACGGTGGGCTGTCAGGGAGCACCATGAAACAGAGCACAGAGGTGCCTGAGGCAGCTGCTCCTTAGGGCTGTGCTGTGTCTGGCGGATAGGAAAGGCTTTTAGCCCTGAAGGAATGCGAGGGGGGTTCTTCCTTCCAGGGTCTTGGAGCATTTCTGTCTTACTGCTGCGTTTTCTTTTCCTTCAAGCTGCTGTCGTGGGACGTGGGGAAAATAAACCCCCAGAAGCTGCCGAGCCTGAAGGGGAGCGTGAGCCTTCAAGCTGGGACATCAAAGCCAGATGAAAACCCCACCATTAACCTGCAGTTCAAGATTCAGCAGCTGGCTATATCCGGTAAGTTGCTGGCAGTGAAGAAGCTCAGTACCCTCTGCTGTGCCCCTGCTCGCTCTGCTGAGCTCGCTCTGCATGCCTCCTCCTCCTCCTCCTGAACCGGGGTGTCAAGTGAAGACCTCCCCTGCTTTGACTGCAGGCAGGGGGTGGTGTTTCCCTGTGCTCCGTGAAGCAGCCTGTCCCACTGCCCTGCCTTTCCTGGGGGTTTAGGGTCTGGCTGTGTCTGTGAAGAGCGATTCTGCCTCTCCCAGTCATCAGCTCTTTCTCCAGCCTGCTAAAACTCCCCCTGTGCTCCCTGCGCTGCTGCTGTGGGAGGGAGCTGCTGTTCCTGATGCTGGCTGCGGCAGCGGTCAGCCTCACGCTGTCTTTGTTTGCCTTTAGGACTCAAGGTGAATCGCCTGGACATGTACGGGGAGAAGTACAAGCCCTTCAAGGGGATCAAGTACATGACTAAGGCTGGCAAGTTCCAAGTCCGAACCTAGAGGATCCTGCTAGCCAGGAAGAGTTAACTTCCCTGTTTCTCCTGCCCTTGGCTGTTGGATGCAGCCTCTTACCCCATCCATCTCTGTAGAGTCACTCCCTTGCCTCTAGTAGCGTGAGCAGGAGAGCCAGTGCCTAGGGTGCTGGGGAGCAGGGCAAAGTGAGGTTGACCTGCAACGGTCTCATCCCTAGCTGAGTGTGAAGCATCCGGCACAGTGAGGGCGGTGTCGGGGTCCCTGGGGGTTAGCGAGTGGGCTCTGTGCGTGTGTTGTCCCCTCCGTTTCGCTGTCTTAAAGGAAGTCGCGGGCATTCGTTGCCTCGGTGACTCCTCTTCCCTGCCTTTTGCTTGGCCTCCATCCCTTTGCAGAGTGAGATGTCTCCGTTTCCACAGTCTTCCTCTCCAGCAGTTGTCCTTGTCCATCAGAGGGCTGTGGGGCGAGGAGCCGCAGCGAGCTCCTCAGGCCCTCCTGCCTCAGAGGAGCTGGAGAAGGGGAAAGGTGGATTGTCCCATCCGGGATGGGGCGTTAAGAAGCCTGAGGTTGGGGCTGGTGCCACAGAAGGAGGAAGGGAAGAAGCAGGTGCCTCTTCTAGCTGTCTCTTAAGCCATCTTGGTCATCGGGGGTCTTGAACCCCTAGAGACAGAGGGGGGACCCTTGGTACAGACTCTGGGGAGGGACTGGCTGCAGCACGGGCGGTCCTGTTTCAGATGGCTGGTGACAGCTGAATGGACCTGCTTCTCTTCCGTCAGTATTTGAAGGCAGGGCATCTCCTCGCTTCTTCGGGGAGGTAGGGAAGCAACAGAGGCAGAGGAAGATCAGTGGGCGCTGCAGCTGTGGCTAAAGGGAGACAGTCACTGTCCTGGTAATTCGTGGAACCTCTTCATGTCTCTGCCCGTTACAAATGAGGGCGATGCTGTTCTGCTCACGCGTGGCTTCCTCTGAGGTAACTGCTGTCCTGGTACCTGTGTTCCTAGCTGCCCTACCTCACCCCAGCTCCTGTACCGACCGGCCGGGTGGCTTCACGCTGCCGCTGGACTCTTTCCCTGGGACCATCTCTGCTGCAGGAGCTGTGGCTGCGTCCGCCCGTTGCAGCCTGTGCTGCAGCTCTCTGTACAGCATGACCATGAAACGAGAGGCACCCGCGCTGTCCTGCGTCGTCTGTAGCGTGTTCTCTGGCCGCTAGATGCCAACGTGCTTGCTCTGTGGTGGCAGAACGAGTCCCTGAGCTGCTGCTGTCCGTGTGGCTGGGTGTCTGGGGTCCGGGGTCTGCAGGTCCCGTTCGTGAACCCTAACGAACCTCCCCAACAGGAGGCTGGGGACCCTACAGGAACTTCCATCCTTCTTTGCACCTGAAGGGTACCCGCGGGGAGGGGTTGCCTCTGGCCTGCGGAAATGCGAGCGCTGGCTGCCCCTGCAGGTGGCTTTGGTGTGAGGAGTGCAGCTCTGACCTTCAGCAAGGACACCAATAAACGCTGTTTGTACCTGGCGCTGGGGGCTGCTCTGTGTCCCCCCTGTCGTTTGGAGCTGGTCTGTGTCCCCCTGTCACTGGTTTTGTGCTCTTGGCAAGAGAGAGAGGTGCTGTTTGCAGAGGAGGCAGGCCAGTCGTGCAGCTGGGGTGCGGACAGTGGGTGCCTCAGGGTAGCAGACGTTGATGCAGCGGGCGTTGTAAGTTCAGCACTAGAGCCCCTGTCTGAACAGCTACGGTGGGTGCTGCCCCTGAGCTCTTCCTCAGGGAAACTGCGAGGGATGCAGCTGAACCCTCTCTGTTCACAGGGACGGGGCTGGGTAACCAGGCTGTGCTTTCACTGTGGAGACAGTGAGGTCCCTCTTCCCCCTCCTGCTCCTGCAGTGCTGGAGCTTTCTAAAGCATCCTGCCTGCTCAGGTGATTTGTGTTACCTGCGGTCTCGTAAAGCAGCAGAGTGCCTGGGGTTTGAGAGAGGGGTTTTGCAGCCCTCTGAGCTGAGTCTGTAAGGTCTTGGGGAACGAAGGACCAAGCAGGGCAGAAAGGGGCTGCTTAGGATGGGTGCAGAGTGATTGCTGCCTTTGAACTCTGCTGGGAGGGGGTTCTCTGAAGGGTCTCAGCCTCAGCTGGGGTTCAGTTACAGTTTATTGGTGCCTGTTGGAGCCCATCGAGCTCAAACAGCAGAGCAGCAGCTGGGGGCTCGAGGGCACCGACCTGTGCTGCTCTCTGCAGCAGCCTGGGGTGGCTGCAGGCTCTGACCGCCTGGCAGGTTGGTGGAGACCGGGATACAGAGGCCCAGCAGCTCTTGGGAAGGGGGGTTTGGGGAGAAGGAGGGGAACAGATGCCTTTCCCCCAAGGTTAACACTCAGTAACGCATTAACACCACCACCACTGCACTCAGCCAACCCAGCTGTGGCTTCCCTGATAAAGAGAGCTCCCTGCACCCGTTCAGGGTAACCATTTCCCTCTGGAATGATCANGGCCCCCCCGCCACTGGGTGGGATATGGGGCTCGGTGCTGACGGGAGCTGGGCGTCCACCAGCTCCTCTCTGAGGGCATCAGAGGTCTCAGTGGGGCCGGGTTGGTGACGCACGCTGCCCCGTACAGACCCTGCCTGGGAAAGCAGAGGCCTTTCTTCCTTGGCAGAGCTGCTCTGTCTGTACTCCCTGCCCTGTGTGCCTGCAGGTTGCGCTAGATGGATGAGAGGGCTCCCTGCACCCGTTCAGAGTAACCATTTCCCTCTGNAACCCACCTGGGCTGTTCCTGTGCCCCTGGCTCTGGGGGCTCCTGCAGTGGCAGGGGGACTACACTGGATGATCTGAGCTCCCTTCCATCCCTAACCCTGTGATTCTACACCTTGGCAGCCTCAGCAGACTTTGGTTCATGCTGTGAAACATCGGTCACCCCTGCTTTCTCCCCCTTGGTCCAGCAGCTGGACAGGAATGACTCCCCCGGGGGCTGAAGGCTCTGGAAGGGCACAGGTACCACCTGCTGTCCCATGGTAACTGCAGTGCAGGGGAGAAGGGCTGGACTGCAGGGGTTCTGCTTCACACTGACCTGGTTATATCCGTCCTGGCTTCTGTGAGCAGCCCTGTGACGCTCAACTGGACCTTTAGTTGTGGATGGAAAGGACCAGGGGTCTAAAGCTGCCTCTGTTACACCCGTGCTCCGTCCTGCCCTGCTCTGCTTTGCAGTGGGATTCAAGGAGAGAGCCTGGGGATGCGGGGGGAGTGTCGTGCTGGTTTCCAAGAGCCTGCAGCAAGCAGTGTAGTTGATGCTGTGTCCTTCCCACGCGCTGCAGTCTGTCTTCCTCTTGGACTCCAAGTCATCTGGACAAGCAGAGAGCCCTGTCAGCATCCTTACAGCACCCAGGAGGCAGCTTGGGAGGGCACGGCCAGAGGACTGGGCAGAGGTCGGCTCTCCTCCTCCTCAGGCTTTCATGTTGTCTTGAATCCAGTCGAGATAGCGAGTCACGTTGGTGTAGACCCCGGGAACGTCCTTGCGGCCACAGCCGATTCCCCAGCTGATGATTCCAATCAGGTACATCCGATCGGCCTTCATGCACACCAGCGGCCCGCCGGAGTCACCCTGCAGAGAGGCGGCAGGTTGGGAACACTCTCCTCTTTTCTTTTGCATTGTTTCTTCACAGAACGAGCCTGGTGGGAAAGGAGCTCCCGGACCCAACCATCCCCACCCCAACAGAACCCTCAGTCCCTGAGAGACTGACAGACACAGCCTGACCCCCTCCCTGCTGCCACTCGAGCAGGGCAGGAAGCACCATGGCTACAGGGTTCTTCACCACCTCCAGGCAGGGGGACTCCACCCCCTCCCTGGGAAGGCCCTGCCAGTGCCCAACCACTCTGGCTGCAGAGAATCTCTGCCTCAGAGCCAGTCTGACCCTCCCCTGCCTCAACTGCAGAGCAGTGCCCCTGCTGCTGTCAGCAGGCACCAAGGAGCAGAGGCCAACAGCCACCCGTCCACAGCCTCCCTTCAGGGAGCTGGAGAGGGCAGGGAGGTCCCCCCTCAGCCTCCTCTTCTCCAAACTGACCCTGCCCAGCTCCCTCAGCCTCTCCTCATCTGACTGGTTCTCTAACCCCCTCCTGAGCTGGGTAGCTCTGCTCTGGACCCGTTCCAGCATCTCCCTGTCTCTCCTATCATGAGGGGCCCAGAACTGAACCCAGGACTCGAGAGGAGGCCTCCCAAGGGCACGAGAGCTCCCCTTCTCCTGCTGACCACACTCTTCCTAATCCAGGCCAGGATCCTGCTGGCTGCCTTGGCCCCCTGGGCACCCTGCTGGCCCCGATGGAGCCGGCTGGCTGCCAGCACCTCCTGCCCTCAAGAGCTCTCAGTAGCAGCACTTTCACAGGAGCCACTTCTGTGGTCCAGGCTCCCTCTGTGGATCTCTCACGGGGAGAGAGCCCAGCAAATCCTCCCTCCAAAGCATCGCCCTCCGGTGTCTGCTCAGGAAAAGCGGGTGAGGCTGTTGCTAAGAACAAAGAGAGGAACAGTCCTGCTGGGCCGATAAAAGATCCAGGGTGGTTTTGGCCTCTGTTCTTCTCTTCTCCCCTATTTGTTAGAGCGGCCCCCCTCTCCTCTCACCTCCTGCTGAGTGTTTTGCACGCTCAGATGAGAGAAGACGGTAGGAAACGCTGCTGAGGTGGAGTTTCCTGCTCCCTTCTTGTGCTGTTTCCTCGATTCAGGGCTTCCAGGCTGGGTTGTTCAGCCTTGCTTTGGTTAAACCGCGAGGGTCGGAGTGATCGCAGGGAGCAGAAGTCTGCTAGGACCAGCTCCCACTGAACCTTCCCGCTACGCTGGGTGGCTGAGCTCAGGCTGTTGATTCTCCCCCTCTGCTCTGCTCCGCTCCCTCTACTCCCCCCTGCAGTGCTGCGTCCAGGTCTGGAGCCCTTCTGACAAGAAGGATGTGGAGATGCTGGAGCGAGTCNGAGATTGAGGCTGGATGTGAGGAGGAAGTTCTTCAGCAGGAGAGTGGGGAGAGCCTGCAATGGGTTGTGGCCCCATCCCTGGAGGTGTTTACAGTCGGGCTGGGTGAGGCTCTGGCCAGCCTGCTCTAGGGTGGGAGGTCCCTGCCCATGGCAGGGGGGTTGGAACTGGCTGATCCTCTGGTCCCTTCCAACCCTGACTGATTCTAGAACCCAGGGAGGGTGACTGGAGGGGGCTGCCTGGGGGGGTTGTGGAGTCTCCTTCTCTGGAGACGTTTGAAACCCATCTGGACCTGGTCTGGGTGTCCTGCTGTGGCAGGGGGGTTGGTCTGGATGGTCTTTCGAGGTCCCTGAGGACTCTTCTTTAGAACAGAATCAGAGAACAGAGGAGCAGCACCGCCGTTACCTTGCAGGCGTCGTCGAGGTTCCTCGTGTCCCCTGCACACAGCATGTTGGCCGTCACCGTGCGGTTCTCGAGGCGCTGCGTCGTGCACTGGCTGGGTGGGAACAGCCTGACGTGACCTTCCTTCAGGTGCTCCGAGTAGAACGGAGTGACTGCAGGGAAAAGGACCACAGCAGTAACTACAGGTGCCTGTGTATGGCTGTCTCTGTTAGTAAAAGACTGCAGCTCGGTTCCTCTAGTGAAGGGGAGGTAGAGAGAAGCAGCTGGCGCTGGGTTAACCAGCAGTCCTTGCTTAAAGGGTCTTCTTTTAATTCCTGAGGGCTCTGCCTTGCCAGTGGGAACAGCTTGTGTCTAGCTGAGAGAGAACCAGAGTCACTGAGGCTGGCAGAGCCCTCTGAGCTCCTCCCGCCCAGCCCAGCACCTGACATCACCCCAGTGGCCACCCCAGGGCACTCAGGGCCACAGCCAGGCTGTCCTTCAACACCTCCAGACACGGGGACTCCCCCCCTGCCCTGGGCAGTCCAGTCCAGGCTCTGAGCACCCTTTCCAGGAGGAAGGGCTTCCTGACAGCCAACCTCACCCTCCCCTGGCAGCTTCAGGCCCTGCCCTCTCATCCTGGCACTGGGTGCCTGGGAGAAGAGCCCGGCCCCCACCTGACTGCACCCTCCCTTCAGGGAGCTGGAGAGAGGGAGAAGGTCCCCCGTGAGTCTCCTCCAGGCTGAACCCCCCAGCTCCCTCAGCCTCTCTTCAGCAAGCTGGAGCAGTTGGAGATGGGTCTGGAGGAGCCCACACAACCGGGGCTGTTTAACCTGAAGGAGGCTGAGGGGAGCCCTCATGGCTGCTTCCCACTGCCTGCCTGGAGGCTGCCAAGAGGTGGATGGTGGTCTCTTCTCCCAGGTGACAGGACAAGGGGAGATGGCCTCAGGCTGTGCAGGGGAAGCAGGGATTAAGCCTAGGGAGGAGGGCTGGGTAGAGTCAGGGTAATGGTTAGACTAGATGATCCTCGAGGTCCTTTCCAAGCTGGAGAGGTCACGCATCAAACGGTGCTGAACGCTTGAACCCTTTGGGGGGGCAGGAGCCCCGAGCTTTGGTCGTGGCACCCTCTGCTCTACTTACACTCTTCATGTCTGCCGTACCCAGAGATCTCACACTCCGTCCAGTCTGGCAGCTGCAGCTCCGGTGGGGGCAGGCAGGCGGCACGGACGGTGTCTGTTTCCACGGCACAGCTCTCTGCGCTCGCTTTCAACTGCAACAGAGCTGAAGATCACAGAGTCATCAGGGGTGACCTCGGAAGATGATCCAGTGCAACCCCCTGCCGCAGCAGGATCCCCTAGATCCAGTCCAGATGGGTCTTGAATGTCTCCAGAGGAAGGGAGACTCCACAACCCCCCCAGGGCAGCCATCCCCTTTGGTGCCCTCTGCAGTCCCCAGGGCAGGAAGGCTCTTACCGATATCGTTGTTGAAGCTTTCAGAGTCAAACTGCTGGTGCACGATGTAGTTCTCCACTTGGAACCTCTGCTCGTTGTCCTCAGGAGTGGCTCGGGATGTCCTGCCCAGCACGATCTTGAGCTGCCTGGTACTGAAGCTGAGCAACAAGAGAGTTGTACTTGAGCCCTTCCCTTGCTGTGGGAGCTCCTGCTCTTCTTTCAGCTCTGTTAGTCCTTCGTTACCCGGGCTGTTTGCCCTCTGCTGTCCCGTCTGCCCTTGTTTCTGCCCACTGTGCTCTCTGCCTGCTCTGTGCCAGCCCGGCTCTGGAGCTGCAGCTGGTTCTGCATCTCGATCGACATCGTGGTTCCTCAGCCATTCGATACCCCGCTGCGGTGCCCGAGCGCCCTGCCGCTGGTTTGCCCTGTTAGTGCCTCTCTGTGAGGCTCTGCACACCCAACTCTGTCATGCAGAGCAGCCCCCTGGGGTACAGAGCAGCCCCCTGTGATCTGGAGCTGTGATACTGAGCAGCCTGCGATGCAGAGCTGCCTCCTAGGATACAGAGCTGCCCCTGCGATGCAGAGCTGCTCCCTGGGGTACAGAGCTGCGATGCAGAGGAGCCCTTCCCCAGGTGTCTTCCCCTTGCACTCTACCCCCCCCGAGACAACAGCGAACCCTCCGCTTACCCTTCCTCGAAGCAGTGAGCGGCTGACAATACCCAGCAGGACCCGATGAGGATCCCCCCGCAGAGGAAGTGCTCTCCAGGGGCTCGGCGGTACCTGACGAAGATGGCAGCTTGCCACGGGTGAGCCCTGATGTCTGCGGAGGAGCCGCCTTTGATGCGGAACTGCCGTGCTCTGTGCTGCTGCCGGAGGCCGCAGGTAACTGTGGGCGACAGAGCCGTGCAGATGGCTTGGGTTTTGGGCTGAGAGCTGTGGGTGAGTGCTGAGGCTGCCTGGCACGAACCCCTCGGTATCCCAGTCATTCCTGTCTCCTAGGAGACTCAGATCCTGGCTCGAAAAGCACAGTCAGGCAGCCCTGCCTCTTCTGTCCTCCAGCCCCGCAACCTTCCCTTCTGGCAGGGATTGGAAGGGACCTGGAGAGATCAGCCAGTCCAACCCTCCTGCCACAGCAGGATCCCCCAGACCCAGTGGCACAGGAACACAGCCAGGCGGGGCTGGAACGTCTGCAGAGAAGGAGACTCCACAGCCCCCCTGGGCAGCCTGGTCCAGTGCTCTGGGACCCTCCCTGGGAAGAAGGTCCTGCTGAGATTGTGAGGGAACCTCCTCTGCTCCAGCTGGCACCCAGTGCCCCTTGTCCTGTCCCCAGATGCCCTTGAGCAGAGCCTGGCTCCATCCTCCTGACACCCCCCCCTCACAGCTTGAGAGACAGCAATGAGGTCATGAAGAAGGGGCTCTGAGCACAGCCCGAGTTCTTTCTACTCCAGAAACCGCCTTTCTGCCTCCCCCCCAGCTTCTGTTTTACCGTAAGAGACCCGAGCTGAATACAGATGACACACAGGACAGTAAGGCCTCAGAGAAAGAAGCAGCGGGAGCGCTGGGATCCTTACAGCAAGCAGGCACAGCACAGTACTCCCACGTCAGCTCGTTTCCTCTCAGGACGTGGCACCAGGGCTTCCTGTCGTTGTCAGGGTTCCTGCAGCACAGGAGAGAGAGGCTGTCTGTAGCATCACAGCTGCAGGGGGGCTAGGGACAACAGAAGGTCTCAGACTGGGACCTGAGTGTCCAGAGGGCCCTGGGGCAGGTGGAATTCACATGAATGGAGTCTGCTGTCGGAAAAGCTTCGTCAGACCAGAAGGAGTGAAATGGCTGTGGTCAGGGAGCTTCGCTCCCAGCAGCCACAGGATCACAGAACAATCCTGGTTGGAAAGGAGCTCCTGGATCCCTGAGTCAAACCCCCCCCACCCCA
>VZRI01006353.1:26416-36547 GCA_013397515.1 Upupa epops | reverse complement strand
AGCTCTGCTCTGGACCCCTTCCAGCACCTCCCTGTGTCTCTCCTATCACGAGGGGCCCAGACCCGAACCCAGGCGCGTGTTTCCAGTGCTTTACTACCCCCTAGAAGACCACAGCCCTGTCCCGAGGTCCCCCCGAGGGATCCTCAGCGTCTCGCCGTGTCCGTACCGGCAGAAGTTGTGGCTGCCGAGGCCCAGCCGGCGCGCGTCTCTCCTGCGGGCGGTGTACACCTTGTTCCCCAGGAGCTGGGAACTCCACCTCAGGCAGGTGGCCCCCGAAGCGGTCACGCTCTGGCTGCCTCGGTAGTCCGTGCCTCTCCCAGATCTGCAGTTGCTGTTCCCCACTGCAATAAGCAAGCTGCACGTTAACCCACGGCTGCGAACCCTCCCGCTGCTCCTGCCTGTGACTGCTGTGGAGGCAGCCACGCGTGGGCTCTCTTGACCCCAGTGCTAACGATGTCATCAGCTGTGACACCACCTCACGAGCCTCTCAGCTCTTCAGGCTACAGAGGAGTCTGTGGAGAAGCCCTTATGTGTGGCTGGAAGAGGTTAGGTCCGTTCCCTGTCCCCCCAGCAGGTACCTTTGGAACAGGAGGGCACGCCGCAGTGTTCCTGGACGTACTTCCCACCTCTGTAGGTGTAGCACCAAGGTTTGGAATCCTTGTTAGGGTTTCTGCAAGAGTCAGGGTGGCATGCATCACCATCAAGCTGGTACTCGTCCCGCCTGCCCTGCTCTGCACTGGGGACGGGGAGTGAACCGTCAGGGCTCAGCTGAATCCCCACGTTAGCTAGAGAGGTGTGGAGCACGAGTGAGGACGAGGCAGGCAGGAGCTAGGAGGAGCAGGCAGCTCAGTTCATGAGTGGGATGCACTAGAGGAGTTGGGAGTAGGATCTAGAGTGGGTCAGGTTGGAAGGGACCTGAACAATCACCCAGTTCCAACCCCCCTGCCAGGAGCAGGGAAACCCCTCACCATGCAGGGTGCTCAAGGCCCCATCCATCTGTCCCCCCTGAACACTGCCAGGGAGCTCAGGGAGCCACAACCTCCCTGGGCAACCTGGTCCAGGGTCTCAGCACCCTCCTGGTGAAGAGCTTCCTCCTGATTTCCAGTCTCAACCTCCCCTCTTCCAGCTGGAAACCATTCCCCCCGCTCTGACCACTCCAAGCCCTTGCAAACAGCCTGGCTCTGGGTTTCCTTGATCCTAAAGGCCTCTTCCAGCCACAGACACTCTGTGATTCTGCCAGACTGGCTAACAAAGGGAATTCTAGGCCATGAGAGGGGACAGGGGAAGGACTCTGGGGTGGGAGACGTCTGCATGCCCATGGTCTGCTCGAGCAGCTCAGATAGATCTACGGGCTGCAGTCGCTGCTCGTGGGCTGTGCTTTCTTTGCCACTGTGCAGAGTGCTCTCTGCCTGCTCTTCCTGCTGCCGACAGCCAGTGCTTTGCTCCACACTCTTAGAACGGGTTGATTCCCATGGCTCTGACTCGCCAGCCATCAGCCTCTCTCACCTGCAGTAGTTGTGGTTGCCCAGTCCCAGCTCGGCAGCATCTTCTCTCTGCCCGCTGTACCTCCAGCCCTTCAGGCCGTTGTTGTTCCAGTTCAAACACGCGGCTCTGCTCTCGGTCATGTTCCACGTACCCCTGTACGTGACCCCAGCATCTCTGTAGCACCTGACTTCATTATCTGAAGCAAAAGGAGCAAAACACTGGGAGGGCAGCACCCCGGACTCTGCATCCCAGGGCTCGGTGCAGCGAGTGGCTGGCAGTGCCCTGCCAGGCAGGCACTAAGGGCACAGGAAGCTCTGAAACAGAGAGCTGTACTAAGAGACCTGCAACCAGCCCAGGGGTCGGGGTTAGGTCAGGAAGAAACAGGCTTTGGTATCACCTTGCTCTTCCTTCTGGTCCCAAACCCTCCCTGTTCCGTGAGCTGGCTGCTCTGGAGTGGGGGTTGTGATCGGTTTAGAGGAGGGGGTGCAGGGGTGTTGCCATCTATCCTGCACCCTGATAAAGAGACTCTGCTTGGGGGGTGAGCAAGCGGGTCCTCTGCCCCTTGGCCTGGACTGCTGCTGCTTCTGCCCCGCCGCAGCGAGCTGGGCTGGACTGCCTGGCAGGACCGCAGTCCCCACCCTGCCCGCTACTGCCCCAGAGCTCTGGCTGACCTTGTTGGGTTTTGGGGTGTTGGAGAGACAGAGAGGGCCGGGCACGGTGGATGGGAGTTCTGGGGGGATCACTCTGCATCTTGGGGTGGCTTTGCCTCTGTTGATATTTAATACCCTGCTTTATAGAAGCCATTGATGTCACTTGCCTTCGGGTACTGTGATCTGTCTAGGGCTCCCTCTCTCTGCCTTGGAGGGAGAGAGCCAGCCAGGGGCGTTGAATCAGGGGAGAGGAGACTCCTAACCGAGGGTCTGTACCCCCAAACCAGGGCAGTACCCTTCTTAAAGTTTCTTAGGTTTAGCTTCAGAATAAAAAGAGGCAGCTTAACAGCGTCTGGTGCAGAGCAGCAGTGTCTGGGTACCCGTGGCAAAGCCAGGAGGGCTGTGCGGCTGCTCCACACTCACCTATTTCACACTGCTTCCCCGAGAAGCTCGGCTGGCACTGGCAGACGAAGAGCTGTGGGGAATAATAGGCCTGAGAGCACCGGCCCCCGTTGTAGCACTTGTTTCTCAGGCAGGCTGTGGAACAAGCCAAAACCAGGGAACACTGTTAGGTTTCCCAGAGGGAGCAGCTGGCCATCCCCATCTCCCCTCTCCTGTCGGTCTCCTTCACCCTGCTGTGGTTGTCCCTGTGCACCTGCTTTCATCTCGTGCTTACAGTCCTTCCTTTGCTCCATCCTCTCCACACAGAGTGCCAGGAGCCCCTCGGCCATTCCCACTCAGCTGGTTTACAGCTGCTCCACTCCAAGCAGCTTCTCCCCTGGCAGTGGAGCTCCCCGCAGTGCGTGAGGACAGGCTCATTCCCCGTGTTTCCTCCTTTCTCTGGTCACACTCACCTCTGACAGGCACAGTGTGGCAGCGACTCCGGCCACTGTCGCACCTGCAGTACTCTATTCTGCTCCCCCAGAGCCTCAGCCAGGTGCCCCTGTGCGGGTAGGTTTCTCCAGATGAGCTGTCTGTGCAAACGGCTGCAGCTGGAGAGAAGAAAATCCTCTTTTAGGGAGTCAGCAAAAAGAGCTGGCTGAGCAGAAGAACTCCCCCTCCTTCCAGGAGAAGGGCTTCTGTCTAACAGGCTGTGCTTTCCCCCTCTCTGACAGAGCTGCCCTGTGTTTCCCTATCCAAGGTCTCTTCTCTTTGAAGAGGAACACAGGGAGGGGATAACTTTGTCCGTGGAGTTCAGGGCGGTGCTGTTAACCCTCTGCTCTTTGGCCTCTGAAGCTCCCACCCGTGACAGCTGCTCTGCTCCCCGTGTTCACACGGCTGCGGGGACTCTGTGCTGGATGGCCGGCCTTACCCATCGATCTGGCTCCCCTCTTGACACGCACGCGTGAGCCCTGCAAGCAGAGAAGGTTCAGGCAGTGAGAAACTGCTCTCTGAAGACACCTCAGCAGACAACCAGGGTCTCCCAAGGAGCCTGCTCTCCTCTAGAGGTCCTGCAACTCAGGAGAGCTGTGGGCAACACGCTCCTCCTTGCCAGGAGGGTGCAAGTGCCTTCAGTACCTCCGCGTGGCTGCTGAGAACTGCAAGTCACTGAGTTGCCACAGACAGGTGATTACTGGTCACCAAAGCCATGTGAAGTTGGGGGGTGCTGTGCTCACACTGCCTGTGAAGTGATGTCGTGCTCCTGGGGCACTGGCAGTGCCAGCTAAAGCTTCCTGCTCTTTGAAGGAGGCTCAAGGAGCTGTTGGTTTTGCTCAACAACACAGAGTTCCCCTGTGAGAGCCTTTGAGGGACCTGTCCTGCGGCCAACTAAATACAATCACAGGATGACTGAGGCTGGCAGAGCCCTCTGAGCTCCTCCAGCCCAGCCCAGCACCTAACATCACCCCAGTGGCCACCCCAGGGCACTCAGGGCCACAGCCAGGCTGTCCTTCAACACCTCCAGACACAGGGACTCCCCCACTGCCCTGGGCAGTCCAGTCCAGGCTCTGAGCACCCTTTCCCTGAGGAAGGGCTTCCTAACAGCCAACCTAACCCTCCCCTGGCAGCTTCAGGCCCTGCCCTCTCATCCTGGCACTGGGTGCCTGGGAGAAGAGCCTGACCCCCACCTGACTGCAACCTCCCCTCAGGGAGAAGGTTCCCCCTGAGTCTCCTCTTCTCCAAGCTGAACCCCCCCAGCTCCCTCAGCCTCTCCTCATCAGCCTTTCCCCCCAGTCCCTTCCCCAGCCTCATTGCTCCTCTGGCCCCACTCCAGTCCCTCCATCTCTAGAGAGCTGCCTTGATCAGAGCACAGGAACAACATTAAAAAGAAAGAGGAAGGCTGGGGGTAGCAGTTTCCTTGAAGAGGAGACTCAGTTACTCAGGGGGCGAAGGGGTGGGGGGGGCGTGAGGATCAGCAGCTTCCAGCTGCCAGAGAAGCGACGGAGGTGACAACAGCAGAAAGATATTAAAGGGTGATGACAAAGAGATTCCAACAGTGACAGAATCTCTGCCTCAGAGCCAGTCTGACCCTCCCCTGCCCCAACTGCAGAGCAGTGCCCCTGCTGCTGTCAGCAGGCACCAAGGAGCAGAGGCCAACAGCCACCCCTCCACAGCCTCCCTGCAGGGAGTTGGAGAGGGCAGGGAGGTCCCCCCTCAGCCTCCTCTTCTCCAGACTCACTCTGCCCAGCTCCCTCAGCTTCTCCTCACACGACTGGTTCTCTAACCCCCTCCCAAGCTGGGTAGCTCTGCTCTGGACCCTTTCCATGTCTCTCCTATCAGGAGCAACCCAGAACTGAACCCATGACCGAAGAGGAGGCCCCCCCCCCAAGAGCTGAGTCCAAGGAAGCTCTGCTGGAGTCCCAAGAGGAGGGCAGGAGCAGTGTGTGGAGCCTCTCACCTCGCAGCGAGCGCTGGCGATGGCTCCCACCAGCAGCAGCAGGCAGCGCAGTCTGCCTTCCATTCCGAAGTGTTTTCCACAGCACTTCCCGTCACCTGGAAACAGGATTTAAGAGAGGGCCTTGAGCAAAGGGGTTTGACAGCGGGAATGGAGTTCCAGGTCAGGAAAGGAAATCACAACTGGAGATGCTGAAAATTCTTAGGTGCAAACCCTTCGTCCCCACAGCATCACCCCACAGCTGTGACTGTGCAGCCACAGCTGCCTCAGCCCCTGCAGTCCCTTCAGACAAAGCCCTCTTCCACCCCAAGGAGCTTCTGCTTCCCCCAGGCTGAGTTACACAGTCTGTCTCCTACAAGAGGCATCTGGCTGCCGCAGAGTGCCAGGGGCTGAGGACAAACCTGGAGTCCCACCCGGGAGTGGAGCTTCTCTCTTCCTTTAATCCCACAGAGCTGGCAGTGAGGCAGAGGAGCAGGCAGGGTACTAATCCATCCCAGTATCTAGGACTGCTCTTTGAAATAACAGTCAGGAGCTGCCTCCCACCCCATGACCCCTGAGCTAACAGAACGAGGGAGCTGGGGCTCTTGAGCTGGGAGAAGAGGAGGCTGAGGGGGGACCTCATTGCTGTCTCTCAATCTGTGAGGGGTGGGTGTCAGGAGGATGGAGCCAGGCTCTGCTCAAGGGCATCTGGGGACAGGACAAGGGGCACTGGGTGCCAGCTGGAGCAGAGGAGGGTCCCTCTCACTCTCAGTAGGACCTTCTTCCCAGGGAGGGTCCCGGAGCCCTGGCACAGGCTGCCCAGGGGGGCTGTGGAGTCTCCTTCTCTGCAGACGTTCCAGCCCCGCCTGGCTGTGTTCCTGTGCCACTGGGTCTGGGGGATCCTGCTGTGGCAGGGGGACTGGACTGGATGATCTTTCAAGGTCCCTTCCGATCCCTAAGGATGCTGTGATTTGAGAAGAGCACTGCTTCCACAAACCAGGAGCTCGGGCTCTTGTTTCTATGAGCCCAGAGAAGGCAGATGGCTCTGCGCTGGACTGTGACAGCCGAATGAGTCATGAATCAGGATTCAAGACTATAAAAGGGGGAGAGTTTCTCTGCCTGTTTGGGGTCTCTTTTAGACACAAACAAAGGCAAAGCAAAAGGCAGGGATCTTCCAGGCTCTAAAGCCGAGCTGGGAGCCAAGCAGGGCCGTTCAGACAGCGCTTCCTCAACACCAGAGCTCACAAAGAGGAGACTTAAATTGCCAGTGCGACTGGAAAGATCCCCAGGAACAGCTTCCAAGAGCCAGCTCGGGTTACTCCAGGTCTCTGACCTAAATATTAGGTCTGACCTAAATATTAGGCCAGGTCTTGTTGAGATCCTTGTAGCTCAGAGCACCTCACAGGGATCTCTATTACTAACAGGCAGATCCTGTGGCACACGGCTAGGATCTTCACAGGCCCTTTGCCACCTCTCAGGACACCGTCTGCACCGCCCAGCAAACCTCTGGGCAAGCTGCAGGAGTGACTTCCAAACAGGCATCGGCTTCAGCTGACTCTGAACTGCATCAGCAGCTGCAGAGGGTGATCTGAACTGCTACCCTGAGTCATCTGGCTGCTGCCCCGGTCCCGTGTTGTGTTATCCTGATCCCTGCAGCTGCAGCTCATTTCTGGAGCTGGTGTTCCCAGTCCCCCAGAGACAGGGCTTGAACTTGTTGTTAGCACCACTGGAAAGCTCAGCTGCTTTATATGGAGACGGTCTGAAGCTGCCAGCTTGAAGAAAGGAGACTCTGCTTGCTAAGACCTCGTTAAGAAAAGGTTCCTGCAGTGACAGCACTAATCTGAACAATAAAGAACCGCAGAGACCTCGAAACCAGGGCAACACCAGGGACATCTCTCTGGGTTCTGGTGGGAGGACAGAGAGGCAAAGCTGGCCCGGCTGATAGCCTGGAGGAAATCCTATCTGCCTGCTAGCAGCAGGGAAGGACAGCTTGTTCTCAGGGGGAGGGGGGCAGTGGGAAGCACCTCTCACACTCACAAACAGCAAGGTGTTTATTTCAGTCTCCCTGATGCCCTGGGAGCAGGGAGGGGTCTCTGCTCCAAAGCACCTGCGTTCTCAGGTTGATGGATAGAGTCAGGTTGATCCCATATGATTCACTCTACCAGTGGATCCCAGTCTCCCACAGCTGTGGAATGCAGAGAGCCCCCCAAAAGTCACCCTTCTCCATCCTTAATTCTCCCCAGGTTGCCTCCTCTTGCCTTGTTCCAGCCTTCCCCTTCTGCGTGGGGGCTGCCTGTCCATCCGTTCGTGGCTGCTGTCCCACGAAGCAGGGAAAACTGGTACCAGATGGGTTTGGTTTCGGGAAAGGGTAGAAAGGGAGGCCGGCTGGAATGTTCCAAACGATAAGCTCCAACAAACTGAAATCACTCAGCTCGCTGAAAAACACTGTGTTTACCAAGCAGAGCCCTGCGGGCAATGTTCTTTCTGCTAGGGCTCTCCTAAACACTTCGTACCTCCTGCTCTCACCCTTTGCCTTCTCTCTGATTAAAGTTACCTCAGCAATGAATCCCCGGCTCAGATGGGGTGCTCTGATGGCTTCACTCTGTGCTTACAGGTACGTTAGGATGTGAAGGGTGTAGAGTACCTGAAATTCAACTCTCTCTGCTGCAGTGGCAGCAGGAACATCTTAAATCCCACGTTAATGCAGTGTGAGCCCTTGAGAGCAGCGAGGGAGTCCATTACCCTACCAGTCACACACAGTCAGGGTTGGAAGGGACCTCAAAAGATCACCCAGTCCAACCCCCCTGCCACAGCAGGAGCCCCCAGATCCAGGGGCACAGGAACAGCCCAGAGGGGTTTGAAACAGCTCCAGAGAAGGAGACTCCACAGCCCCCCTGGGGAGCCCCTGCCAGGGCTCTGGCACCCTCAGCGGGAAGAAGTTACTTCTCCTCTTAATGTGGATCCTCCTCCAGCTGACACCCGGTGCCTCCTGTCCTGGCACTGGGTGCCCCTGAGCAGAGCCTGGCTCCAGCCCCCTGACCCTCACCCTTTCCATCTTGATCAACACTCATGAGGTCACCCCTCAGGCTCCTTTGGCAGGGAGCTGCTCCCCTCCCTCCATCACCCCTGTGGCTCTGCACTGGACACCCTCCAGCAGCTCTGTGCCCTTCTGGAACTGAGGGGCCCAGCACTGGATACAGGATTCCAGACGTGGAATGAGACCAAACAAAGGGGTGTCTCTTATCAGAGCCCAACCAAACCCATTCATTACAAGAGAAGCAGCTCTTCCCCCACCCCTTCTGCCTCCAAGTTCAACTCTGAGCATTACCAATTCAAACCCTTTGAGCACAGCCCTGCAGGTCCTGGCTGCAGTCTTCCACCCTCTGCAGAAAGGTCTCCTCCTTCCTGACATAAAGATTCTGAAGCAAGCACAGTCCCTGCTCACAGTGAGCAGAGCTCTGCTCTGAGAGCAAGGAATTCACAATAAACCCAGAACAGCCAGATTTTGCCTTCTTCAAAGGATCTGGAGGAGGTGGCCGGTGGTTGCAGAGCGTGGCTTTGTTTTGGCCGTCGCTCTCCACAGCTCCTGTGGTTTTGGCTCCACTTCAAGGGAAGGGAGTTTAGGGAGAGCAGAGGAAAGCCAGCCCTCCTCCTCTTCTCTATCCCTGCATTCTGCTGGTTGGGAGCCTGGGGTGAATCAGTGGCTTTGGCTGGAACAGATCAGGAGGCACAGGCTCATCTCCTCCCAGGAGGAAGATAAAGGATCCTTCCACAGCCTCCCGGGGTCTCTCCGTACCATGCAGATACTCGTTCCTAACTCTTCAAGTTCTTTGCAGGAGACTGCTAACTGCTCAGGGGCTGGAACTCTCGAAACAACCGAGAGCTCCACCCTGCATCCCGAGTCTCCTGCAAAGCTGGAAGGCAACCGCTGGGTTCAGGAGCTACCCTGATGCTTTGGGGGGGTTCAGTTAAAGAGCAGCATTGACCTGCAAGCACTTCAGAGCAGCAGTGATGCTACCAGGGGCAATCAATCGCACTTGGGCAGAGCAGGTGCCGAGCAGGACCTACCTTTTTCTTTCTCCCTTCTGTCTGGTGCTGCTGATTCTCTTCGCAGCCCGGCCGGCTCTTGCGGTCTCTGCGGCTCTGATCTCTCTGCTGCTCTGATCTCTCCTGGGCTCTGGTCTCTGCGGCTCTGATCTCTCTGCTGCTCTGATCTCTCCTGGGCTCTGGTCTCTGCGGCTCTGATCTCTCCTGGTCTCTGATCTCTCCTCGGCTCTGATCTCTCTGCACTGCCCCTGCCCTACTTAAAACTCCACTCGAGGGGTGGAGACTCCCGAGGGCAGGAGTGCCCCCCCCTCCCCTGCAGAGGATGCTGGAGGAGGCAGGGTGGTTGTAGAGTAGAGGGGAGGGAGTCAGCAGGACAGGAGGAGGGTTCCTGTGCTGCACTGCGAGCCGGGCATCCTTCCCCTGCCAGGCTCCTTCCCTCTTTGTCTCCCCCAGTCAAAAGCACCATCTACTGGATTAGCTCTGAGCTCATCCTGTCCCTGCACTGCATCAAAACCAGTGTCACCAGCAGGTCAGGACAAGGGAGGGGATTCTCCTACTCTGCTCTGCTCTCTGAGACCCCCCCCTGCAGTCCTGTGCCCAGCTCTGGGGTCCCCAGGACAAGAAGGACCTGGAGCTGTTGGAGCAAGGCCAGAGGAGGCCATGAGGATGCTCAGGGGGCTGCAGCCCCTCTGCTCTGGGCACAGGCTGAGGGAGCTGGGGCTGTTCAGCCTGGAAAGAGAAGGTTCCAGGGGACCTCAGAGCAGCTCCCAGTCCCTGCAGGGGCTCCAGGAAAGCTGGAGAGGGGCTTTTACTGGGGGCTCTGGGGCTGGGACCAGGGGGCTGGGTTCCAGCTCCAGGAGGGGAGATGGAGCTGAGAGCTGAGGCAGAACCCCCTCCCTGGGAGGGGGCTGAGGCCCTGGCACAGGGTGCCCAGGGAGGCTGTGGCTGCTCCATCCCCCCTGGCAGTGCCCAAGGGCGGGTTGGCTGGGGCTGTGGGCCCCCGGGGCTGGGGAGAGGAGTCTCTGCCCCTGGCAGGGGGTCTGGGCCGGGTAATCCCCGAGCCGCCCCCATCCCCTGCCCCAGGCCGGCCGCCCAGGGCCTGCTGCCTCCACCCGGAGCAGCCGCGGGCTCTGCGCG
>VZRI01006352.1:10513-51231 GCA_013397515.1 Upupa epops | reverse complement strand
GGGAGGGTTAGGTTGGATGTTAGGAAGCTCTTCCTCACAGAAAGGGTGATCAGAGCCTGGACTGGACTGCCCAGGGAGGTGGTGAATTCCCCACCCCTGGAGTTGTTTATGGACAGGCTGGCTGTGGCACTTAGTGCCCTGGTCTGGCTGATGTGGTGATACTAGATCATCAGCTGAACTCAATGATCTTAAAGGTCTTTTCCAGCCTCAATGATTTTGTGATTCTGTGAAGATTTTGATTGCTTGATGACAAGTCTCTTGTTTATGCCAGCAGTTATATTTATTATATATAACAGCAGACATATATATTTGCAGTTCTCCCAACCGCAGATCGTTTGTGGAAAGCTTTAGCCTGGGCAATGTAATTAAAAAAAAGGAATGAAAAAGATTGTGGTCACTTTCATGGAAAGGTAATGCAAGCACGGATGATTTTTACAGCTGTACAGCAACTAATTCTGCTATTTTCCTTTATTCGATAGAGACAGAAGTCATCTCACTTAACTGTAAACACCCAAGCTGTAGATATTTCCTGTGAGCAAGTCATGCTACTCCTTTTATAGTCAATGGAAAGAACTGCCCTATTTTAGCCAATTCTTTTCAGATGAGATAGGTTACACCCTGTCAGCACCTCTTTCTTCCTCTTGACTCTAAAGGGCATCTAGGCTACAATCTCAGATGGGGATGTTTGGATTATAGATATTTACATCTGGTGAACTGAGTCCTTATTTTGGTGTCAGGTCTGTAAAGAGTGAAGATAATGCATCTGCAGAAAGGCTTCGCTCCACAAGTGCCCAATGCTCCTGCTGTGTGTGCCAGGCTTGGATCAGGCTTGGGCCATGGCTTCTGAATTTGAGGCAGAATTGATCGGATTGCAAAGGATGAGACCTGCAACACAAGAGGGAACAGGACCAAGATGGAAAATCTAGAGGACTGGCTTTTAATGGTCCTACTATCTTACTCCTCTCAGCTGCTGGTGCTGCACCACGTGTTTTAACACCTCCTCTGGATGCAGCAAGCAGCCTGATCTCCAACACTCTGGCATGGAGAAGCGATGCTCTGAGCCGGTGACCTTTCTGACGCCTGTGCTGATTGCTGTGTCTGGTGTTTCTGACATGAGCTAGCTTTGGCCTGAGAAGAACAAGAGGTATTCTTCCAGACAAGATGTTCTCAGGGATAAGTCCTCCCTCCTCATTCATCTGCAGTTTTTGTTTGTCACTTATTTGAAATACGGTGGTAAGTGATAATTGGTACAAGATAGCACAGACAGGCGCTTGCCTCCCTTAGCAATAAAGGGGATGAAATATTGTGAAGAAATTTGCTTCCCCTCAGAAACTTAATTCTGTTTACAGGCTTTCCTGTCATTTAAATAACTAATGTCAGGAGGTGGGACATGGCTCAGGGGTTATGAGGACAGATAATGCTTAACTGCCTCTTGCTCCTCATGAAGACTAAATCCTTCATGGTTTTCTCTCCCAGACGCCTTAACCTAATATAATGGTAAACAGTAAGGATTCTATTTTTGAGGTAGTGCTAGGGCACTTAAAACAAATGCTGGGGAAGAATTCTGACTATTTGGCATGGCTGTTATTCAAACCCCTGTGTTATCATTTTCTTGGGAATGAAACGATGGGTTAAATTGGCAGAATAGTCTCAGAGAAGAGGGAAAGGCTCAAAATATTTGTTTCAGTATTCAAAGAATCGTAGTTCACCTCTCTACTCCGAGGATTTAAACGCATCCCTGGAGGCATTTACAGACAGACTGAACGTGGCACTTTAATGCCCTGGGCTGGCTGATGTCCTGGTGTCAGGACATAGGCTGGACTTGATGATCTCAGAGGTCTTTTCCAGCCTCAATAATTCTGTGGTTCTGTGATTTCTTTTCTTTTGCAATTAATTTAATTTAAAGAGTTTTTTTTCTTCCCTCAAAGAGACTTCTCAAATAAAAATGAGTATAAGGTGTTTGGTTTGTGAACCAAGGCTGAAGCAATCTTCTTCACCAAACCTAAAAGGCCTAAAATACATAGAATTTTACTTGAGAAAAACTGGAGACAGATGAGAGAATCACTTTTTCCTCAGGCTCCTTGGAGACCAGTGAAGCTGTTAGTAACTTGCTTTAATGAGGAGCTAGAAAAAGGCTCTGCCGATCTACACAGTATAGCTGCTGTATTTATCAGAGCATAGTCGGGTATGATTCTGAATTGGATGCAATTAATTATCTTAATAACTAATTGAATTTGGTCCCACGGTGCACTGTGATATAGCATTCCATCCCTTTAGCCTCGACTTTAGCATCATGTGCGTGCAATGCGATACATCAGGACTTTTCATAGAATTATTGAGGCTGGAAAAGATCTGTGAGATCATCAAGTCCGGCTGATCTTTAAGTCTAGCAGAGCTTTTTTAATTCTGTGAGATATTTTATTTGCTTGGTGCATATTTGCTTCGGTGTACAAGGCTTGAAAATGACCACGCAGCACAGGCACCTGAATGCTCCCAGCTATATGTCGGATGGGGTATCCTGCACTCTGCTGGTTAATTACATAATGTTTAGATCATTTAGCTAATCTACTGAATGTCTATCATACAGTTAATGAACGATTTCAAAGCTGCAGCCAAACGTGAGACATGAATCATCACGATATTTTTCACAGTGAGGGTGCTGAGACACTGGAACAGGTTGCCCAGGGAGGTTGCAGCTGCCCCCTCCCTGGAAGTGTTCAAGGCCAGAATGAATGGGGCCTTGAGCAGCCTGGTCTAGTGGAGGGTGTCCCTGCTCATGGCAGGGGGGTTGGAACTAGATGATCTTTCAGGTCCCTTCCAACCTGAACTGTTCGATCAATGTATGTATAGTACACAGTCTTCTTTACTCACTGCAGACACGCAGCACCTATCGGTACTATGGATGGAAATGCTATCCTACCAAACTGCGCTGCGTGCTGGCTGTTTTCTGCCTACTTGAGCCACACACAGCCAGGCGATTAGATACCTTGGCTTCTCAGTGGGTCAGGGACTGATCTGGGAGGTAATGATGAGAAGAGGACTCATCAGCTATTGTGCTCTTCTCTACAGTGCTGCAGCCTCCTATGAATCAGGCTGTGTCCTTGCTTTGCAGTAAAATTTAAAGGAGGTAGAGGAATGGTGATGTTTGCCAAACAGAAAGATTATCAGATTTTGCATTCCTGTTTGGTTTTGCTGTTTAGTTTTTCTTTGTTTTTGTTTGAAAATATTTTTAAATGTCATTATTTTATTTTAATTTATTGTATTATGGTTTTTTATTGTATTATTTTATTTTGTTTTATTTTATTTTATTGTATTTGTTTATTTTATTTTATTTTATTTTATTTTATTTTATTTTATTTTATTTTGTTTTATTTTGTTTTGTTTTGTTTTGTTTTATTTTATTTTATTTTACTTTACTTTCCTACCCACATGCAGGATTTTACAATGCTTAGCTAACAAACATTGAAAACATTATCATTACCACCTATTCTCATAGCTTGAGTAGCCCATTCCATTCTCACAGTGGAGTTTTCCCCAACATATTAGCAGCAATTAAAGGTATCAGTTGACCTCTAAAATGACCATGAGGGCGTTTTTTCCCCCCCTATAACCCTGAGGTCTGGAAATTAAATGAGTTTCTCTGGAGGAGGAAAGGTTGCTTTTTTTTTTCCCTTCAGGAAAAGATCTGGGAACATGAAATGGAAGATTTACTGAACTCCAGCTCGTCGATGTTCTGCGCTCCGGCTCATTAGGTCTGGGCTGGAAGCTTTAGCCTGGTAGCAAAACACTTTATGAGGGTTTAGTAGACAAAAAGGTGCCAAGCAAGTTAGAGATGCTAAGAAAGAAAGGCAGATGGAATGAGAAGGCAGACAGGAGATTTATTTAGTTATTATCATTGGGCAGCCCCTCACTCCCATGTTGGCTGTGGAAAGGAATGATACGACCCGTGTGACGTGCTCTCATAAATAATAAATATGGAGATGTAGCTAGGAGACCCCAGAGGGACATCTTTGTCACAGCACGGTCCTACGCTGTTCTCAGGGCTCAGGTGTGCTGGCTGGCGGTCATTCTGCTCTCAGCTCCTTTGCTGGGAGGAATTGTGAGTACCTGACTCAGCCAAAGTCAGCTGTGATAACAACTATCTAGCTACTCCTGGTTTCTGAAAAGCAGCTCTGGCTGAAGCAGATTAAGGACGCTTCATGTTATCCCTCTGTCCACTAACCTCCCAACAGGGGCTGGGAACAAACATCTGACGTGGGAGCGATAGCGTCTTATCCACTCCAGCCACTTTGTGAGTAAATATCTGTTGGAGCTCTGGGAAGCACATAGCAAAAAGCAGCAGACAACTCCTCCCCTCGTTGAAAGAATTCCTGTATGTGGTCAGGACTTGAGTTGGATATCTCATCTGAAAGATAACACCTCCAGGAGAGCATCTTGGGAGAGCAATTTAGTACTGAGTCAGAGGGAAGAGAATGACTCACTGCAGTTCTCAGAATTTTCTTGGAAGTTTCTCACTGAAACGTCGACCCAACCTGACACTGTTTAGTAGATGACATCAGAGAGACTAGAGTTTATGCTAAATCCAGAGGGGATAAAAGCTAGGATCCCAGGAAACTGGTTCAAAAAGGATGGTGAATTTTTCGTGGGGCAGTTAGAAGGTACTGACTTTGGATAAATTCGTCACGCTCTTACTGTAAAGGCAAAGTAAACAGCAATAGTGGCTACGACGATGACAACAACAGCATCAGAAGGGAAGGCAGTCTAACCAGAAATCTCGAGCTGTTAAATAGGATACAGCATGTGTCACATCACAGAGTGTTCCTTCCTTTAGCACAAGAAGGCACACAAAGTGAACTCATTATAATTGAATTGCTTTTGGCTAGAAAAAGGGGCTGCTTTGGGAGTTTCTTTTAAATCTTACTATGCAGCTACCTGAGTTTTGCACAACAGCTGCCTGCAGTCCTGTGATGGATCCCCTCATCAAGGCATCAATGGCAGAGCCAGGTTGTCGCTGCGGAGGGGTGCTCTGGTGATTATCAGTGAATTGACAATGATTAGTGACTCACTGTTGCTCATTGTTAATGCAGCCCACTCCACCACTGCTTGTACTGTCTTGTGGGAAGCAAATCTCAGCACATGCACAGGAAGAAGAAGCCTCGGAGTTATTTTGCTGGCAGCCCTCCAGAAGCCTCCTTTGCACTGTAACTGCTTGTCTGCTACCCACGGAGTTTGCCATCCGGCTAAAAATTTTCTTCCAGCTCTGTGGGGACTTTAGGGGGTACAAATTCTGTAGTAACTGCCAAAGGGTGAACAATCTAACAGTTACTTCAGCCGGTAATGCATGAGGTGTGCATGTATGCGGTTCCATGCTAGTGCATACATGAATAAGCAATGGACCTGCTGGCGAGGATCACTGCCGTCTGTCTCCCGAGTAATCTCCTTGTGCTGAAGAGACCAGCTCCTGTAGACTGCAGTGGTACCCACATCAGCATCATTAAGGGACTCAAAACCAGAAAGGTTTATTTAAGCTTATCTTAGGCTTGAAGCAGTGTGACTTGCAGTCCTCTGTAGGTTTGTAGTGGCCTGGCCATCAGTACCCTGCTCCAAGGACATTCGAAGTGCAGACCAGGCTGTGGGTTCTGCCTGGCCCGTGTGCCTTGGCTCATCCTAGTTAGATAGAGCAGAACTTAAAACAGCCTGTAGGCTAGCATTCCCCTCACCAGGCCTCACAGTCACATGAAATCAAGAAACGAGGAGTAGAAGGGCAGGTCAGAAACCAGGGGAGAGTTCAACAGCAGAAGCAGGACTTCTAACAAGCTGAGTTAGTGAGTGTGGAAATGAATCTGCCAGGGGAAGTAGCTGAGCCTCACCGTGGCTGTCTCAGTTCTCTTAAAACACTATAAAGTTTGTCCCTGTCCTACTCTACCATTCTGCTTCTGTTGCAACAACATCAGACCAGCGTGAAGCTGGCCAATAAAACCTGAGCATCCTCTATGAAGGTGCTTGCACTCAAGGTGCAAGCAAAAGGAAGCTCAATATATTTTCAGCTGGAGGGAAGCAATAGGTGCCTATCCAAACGGCATCCTTCCTAGTCTAGCACTCATATGTGAAGTAGTAATTCTCTGAAACCAAGCTGAACGCAGTAATACGCTGTTATTATACGCTATATGCTCAGCAGTATTATTCCTGGAAAGGTAAAACTTTACTCATACTTTAATGTGTTTCTAAAACAGGGTAAAATATTCTGCTATCACTTCTGAGAAGAAAGGGGTAGGTCTGCTAGGGTCTCTAGTCTTTGACTCTGCTCCTCGTGTCAAGCATATTTTGTCACATTTGCTCTCATTTCTCTGAGTTGTTCCTGGCAAGCCATGCTCTGCTTACCACAGCTATACGTCTTGAACAAACGTGAAGTTGTTTGTGAGTAATGTTTTGACGGATGGAATGAAAGCTGGCATTTCAAGGCACATTTCAAGTGATTGCATCCAGGGTTCTTGGCACATTAGTGCATCCTGCAAAAATTAAAACTCTTCAGCCTCAGCAATAGGGAAAAGCTCAGCTCTGTTTTATGGATGGCCACAGGTACTCTGTCATCCACTCAACTGCCTATCAGACACTCTGTCCAGTTGTCCAAGTATGTACTAAACTGGGCAGCACATCCCCTTTACGGTGCAAGTCTGTCTGTGCCTGAGGGAGACCACTCTTTATAGGTTGAGAAGCAAATCTGTTATTCTCAGTATGAAACAATAGCTCCCAAAAGACTTTTGGACATCTCTGGTGTCTTTGTTTAGGTTTTATTTGTTGGCCTGTGGTTACCATTAGAGTTAAAAAGGATCCCCGTGCCCTCTGTCCTTTCTCTCAGTGAAATCCTTGTCTACATGTTTTGCAGACAAAAGACAACTGGGATCTACTCTTTTTTATGCACACTCATTTCATCCATCAGACCTCTTTAATCACAACCACACTGTGTTTTGTGCCTTGTGGTGTACCTGGCCTCTCTGTGCTGTGCAGCATAGCACGAAACTCCTTGTGTACGGGTGCCCTTCTGTTTAACAGAGCTATTGCACAGTGCTCTGGTCCTCTGCTCAGTAAGACCAGCAGCTGGCCAGCGTGCGATGGACTAGGCTGATCAATAGCTGCCTGGAGTGTTGTAGAGGGATGGAGACCTTGGCTGCATAAATAGGGCAAAGGAGATGATGTTTCTGAGATGATGTGCTCATGCAGCGTGTGAGACGTGATGGGTCTGCTGAAGGCTCTCAGTGCTCTGTGATTCTTCATTAGCAGTTGCAATGACTGAGAGACCTCAGGCTTCGGCTTTTGACGTCACTTTCAGGCCACTGTTTCCTAGCACCAGGCTGAACCAAGTGTCCCAAGGACATGTCTGTGCTCCTCACGCTAGTTAGGACAGGCTCTCCTCCTGCTGCAGTCAAAACCCAGGGACAATACGCCCATTGAAGCTAATGAGAACACGGGTGAGCCCACTACCCATATGGTGCCTGTCAACCACGTGCTTAAGAAATGTCTGATATATTTTTATTCTGATCATGTGTTTGGGATAAAGATTGAGATGTGTGAGTCCTGAGACTGTAGACTGGAAGAAATTCCCAAGTCTTGTATAAATATCCAGCTTTGTTCTTTTGTGAGAAAACCACATGCCAGCATGACAACTCATATGATTTTGGGTGCCAGTTAGAGAAGCCATCTGCTTTAAGGTACTCTTATAACACTCTGTAGCAAACCCCGTGACTCCTGTCAGCGCTGTATTTGGGTATCTAAACCTGAAGTGGCAGGCTACTTGGAATTTCTCATGAATAATTAGGAAATATTAAGGATGACCATTAAAATCCCTGCCTTTCAGTGGCTTTTGTGTGACTTTGGGATATCTGCCAGCACAGCAGCTCAATGGTTATGAGGTTGTAATGCTAGCACCTCTGATGTAAAATAAACGCATGCTTCATGGTTGAAACATAAAGAGAAAAACTTCTGCGTGAAAGTTCAGCCAAGAGCATCACCTCTACAGTTAACATATTCCTTGCAATAGAGCTGCTGTAACATAAAGTCACTGGAATGGTATTAGATCCTGATATCTACTCTCCACTGATTAATATCATGTTAGGCAGTTCATTTAAATTTAAATAGGTCCCTGAACTTGAGGTAGATGAGAAAAACTCTAATATGACATTAGAGTGGACAGGATTTATCTGTTATGAAACAAGCTTACTGTTTTATGTCACCTTGACTTTGAGCAAATGTGTCATATTAGAACTGAAATTGTTCAGAGCACAATGGAGCATAAAAGAATAATGATTCTCACTACGACACGGACACAAGCTGACTTTCATGCTTCCTAAGGACAGAGGCTCAAGGAAAGTATGAAACATCAGTTGGTTTGCTCTGGAGTGGTTTGGGGAGTTCTCCAAGACTCCAATACTAGGGTGTCAGCTGGAACAGAGGAAGTTCCACATAAAGATGAGAAGAAAATTCTTCATGGTGAGGGTGACAGAGCACTGGAAGGGTCTGCTCAGGGAGGTTGTTGTCTCCTCCACTGGAGAGATTTAAAACCTGCTTGGACGTGTTCCTATGTGACTGGATCTAGGGGATCCTGCTCTGGCAGCAGGATTGGAGTGGATGATCTGATGAGGTCCCTTCCAATCCCTAGCAGTCAGTGATTCTGTGATTCCGTGTGACTCATGGGTTGAGTGTGCTGGATGGAAACAGCATATGGCTTAGGAAAAATACAAAAACCAGAGATACCTTCCCAGATCTGATTTTCTCTTGTAGTAAGTTGCTCTCAGTGTCACCAAAGCAGAGACTCACTTTTCTTTTCCTACACGAACAGCCAGGAAAACTAGTCTTGTTTTGCTGTTTCATGTTTACTGTATTTCCTGTACCAATCCTATTTGCATATTAGCTTATGAAGATACAGGAAAGGAATGGAACCACACTGCAGCAATGTCATTTATTATCAGAGTAAATCATAGAATCATTAGGAATCAGAAGGGACATCGAAAGATCATCTAGTCCAATCCCCCTGCCACAGCAGGACCACCCAGACCAAGTCACACAGGAACACATCAAGTCTCCAGAGAAGGAGACTCCACAACCCCCCTGAGCAGCCTGTTCCAATGCTCTGTTAGCCCTTACTGTGAAGAAGTTCCTGCTGATATTGATATGGAACCTCATCTGTTCCAGCTGGCACCCAGTGCCCCTTGTCCTATCACTAGATGACCTTGAGAAGAGCCTGGCTCCATCCTCCTGACACCCACCCTCACATATTTATAGACATGAATGAGGTCCCCCTCAGCCTCTTCTTCTCCAAGCTCAAGAGACCCAGCTCCCTCAGCCTTTCCTTATAAGAGAGGTGCTCTACTTCCTTCATCACCTTAGTTTAATATCATTTCTTACATTCAGTATAAAAATCAGTATCTACCTCAAATGGGTAAGAACCTACTATAAGTGGACAACAATCTTTGTTTACTCCACCGCATCCACTGTGATTTCCCAATCTGCTGCCTAAAGCTCATTCTTCACAGTTAATAATAAACATCATTGACTAAATGATGACTGCAGTTCATCTGCTGGAGTCACAAGTGATAGCTTATTTACTCAGCCTGTGCTCTTCTTCCCTCAGTGTATTCATTCACAGCATACTCTGCGTTACCAAACTCTGTTAGGTCACTGGCTTCAGCCAGGTCAAACTCTCTGGAAGGAAAGTCATAAACATTTTCCAAATAGCTGTGGTAACACCCAATAAACCCGAGTGTTCTCCTTGTGCTTCAGTTAGTCACTGCCTAATTACATTTAGGAAAAAAAAAAAGAAGGACTTTGACCTCTAGAATAGAATTTCAGGGGCGATGTCATCCAGAACATCTGAAAAATGGGTCACCTTAAGCTTCTAACCAATTTAACCTTTACTGTGGTTGACACTTAACAGTGAAAACAATTCCACACTACTGTGTACTAAGAGTGCTGGAGAGCAACTGGCTTGCAGATATCTGGCAGATGAGGTTTCATTTTCATCTTTGGCAGGAGGATGGAGCCAGGCTCTTCTCAAGGTCATCTGGTGATAGGACAAGGGGCACTGGGTACAAACAGAAACAGAGGAGGTTTCATAGAATATCAGAAGGAATGTCTTCACAGTGAGGGTACCTGAGCACTGGAACAGGCTGCCCAGGGGGTTGTGGAGTCTCCTTCTCTGGAGACATTCCAGACCCTCCTGGCTGTGTTCCTGTGTGACTTGGTCTGGGTGGTCCTGCTGTGGCATGGAGATTGGACTGGATGATCTTTTGAGGTCCCTTCTGATCCCTAATGATTCTATGATTCAAAGATGTGAAGTCTAATAACACTGTATAAAAATGATGATCTTGTTATGATGATCTCTTCTGCTTTCATTTCCAAAAGGTGAGTGGTGGCGAAGTTCTGAACACAGTTCATTTATCTCCTCTTCATTTAAAAAATGTTGGCTCACCTTCTTAGTGAATAGGTGGTGGAGTTAAGTCTTAGAGTTTGTTAGCACCCTGAGAAAGTGTAAAGGTTGTTTGAAAGCCTTCTGCATTATTTTTTCAACATGGATGGGAACAATCTCTTCACGTCCTCTGTGCTATCCCTCCAAACTGCATGAAATACCTGTGCATCATGAAATACTCTTTGGGATGTCTCTCTACGTTATGGTTAAAGAAAGAACCTATTTCAAAAGCTCCATTTCAGAATCCATTTTAAAAGTTAAAGTTGATCAAATTTAGTTATGAGTGAGAGAAAACTGCCTGCATAACTACTCAGTGCACCTCCTTAATCTAGTTAGCTTACGTCCTGCTTCTATATGTCTGCTCCAGGTTTATTTCTTACTTTCTTGACATCTAAGAAATAATTCACCATAGAGACAATAAACCTTGCCTGAGGAATAGGAGAATATTCCAGTTTCCAACTTATCTCTCTTTCTGGCTGTTCCAGGCACCTACCACCCATGTAACACAACCTAACGGCTTGCCATGCAGCAGAACTAGGAGTGACCCAAGGAAGCCACGCGTTGGCTGCGTAACACCTTGAGCACAGTCCTATGAGGTTGTGCCTGCCTGCTTGTAGTGAGTCTTTGAATCTGAAATACTGTACGTTATGCTTCTGTCTCGAGTAACTAATTAATGAAGGCTCAAATAATTAATGATGAATGTAACAGAAGCAGAGTGTAGGTACAGAGTTTAACAAGTTTATCTAATTTCTCACTCTCCATTATCTGTGCATCTCTGATACTGAGTAAACTGACAAATCAAGAAATGGGTAAATGGAGTCTCCTTCTCTGCAGACGTTCCAGACCCGCCTGGGTGTGTTCCTGTGCGACTTGGTCTGGGTGATCCTGCTGTGGCAGGGGGAATGGACTGGATGATCCCTAATGATTTTATGATTATGTACAACTTAGGAGGCCTGGGATATTGCGAAAGATGTGTGGTAACTCATCAGTCAGATTACTGACCTAAGAGTGCTGCAGGTAACACCAGAAGATCCATTCCCCAGCAATAATTTTATCTTGATGACTCCCTATTATTTAGCAGCAAAACTGCAGAAAGGGCAGCAAAATAATTTGTCAAGAGTGACATCAGCACCCAGACTGAACTAAAACGACCAAAGTGAACGTGAGAAGACCCAAAGGAAGGTCAGACTTCAGCAACACTTCATCTCCTGCTCAAGTGACGGTGGAAGGTACCTTCGGATACCTCAGGAAATATTTAACAACAGAGCGAACCACGTTCAGAACCTGGAGGAAAAGGAATGGTTCTCATCTCCATTTTTAAAAAACTCAAAGAGAACCAAATCTTTCTTGTTATTAAATAGAAATTTCCCAGGAGCATCTGGACTTTCCAAATATTTAGCATGTGGATGACTCACCAGCTTTATGCTAAGATACCATGCTGCTATTTCAAAGCTGAAATATCAGCTCTGACATTTTTATATGCCGCACACAGATCCATAGTTCTTATCAGTGTGATATATCATTTCCGCTTTTACCAATCTGAAAAGAAGCTTGGATTGAACATGGTGCAGATTTTGAATCTAGGAAGGTCTCTTACAGAGAGATTTTTATTGAACAAGCCGTTTGGCAGTGGGACTGTATTTTAAAAAGCCTTCATTTTTCTTGTCTGGCCAGACTCTCCCGTTAGCTGAACTGTACTTGTTGCAGAGTTTGAAACAGGGAGAAAAAAGTTGTCCTATTTTTCCATGGTGTGAACCAGACCAAGGGCTGTTTTGAGTTGGGTCATTCTATGATTCTGTGACCCTATGATTCTATGATTCTATGACCCTATGATTCTATGATTCTATGATTCTATGACCCTATGATTCTATGATTCTATGACCCTATGATTCTATGATTCTATGATTCTACGACTCTATGATTCTATGATTCTATGACCCTATGATTCTATGATTCTATGACCCTATGATTCTATGATCCTATGATTCTATGATTCTATGATCCTATGATTCTATGATTCAGTTAAGATGGTCCTTTCAGGACTCCTCTGCTTGCTGTAGAGCCTTGCTAGAAGACACTTTAAAATGCAGTTCTTCCACCAAGAGGCTTTAACTGCTCAGAAACATGAAAGGGAGAAGACTTGGGATACTTTTATGTGTGTGCAGGTTTCTTTGCTTGGAGAATTTTTAGAGTAAAGGAGAGCTGTGGCTTTGCTTTCTGGTAGGAAAAGCAGAGGTAAATGTTCTCCTTAAAGAATTACGTCTGCAAGACTTTATTTTGGCTTGTGTTACTACGTGTAATTTTCATGTGTAAGGAATTATATGTGCACAAGGAATAGATATTTAAACCCTCAGTCTAGCCATGCACGAAATTACTTGGAATATAATAAACCATGAGTCTTCTCGAACGGCCCGTACTAGGACGGAGAAAGTAATCTTAAGCCAAGGAAGGAAAAGTGCATTCCCTAGCCACATCTATTGCTTGTGATAAACAAAGAGAGAATGAACATATTGTTTTGCTGCAGTTAGGTTTCATATAAAGAAAAACAGTCCTGAGACATTTCCAGATCTTCAGCTCAGTGAAGATGTAACAGAAAAAGCAGGGCTGAAGCATCCTCTGTAACAGAGTCTAGGGATCTTTTGGTTAATGCATACTGTACTGAGATCCAGGGGATTTCAGCATCAAGAAGATAATAGGTATACAAGGCTTCCCTATCCTCATGATTTCGTGCTAAGGTTGTGCTCAGGTGTGAGCATACACTGAGTCCAGAGAGAACGATTTGAAGTGTACGGAGGCTTACACCACAAACGTAGACGTTGAGGTCTCTGTGTGTGCTCTACATGAAACAAGAAGCTTTGGATTTGCTATGCACTTTTTCTTTTGATAAATTGGAGTCTTTCTTTAGCCACACAGGCACATGAATTTTACATTTCCCTGGGTTCTCTCCAAATAGCAGGAAGACTGCTTTAGAACGTCAGCTGTATTTGTATCTAGCATGGTTATCAAATGATTCCTGTTTGTTTTGGTAAGAACTCTGATTATAACGGCACGACCCAAGAGTCTGGAGTCTGTCAAGTAGCTACTGAATTATACTTTGTCCTACTCACAAAAGCTGTTACACACCTGAACACAGGTTTCTACAGGCTGGAACAAGAACCTCTTCACAAACATCTATAGCATNGAACACAGGTTTCTACAGGCTGGAACCTCTTCACAAACAGCTATAGCATTCACTGGCAGTGTCCTGTCAAAGCAAGCTAAAACTTTTTAGCTAATGTTTTCATGTGATGAGTGGACTGGGTATGCAGATATAATAAAGGTAACTGCATAATCCCTCGGTATGTGGTCATTGCTATTTGTCTATGGCTCTGTAAATAAGGTAATTGAATAAGAGAGGGACAGCAGTCCCTCTCCCTGGGAACAGACTGCATTTCTTGAGCCCTGAGAATCCCCTTGCCTTCGCTGCTCCTCTGCCTGCTATCCATTGCAGGCCATTAGGTATACAGTTCCCTCTCAGTAGCTAATGAGACTTAAATAAACATACTGAGAGACGAACATGGCCTCTAGAGTTTAATAAATGATGCTGATTCTGGTCTCGATTACGCTGGTGTAAATCTGGAACACACACCACTGCTTACACTTGAATTATTCTAGATTTATAGCAGAGCTCATAGATTTCAGGTTTTTTAACCCACTGGAATTTTATCACTGTGATTTAAACCATTTTTAATATCAAGAATATTTAATATAAAGAGATATTTTAGTAGATCATGTTGTGTACCTACATTTTTACGTATCTCTTCGCATACTGCCACTCTAGCTTTATATTTATCCTTTCCTAAACCTTACTCTTCCCATAACCAAGGGACCAATAACATTGTACTGATAACTGATAAGATAACATCATTTATTAGAATTAGAAGATCAATCTGTCTTTTCTTAGAGAAAGCCCTTTCACTCTGCCCTTGAACTTTTGTGCTTTAGGCCACAAGTAACTTGCAGCCCGAGTTTTTAAATGTGGTTTGACATCTGGCTCGTGATTAAAATGAAGATGTATGATGGATAGAAGAAACACAATGCATCTTAAACTACTCGGAGGAACAAAGTCTTGTTTTGTTCTATGAAACAAGGAGTGCCAGACATACTATGATCCCATCAGCAGAGCTATAATGAACAGGTTGTTCAGAGCCTGCCAAAAATCAGAGGTGAGTCAATGGAAAAAAGACATCAAGAGAGGAAACACAGCCAGCCAGTTCACAGGCAACATAAACCTTTGAGTCAAGCAGCTTTCTGCCACAGTCTTTCTTTTAGGTCAAAATGCTGGTAAATGATTGAGTAGCCTTCCTTTTTCTTCCCTCAGACAGAGGATGACTAGCAATAGTTATACATGTAATAAAGGAGGAAATCTCTGTGCAGTTTAAATCTAGAGTAGACAGGTCAAACAGGCATGACATGTCATGAGTTCAAGTTTGGTTGAAGCTTGTTCAGCTCAGTCATTCTTCTGGGAATTGTTAGAATTTGGTGAAAAAGAGAAATGCTCAGAGTAAAGGTGTGAGGGAGCAGGAGTGTCGGGTCGTACGAGTCTCGAGAACTTAAAATACGAAGGCATTCCAAAGATGACTTTGGATTAAATGCAACTGCCAATCTTGATGAAGTGATGAGCTTCAGTAGTATTGAGGACAGGAATCCATGCATCTCTTAATTGTTACCTGTGTCTTGTAATAATGATAAGAAAATGTGTGTGGGAAGGGGGAGGGGGAAGAAGATATAAAAACCTGTGCAACAGAAGCCATTTAAAAGACAAGATTTGCCAACTATCGTTACCATAGTTACCTTGCGTTATAATTATAGAGGAAAGATCTGTGATGGTCTTATTTAACCACTTGTAGGATACATTGGTGATTGGATTCCGACCCCTGTTCTGTGAAACAGAGGGTCAGCACATCAGACTCATGGAAATTAATTAAAGAATTCATTAAAAAAGTCAGCTTGTCACTGTAATAATGATGAATTATTTTTATTTCAAGATATCTGGTCACATTTCTTGGAGATGTACGACTAAGAATTTCTTAAGAATAGAAAAGAAGTTAGTGGAGTACTTTAGTGTTAATCAGGTTGAGAGTTCCGAGACAGCAGACACACACTCCTAGCAAAGAATTGAAGTACACTGACAAGTCTTGATTTAACTGAGATTAATTGAGATTGTCTCCTTCTCTGGAGATGTTTAAAACCCTCCTGGACTGTTCCTGTGCGACTTGAACTCCTTCACAGGGAGGGTAACGGAGCATTGAAACAGGCTGCTCATGGAGGTTGTGGAGTCTCCTTCTCTGGAAGCATTCAAGACCTGCCTGGGTGTTCCCCTGTGTGACTAGGTCTTGGTGATCCTGCTGTGGCAGGGGGATTGGACTGGATGATCTTTTGAGGTCCCTTCCAGTCCCTAATATTCTGTGATTCCATGAGATGATTGCACAGGAGTCTGCCTGTTAAAGCTATATATGTAACCCTCATGGTTTTTTGTTCTTCCTATTTATAAATGGGTCATTCTGCAGACACGCATGGTCTCTTCCTGTAGGTCATCACTTTGGAGATTTGTCTTGATTCATTCATCTTGGAAAACCTCTTTTGAATTGAAGATGTTCAGAATAAACTTCACAGTATAGGGGAATTTGCATTCTCCTGCTGGTTTTCCTTGCAAATCATACTGGCCCAGACCTGGTGTGGGGCTTGGAAGATCTGGCATTGCCACACAGGAATGCATCTGAATTCTCCTCAGGATTCTCATACAAACCACGGACTGTTGCACTTGTTTTGTCTTTCCAGTGTTCTGCCATGTATCCTGGGCACACTGCTATGCAGGTCTGCACAAGGCAAAGATAGATGCCTACTCACAGGCCTAGGAACTGTTGCTCCAATCACCTGAAGAAGTAAACCTCTTGAATTTCCCCTTGTATGCCCTGGGAAGCATTTTCAGTACCAAGTCTTCCATCTTTCTTAATCAGTTAATTTCCCAAGTTGTCTGTTTGGAAGTAATGGAAAACCTGCATCTGATATGAAACTGGTCTGACATCAGAAAGGGACTGTTTCACAGCCTGATGGCATTGAGTTGCCATTGTGTTGGCCTTTTTAGACCCCGTAGATATATTTGCCTTGTAGTAAAACAGTGGGTTTGCTGTAACCTGGTTAATAAAGGACCTACTAAAATCACTGCTACATCAGTGCTTGTGTTTATCTAGCTTTGGGGCAGACTTTGCAGCTTCCTTTGAGCTTGTGGTTGCCTCTTCTACCACAGAGCTCAGGACCTGAAATAGTTTCAAATTGCACTCAGTGTGTCAGCTAGGGGTGGGACGCGTTCCTTCATCTATAAACACGAAGCACTCTGTGCCGTGTTGTGACTCATGCTCAACTTTCTGCCAGTTTGGTGTTTTCCATGGCAACGTGATTACTTTTTTATTAGGTCTCCTTGTTTTCCACAACTTCTTCCTGAGAAAAAAATCATTCTCCCAGTTTTCTAGCCAGACTACTCTTACTTCCATCATCATGGCATAGCTGGGAAGCAAGGAAACATCACAGTCCTATTTATCACAAACAGAAGAGCTCTTTGGTTTACCTAAGGTTTTCTTGGGGCTATCTAGGGCATGGAGCACTCGCCACTTCCTGCTTACTAGGTCTTTACACTTTCACTATGGTGGCAGAGGAGTCACCACAACAGCAACACCTCTGCCACCTCCCTGTTCGGAGTTTCTGCTTTATTCTGTTGTAATTCTAGCCTGGTTTACGAATTCCATTCAGTTCTGGGTTAAAGTCTCCCTGAAATATAACTACAAAATAAAATACAATCCAGCTCTATCCTGAAGCGTTTTTCAAGTCACTACATTTTAACATGTCAGAAAAAGTCTGAAAAGCACTTAATCCCTTTTGCCTGTGATATATATTTTCTGTTCTGTCACCGACTCAGATAGATCAATCATTCAGGCGTTCTTGTAAGACTGATTTTTTAGCGTAAACTGGAGTGACTCCTGATGCTGCTGGGCTATGCCAGCCCTACGTATATCGATAATCTGACGTGTAATTTGCTATATACCGAACATTCCCTCATCCTACACCTCTACCTACACCAGTGAAGGATGGAAATGGAAATGAAATACAAACAGCTTGGTTTTTTTCTTGCTGTATAAAACTATTCTTATTCTACTCACGTCCTGATGTGTCAAAGAAACCAGGAAATCTTGAGGGTATGTTTCGGGTCACCATTTTAATCTTTTTTCTTTGTGATGAAGGGATGAATCTTAAAGGTTCAATACTTCCTGACAGAGAAAAATGAATAGTGATGGAAATTGGTTTTATGGGTTGCACGTTGCACTAATAGTCTCTGTACTGTGAGTAAAGGAATTCATAGAAACCAACCTCACTATGCATCCTGAATCCTATCCTGTCTTCACAGAGTGGCATTTAGTGTCTGGGTGGGAGACTAACTGAAGATTGGAAAGACCCTAACAAAGATGATGAAGGGAGCAGAACATCTTCCTGATGAGGAAAGGCTGAGGGCAATGGGTTCCTTTAGCTTGGAAAAAAGGAGACTGTGGGGGGAACTTGTTTAATATTGATCAATATAGAAAGGATGGGTGCCAGGAGGAAGGAGCCAGGCTCTGCTCAGGGTCATCCAATGATAGGACAAAGGGAAATGGGTGTCATCTGGAGAAGAAGTAGTTCCACATCAAGATGAGAAGAAACTTCTTCATGGTGAGGGGGACAGAGCACTGGAAGGGGCTGCCCAGGAGGTTTTTGGAGTCTCCTTCTCTGAAGATATTTAAAACACGGCTGGACTGTTCCTGTGTGACTAGATCTGGGGGATCCTCCTGTGGCAGGGGTGTTGGACTGGGTGATCTTTCAAGATCCCTTCCAATCCCTAACACTGTGATTCTGTGATTCCATTCTTGCTGCATGATCATGGAGTCTGCAGAATCTCTATAGCCACTCGATACTATTTCTGCTGTCTTCTGTAAAGCCTAACAGCCTGAATATGCAAAAAAGATCTCTTAGTTAATTTTCAGAGGGGGAGGCTGTTGTTTTTAACTGATGCCCCACATATATAAAAGACTAAATTGAAGCCTGTTAGGCTCTTTCTCCAGGTATCAGCTTTGATTAGATGTGGAAGGTGGAGGAACATTTACTTTCTCATTTGGCATAGCCTCCATTTTACAGAGAAGTGGTAAGTACCACAGATCTTTCTGTGCTAAGTAAACAGGGTAAGGCTGTGAAGATGTAACTATGAATTGTCTTCCTTTTGAAGTGGGTTTTCTTTCTCTTATCCATAACAGTAATGCAATAATGAGCATGAATTATTAATTCTTGCTGTAAAACCAGATGCTAAACCATTTCACAAGCTGTTATTTGTTAACAGACTGCCCAGGGGGGTTATGGAGTCTCCTTCTCTGGAGATGCTGCCTGGATGTGTTCCTGTGTGACTTGGTCTAGGTGATCCTGCTGTGGCAGGGGGATTGGACTGGATGATCTTTCAAGGTCCCTTCCTAATGATTCTCTGATTTTCTGTGAGTGAGATAATAGCCCCTTAAACTAATCTTATGAATATTTACAGCACCTAATCCAAACATGTTAACGTGGCCTAAATGTTGTGGTTGCAGCCATTTGGACACGTGGAGGAATTTGGAGAAAGTAGCTGGTCCAAAAGTTCACCCTGAAGAAACCAGCCTTACCGAGCTCCCTCGTTTTCAGAACCAGAGCTTTTCTTTTGAGAAGAATCTTGTTGAAAATGCATCTGCAGGAGTTAAAGCAGCAATGCTGCAATGGATAAGAAAAGCTTAGGAGTTCATCGATCCACTCGATGGGAATTATTATTGAAGAAGAATTTGCAAGACTAGAATCTTAAATTTGAGTCTCTTCTCTGTGGATGAGAGCATTGCCCGATGATCGAAGGAAAGAGCGCTCACTGAGGTGAGTCAATGTCAAACATCCGACACCTGCAATCTGAGTAAGATTTTCATTTCAGTTTTTTTCTATTTCTCTGTCTTCTATTTTACTCCTACATCTGCAGATTTGAATATTCAAGCACAAGCTGAGAGTGGGAGTGCATTATTTTGGGTTACTGGTATTTAGTTTGAAATTGTCAATCAGCCTACAGTCAGAGTACGGTGAAGAACAAACACTGCCACGATCTGAAAAAAACCCCTCACTGCTGTTGGTATCACATTAATTTATAGGGAATAATCCTAAATTCACTGTTAATAGTCCACAGATTTTGTCTTAGATGTTGGTGCACGCTGACTTCCTCACGGGGTTCTGCTGTAGCACAAGCAGAAGTACACACGGTGTGTAGATGAAAACAACCACCCATGAACTGATTTTTCTTACAGATTTCTCAAGGTTGGTATCAATTTTCTTGCCATGAATTAGAAAAATACAACTGATTTTGTTATCTCTTCTCTGTATCCTTCACACAACTGGATTCAGATTTAGCATTCAAAATCTGCCACTCGTACAAGACAGGAATGTCTGCACGTGCTCCGTCTGCTATCAACTGAATAAACTCAACCTGTTCAGAGAAAACAGGACACAAATTGACCATCCAGTAGCTCTGTGTCAGCACCACCTCCAGAAGAATTACAAATGATCTATGAAAATTTATAGGATAGCTGTAAATAAATGTAACTCTCCACGATACAAAGAGGTTTATATGAAAACTCTTGGGAATTCAAGATCGATACCATCGTCTGGTTGTTGAAAACTGGGTGGATTATGACCTTGTCTGTTTTCCCAAAGAAAGGTGTTTTTTGAGGAGAAAGATTGGATGGCACCTTGCCTTTAGTTAAGTGGCCACAGGAATGTCTGTCTGGTACCATGTTGAAGTGGTGGCCACCTGTTTGGTTGGTTTTATGCCACTGCAGTGGAATGGCTTGTAAGCAAGCTTGGTGAAGAGATAAGTTCACTGCTTTTGTACTGGAAAATACTGATTTATCAATATAGAAAAACTTACAGAAAATGCATTTATTTCGAGAAAAAGACTTTGACAGGTTCACACAGCGTCACAGGTTTGCAGGTCGGAAGGGACCTCAGTCCACACTCTCAAAGCAGGATTCAGTTGAAATGAGCTGGCCAAGAACCCTATCAAGCTGAGCCTTAACATTTTCTACAGCTGAGCAATCCCCCTGCTTCCCTTGGAAGACCCTTCCACTGTCTGACAGCTCTCATTGGTAACAACTTTCCTCTCCAATCCAGTTGGAATCTCTTCTGGAGCAACTTGTAACCATTCCCCCTTGGCCTTTCTACAGCACTCCTTGTGAAAAGAGAGTCTCCATCCTTCTGGTAGTCACCCTTGATAGACTAGAGCATTGCAATATGGTCCTCCCTAGGCCTTCTCTTCTCAAGGCTGAACAGACCCAGTTCTCTCAGCATTTGTTCATAGGGGAGGTCTTCCAGTCCCCTGATCATCCTGGTCGCCCTCCTCTGGACCCTCTCCAGTCTATCTGCATCTTTTATGTCTAGTGGGACCAAAAAAAGAACACTGTGCTCAAGATGTGTTCTGAGCAGCTCTGAGTAGAGAGGCAAGAGAACATTTTTCTCTCTGATTGTGATGCCTTTGTTAATGCAGCCCAGCATCCTGTTGGTCCTCTGCTGCAGCAGCACTCTGCTCATGTTGAGCTTGCTATGCACCAAGACCCCCAGATCCCTCTCTACTGGGCTACTCTCCAGCCAGGTGGGTCCCTGTTTGAGCTACATTAGAGGGTTGTGTATTCCCAGGTGCAGGACCCTGCAGTTGCCCTCATTGAACTTCATTCGGTTCCTGCTGGCCCACTCCATCAGCCTGTCCCGGTCTCTCTGGAGGGCAGCTCTCCCTGAACCTTCAGAACCTTTTCTATTTAGAAAATTAGAAGGGCTTATTACAGACCTTGGCATCCCAGGGTGCTGAAAGACTTTGTTTGGCTAACTACTGTTCTGAGGAACCCTGGTTCTTGAAAACCACAGTACACTGCATTTTTCCTGGCTTGCTTTTAAAAACAGGTTCTGTTTTGTTCATGCTAAATTAGGAGGAAACAATTCTGAAAATCTTTTTATTTTGCTATTCTTGTTAGATTGCTGATATTGCTGTTGGGTGATTTTTTGATAGGCATCTGCTTAAGATTATGATTCAAGCATCTTCAAAAATTAATTAACATATATTACTTCGGTATCGTTATTATTGATCTGTGAAATCATAGAACAATCCTGGTTGGAAAGGAGCTCCTAGATCCCTGAGTCCAACCATCCCCACACCAACAAAACCCCTCAGTCCCTGAGAGACTGACAGACACAAACTGAGCCCCTCCCTGCTGCCACTTGAGCATGGTGTGAAGCACCATGGCTACAGGGTTCTTCAACACCTCCAGGCAGGGGGACTCCACCACCTCCCTGGGAAGGCCCTGCCAGTGCTTTCCCTGTCTTTCTGGAAAGAATTTCTAAGATCCAATCTAACCGTCCCCTGCCTCAACTGCAGAGCAGTGCCCCTGCTTCTGTCAGCAGTCACCAAGGAGAAGAGGCCAATGGCCACCCCTCCACAACCTCTCTTCAGGGGGCTGTAGAGGGCAATGAGGTCCCCCTCAGCCTCCTCTTGTCCAAACTCAGCCTGCCCAACTTCTTCAACCTCTCCTGAGACGACTGGTTCTCTCAACCTCTCATGAGTTTGGTAGCTCTGCTCTGCCCTGATTCCAGCATCTCCCTGTCTTTCCTATCATGAGGGGCCCAGAACTGAACACAGGACTCGAGAGGAGGCTTCTCAAGGGCCAAGTCCAAAGTGATGAGAACTCCCCTTCTCCTGCTGCCCATGCTATTCCCGATCCAGTCCAGGATGCTGGTGGACTTTTTAGCCACCTGGGCACCCTGCTGGCTCCTATGAAGCCAGCTGTCTCCCCGCACCTCAAGGTCCTGTTCTACTGGGCAGCTTTTGAGCTCCTCATCACCCAACCTGTAGCGGTGCCTGGGGCTATTGTGACTGAAATGCAGGACCCAGTACTCCTACCAGCTCATTCATGTGTTAGGGTGTGAAATATTCCTCCCTTGAAAAATCAGCTTCATTTTCCCTTCTCCTTAGGACAGTAGCCTTCACTTGTTTTATTTACATATTAAACCAAATGAGATATCTTAATACCTAACGATCCATGAATTGCTTTGTTCAGAAAGCAGTTTGTGAGAGTTTACTGAATTACTTCTTGCAGCCTTAGCGATGTGAACTTTTCCATTGCAATTAGCAGAAATCATACGGTGCTGTAACATCAATATGAAAAGTTCAAGGAGGTTTCCTGAGGACAATGAGTACAGTTATTAACACGCTGTCTGGTGTGCACCGTCCCTGTTATGAAAGGTAATAGTGCTGATTATGAAGTGAACTCTGCCAGAAGCAACCAAACAGAAAACCTGTCAGAAGACAAGTCAGTGTTAATGATAAAAGGGAGAGCGGGACTGCGAAGCCCTGAAAGTTCTGCTTTCATGTGTTGTTTCACTACGGTTAATTTATTGTGCAAGTACTTTTCTTGCTCAGTTACAGAATCATAGAATCATTGGCGATTGGAAGGGACCTCGAAAGATCATCCAGTCCAATCCCCCTGCCACAGCAGCATCATCCAGACCAAGTCCAGGAGGGTTTCAAACGCCTCCAGAGAAGGAGACCCCACAAAGCTCCAGGCAGCCCTCTCCAGTGCCCCATCACCCTCACTGGGAAGAAGTTCTAAAATCACAGAATCAGTCAGGGTTGGAAAGGACCACAGGATCATCCAGTTCCAACCCCCCTGCCATGGGCAGGGACACCCCACCCTAGAGCAGTCTGGCCAGAGCCTCATCCAGCCCGGCCTTAAACACCTCCAGGGATGAGGCCCCAACCACCTCCCTGGGCAACCCATTCCAGTCTCTCCCCACTCTCCTGGTGAAGAACTTCCTCCTCACATCAAGTCTAAATCTCCCCATCTCCAGCTTTGTTCCATTCCCCCTGGTCCTGTCACTACCTGAGATCCTTAAAAGCCCCTCCCCATCTTTTCTGTAGCCCCCTTCAGGTACTGGAGGCCACAATAGTGTCACCTTGGAGCCTCCTCTTCTCCAGACTCAACAGCCCCAACTGTCTCAGCCTCACCTCATAGGAGAGGTGCTCCAGCCCTCTGTTCATCCTCATGGTCCTCCTGTGGACTCACTCCAGCACGTCCACATCCTTCTTGTAATAAGGGCTCCAGAACTGGATGCAGTACTCCAGTATTTCTAGCTACTCAGATTCATGTCCTTGTCCCAGCTTCCATAGCCAAAACAGCTGAGTAGCAAAATATCTGTATGTCAGGTCTTTATTTGGGCTTGTTTGTAGGATTTTAATTGTTAATCTTTTCAGTATAATTTCAAAAGGTGTAAGAGATGCTTTGTATGGGCTTGATGTTAATGTAGCTAGGTGATCTCTCTAGTAGCATGAAGTCACCTTCAGAAAGCAGTCATCCTATTTTAACTTAACGTCTATCTGGGCATCCAAAATGAACAAATATAACTTAATCTTTCAGAACTACTTGGTATCTCAGTCTCCTGCTGGCCTTACTTCAATACTCTGATATGCATTAACTTCACAAGGCACTACTGGCTTCAAGCTCCCATCAACTCTATTGCGCATTACGTAACCATGCTCAATCAACAGTATTCTGTTGATAAAAAGCAGGATCACCTCACGCACTGAGCAGAAACACTTCATTTTCACTTATAGCTCATCTGGCAGGGCTTTTTTTTTGTGTCTTCTGCAGAGCCTGGGGACTCTAAGCTGCTCTGTTGCCTGTGAAACCATTTTGAGCATTGCACTTCTCAGTGCTGAGTCATGTGAAAGATAAATTGCTGCAATCTTTTTCAGGCTTGCCTCATGACAGTCATATACTTCAGGGGAAGACGCAGGTTGTCCACGATTTCAAGTCAATCAGTTTTATATTGTTTTGAAAAACAAAAAAGAGCTGTTCCCGTGTAGACTTGCATTTTAACATGATCCTCTCACTAATAGTGCAGTAGTTCACTGTTAGGCTGTGACCATGGCTAAACAGCCATGAGCTCTGACACCCTGTCTGGGAAATATAGGGAATATTGTTCTGTTGTAAATAAACCCTAACAGTGTGGCTCCAGCATCCCTGATCCTAAAGAGATGGAAAATACTGCCCTTCCTTCCACCTTTGCAAAGATGTTTTACAAAGCAGTGGGAACTGCCTGTACACGTATGAAGCAGAGATTTTGCCTGGATTAAAATGAACATAAACCAATCCTGAGAGCTCAGGACTTCTTTGCTTCCTGTTCCAAAGCACCAGTTGAGACAGAGGCTGGGACAGCAGTGACTGTTTGCTGTCACCATTTGGTAATCTGTGTGAAATGAGATGAGTACATGCTGCCAGTTGCATTTTCTGACTAATCCACTGCCTGTTTAGCTCAGGAGCTGAATAATGAAACACTTCCCATGCTCAAAATCAAGCAGGTGGTTTAGTACCTTGATGAGTCAGGTGTCAAACAGAGAGCACTACAACTCTTAATGCTTGTTGGCATGTCTATAGCTAGGCTCAGCCAAGAGGACAAGAAAGGAATGGACTCCTCAGCCCAGGAAGCTTGTTGGCAGCATAATGTGGGAGCTTACCCTGTCACTGCCTGGGCTGTGCTGGAAGATTAATGGTTATTTTATTCTGATTGCCTTCAAGTAGCAAACGGTGCTACAGCCTCTTTAAGAATGGCTAAAAGCTTGTGTGTGTGTGTCTGTATAAGGGCACAATTCTATCTGACATGCATACACCATGCATTTTTGCACAGAAGCTCATAATGCTAATGGCTCTGCTGCTACTACAACACAGGTTTCACCAGCCTTTCTCTGCACTTTGCAGCTACGGTCCCTTCATCAAAGGTTTGTTATTGCAAAGTGCATAAAAATAGGGAGGAATGGCTAAGAACATGTTAGGAACATGAAGAATTGTTGACCTTGCATTTAAGAACATGTTTTTTTCTGGAGTTTTAGTCGTAATAGGGTTTCTGCCTGAGAGGGTTGCGTGCAAAGAGCATCCCAGGAATCACTATAGTGAAAAGGAAGTGGGAAATATTTATGTGATGATTTCCGAGGACTTGGTTTTCAAATTGTGCTTTGTTTATGTCTCAAAATACACACATAGGCAGACAAGAGCTTAAAGCTCTTTCCTAAGGTCTTCAAATCCAGCAGTTTATTCCTGCTTTTGAAAGCAGAAGCCTAACCCACAGCCCAGAGAATGGATGTAAATCTCAGTAGTCTCAGGGAGAACTCAGTTACTGTGATTTTATAGTTGAGCTGACCGATTATGAGCCAAGAGAGAGGCTCATCGTAGCACTCTGCACGTTGTCCAAAGGTTGTGCCTTAGCCAGCGCCTCACGGGCATCGGCAGACCCATCCACATCCCTGTATTTCAGCGAACAGCCAGGCTGATCCTTTTGCAATTCTCTTCACTCTCAACATGTTTGAAGACTCCCGTGAGAGATTTGCATGTGATAACACAGTGCTCACTCTATTTGCGGCATGACTTGCTCCCGGTGCCTCACCACCTGTCACTGACTGGTTGGTTAGCTGCCAAAGGCTGCTTACCACAGCCTGGAGAGGTATATAAAAAACCTAGAGCTTCACGTTTGTAAGTGTGGCTTGAACAGTAAGTGTTGTCCTGAAAAATCCCCTTACTTAAGGGGAGGCAACCACTGGGTTGTGCAGGGGAAATCCCTCATTTTGTCTAATACAGATTGCAGGATCATAAAGGTAGAGTCTAGGGAGGGGATCCTCCCCTTCTATTTTGCTCTCATGAGACCCCCATCTGCAGTACTGCATCCAGTTCTGGAGCCCCCAGCACAGGAAGGACATAGAACTGTTGGAACGTGTCCAGAGGACCACGAGGATGAAGGGAGGGATGGAGCACCTCTCCTATGGGGACAGGCTGAGAGAGTTGGGACTGTTCAGCCTGGAGGAGACTCTGGGGAGATCTCAGAGTAGCTTTCCAGTACTTGAAGGGGGCTACAGGAAAGCTGGGGAGGGGCTGTTTCCAAGGGCTTGGAGTGGTAGGAGCAGGGGGAATGGTTTCCAGCTGGAAGAGGGGAGGTTTAGACTGAAAGTCAGGAGGAAGTTCTTTACAATGAGAGTGCTGAGACACTGGACCAGGTTGCCCAGGGAGGTTGTGGCTGCCCCCCAGCTCCCTAGAAGTGTTGAAGGCCACACTGGCTGGGGCCTTGAGCAGCCTGGTCTAGTGGGGGGTGTCCCTGCTCATGGCAGGGTGTTGGAACTAGATGATCTTGAAGGTCCCTTCCAACCTGAACCATTCTAGGAATCTCTGAGTCTGTGAATGTACACCAAATCATCCAGAACAAATTAAATGTCCTAGTACATACATTGTAAGTGTTTAATACATAAAAACAAATCCCACTTAACCAAAAACTAAGTGAATATCTTGATCATTATACTGAATAAGCTACTAAAGGCTTCTCTTTTGTAGTGAGCTAACCCTCTCCCCAGGGAGGTTAATGAGCATTGGAGCAGGCTGCCCAGGGGGGTTGTGGAGTCTCCTTCTTTGGAGACTTTCCAGACCCTGTTGGATGTGTTCCTGTGAAAATTGTTCTAGGTGATCCTGCTGTGGCAGAGGGATTGGACTGGATGATCTTTCAAGGTCCCTTCTGATCCCTAATGATTCTATGATTTACAACCATGGTTAGTATGTGGGGTGTTCAGCTGAGATACTCCATGAATAGTTCACTGAAAGCTTCAACACTAGGAGTCTTCTCTCTGAAAATGAGGCAGCTCCACGTCAGGCAGCCAGAAATCTAGACATCCTGAATAATCAGATATTCAATGGGTTTACTTGTTTAGGGTTTTTTTTTTGTTTTTAGAGGAGACAAAGGGAGAAACTGTTATGTAAACTGGGCAGTTGTTCTTCCAATGGTTCAAAAACCAACCCCACATGTCCTTCTTGCTTCTGCTGTCCCTGTGATCTCTCTATACAAGTGCTCAGAGTTTAACAGAGAAAGGCAGTGAGTTCGCACCTACCTTAAGAATTTGAATCTGTGGAACCGCTTGACCTCAGTCTCTGTGCTTTGATCTCCTCAACTGACCTTTTGTGATCTTGTCAATGATTTATTAGCTATCTAAATTAAATTTCACAAACCTACAACGAATGGGACTGTAAGCAAAGGCAAACTCGTGTTTGTACTATTACACTAATGGACTTAATAACAATAATCCACCAACATCTGCAATCATAAAATAAAAACTTCATTATCATCTCAATACAGTTAATACAAATCCTCAGGTTCGCCAGTACACCAGCTGTGTCCTGGTGCTCAACAACACAAAACAGCAATTCATGCGAAATTACCAGTCTTTGTTACTGACTCTTTTCTCTGGCTCCAGTCCCAAAATATTCCTGCTGTTCAGGTCTTTTGTTTCCTCTCACTGAAAGTCTTTTATTTCCTAGGACAATACTAAAAGATTATCCCCAAGGATGTCTTCGGTAGCTTTCTCACCTCCAATATCAGGCCTCCAGCTCTTTATTGCTCCCAGTTAAGAGCCTCGAGCATGTCGTTTATGACCTTTCCTGCTTTTTGACACTGCAGTACCTTCTCCAGTGCTGCTGGCATTGCTCTAGACGTGCCCGCTCTGTCCTTTAGCACCTCTAACCAGCTCGGAGAGAGCATTAGGAAAGGTATCGTATAACAATAATATTTTCTGACTACTTTCCTTAAGGTTTGTCAAATGCTCAGGGAAGAGCACTGGCCAACACCTCATGCTTCTCTAGGATGATACTCATAGCGTTGGATACTCTGCTCAGCTAGAAACCTGAGGCCCTAACCAGGAGCAAGGCGTGAATGTGTTAAGCACTGTGCAGGCTTTTTCTAGAAGTTCCTCAGGTGTTTACAGCCTCAAGGCATAGCAGAGGCAAGAGGCTAAGGAGAGAAGAGAGGTTCGGGATGAAATGCTTCTCTCCTGGGTTTGAGCCAGGAATTCAGAAATAGTCCCATTGCACTGGACCTACTGGTTTGACCACTGGCAGCGGCTTTGCAGTGTGCATTGTAAATGTGCAATCAAGAGGTGGCAATGATCAGAGTGTTCATGATGCTGAGATATCACCTGTGTCCCTTCTAGGCAGCTTCTCATCACTGCCAAGTTGCTAGCCAGGGAAATGACAGTTTCAGTTTCAAACTCCTGGGTTATCCTTGCATTTCCTCTTCATCTCAGTTGACTATCTTTCATTCCTAGTGTGAGCAGAGAAAAGCTTGCTGACTGAGATAATAGATATCTTCCCAGAAGTTCTTTTGGGAGGGATTGAGAAGGGAAAGGAAGTAAAAAGTTTGCCTGTCAGTTGGCTGCATCTGTTATTCCCCAAAGCCTATTGAGAACACAGAAAGAGGAATGAACGCCTCAGATAATGCCCTGTTCTGTAGCAGACCACAGATCTCTCAAGCTGCCATTAAGATGAGATTCAGGACTGGCAGACAACAGAATAGTCTAAAATAATTATCCATTATGAGAGGTTTGGCACCTTTCCTGGAAACATCCTGCACCGTACCTTGGTAGAAAGAGGACACAAGCTGTCTTAGCTCAGTGTGTTACCTATGCTCTCTTTCTCCTTTTATATTGGGAAACCTCTGTTTCCATGCCCCCTGGTACTCTGGTGAATTGAATAGTGTCCAGATGAAAAGGTGGTCCATGTCTTTTAAAAACACAAGTTTCCCAGGCGACAGGATGCATCTCTCTACTTCAATAATTCGGCCACCTACTAGGAGAGGGAATAAAGACAGTGATGGTGTGTGGAGCACAAGTGTTTCTACACACTGATTTGCTTACTGGGTAGGTGAAGATATTTGAGATGCAAACCCTTTAAAGTTGTTTTAAACTCGTTGGGAAGCGAACAACATACTGGTTTTGATATTGCATTTAAAATAAGTATCACAATTCTCTTTGGGCAACCAACAAGCCTCCAAAATAGACAAAACATTTGCGTCTTGAAAATAGGAGGTGAAGGGAGCCTCACAGGTGAAGCTGTACTGCAGTCAGCCAGTGTTCTCATAGACAAATGACTTCCTCAACACTATCTCCTCCTGTCATCCCCCAGCTTATTCATTTGCTGTGCAGACTTCTTACAGCAGGATGCGGAGTCTGTGCAATGCCTAGCACTTTCAGACCTTCCTCCTGGTCTGTTTTCATGCTGTTTTCAGATCTTAAGTGACTATGTGAGGGGTGGGTGTCAGGAGGTGAAGCCAGGGTCTTCTCAAGGTCATCTGGTGATAGGACAAGGGGCAATGGGTGCAAGCTGGAACAGAGGAGGTTCCATCTAAATAGCAGAAGGAACTTCTTCCTAGGGAGGGTACTGGAGCACTGGAACAGGCTGCCCATGGATGTTGTGGAGTCTCCTTCTCTGGAGACATTATAGACCCGCCTGGCTGTGTTCCTGTGCAACTTGGTCTGGGTGATCCTGCTGTGGCAGGGGGATTGGACTGAATGATCTTTCAAGGTCCCTTCCAGTCCCTAATGATTCTATGATTCTATGACTACTACTCTGCAGGTTGGAGACTCTACAATCCTTTCAGTGCTGTGGAACTAACTCAGTTGTGTACTGAAAAATGTTCTCCAGTTCATGTATCACTGATACTCTGCGGACACGTAAGGAGTCATACATTTTGCCTTCTAAGTTCCAGCACTAGAGCTGTGTGAAAAGAATTTAATTTATAAGGCTTGTTGCTCTCTAGAAAGAATTTTTCATATTAGATGGAAGTTCACATTTTTGAGCCTGTAATCATTTCTTACAATGCCCAGCCTTATAAAACTTTAACTGTCACACTTGCTGTTAGTATATATGCTAAAAAAATTAAGTCCAGATGATGAATAATTTCCAAACCAGCTCTGAACCATAGAATCATAGAATCATTAGGGAATGGAAGGGACCTCTAGTCCAATCCCCCTGCCACAGCAGGATCACCTAGACCAAGCTGCACAGGAACAAATCCAGGAGAGTTTGGAACATCTCCAGAGACATCCAGACGTTTCATGTTGTGTAGACCCCAAACTAAATCTTGTCCTCAAAACCCATTTTACTTTGGCAACAATGAATTCTAAAAAGGAAAGATTAGCAAAGACTTATTTGATTTGAGTTCGTCAGACCAAATCATTGGGTTAACAGCTTTATGACTGTTCCTTTCTGCTATCGTTGCAGTATCTAAAGGTCAAGCTTTTTACCCCATAGTACAGATATCTTCTGTTTGCATAGCTGATTCAGTCTTTCCTCCCTGAGTCAGATGTAATAATCTCCCTTTGACCTTCTCTGTAGGCGTTGTAGAGAAAATTCTGCACAAGACAGTAAGAGGGTCCTACACTTTGGCCACAAGAACTCCCAGCAGAGCCACAGACTGGGGGATGAGTGGCTGGAGAGCAGCCTGGCAGAGAGGGACCTGGCAACACTGGGTGACAACTGGCTGAACAGGAGGCAGCAGGGTGCCCAGGTGGCACAAAAGGCCAGTGGCATCCTGGCTTGGATCAGCCATAGTGTGGACTAGGGATATTGTTCTCCTCCTGTGCTGGGCACTAGTGAAGCCTCACGTTGAATTCTGGGGGCAGTTCTGGGACTGTCACTACAAGAAAGACACTGAGGGGCTGGAGTGGGTCCAGAGGAGAGCAATGAGGCTGGGTACTAAAGGGAAAGTCTGATGAGGGGAGACTGAAGGAGCTGGGGCTGGGTACCTTATCAGTCTCTCTAACTCCCCGAAGGGAAGTTGTAGTCAGGCTCTTCTCCCAGGCAAGTAGTGATAGGATGAGAGGGCAAAGCCTGAAGTTGCCAGGGGAGGGTTAGGTTGGATGTTAGGAAGCCCTTCTTCATGGAAAGGGTGCTCAGACAATGGAATGGACTGGCCAGGGATGTGGTGGAGTTCTTCACCATCCCTGGAGGTGTTGAAGGACAGGCTGGCTGTGGCCTGTAGTGCCCCGGTCTGGCTGATGTGGTGATGTCAGGTCATGGGTTGGGCTGTAACTTTGACAGTGGATTCAATAGAAATAAGAGAAAACCACCCCAATATCAGCATTAGACTATGAAGACATCCTACAGGAGTGGGAAGAGTGTTTTCTTGAGCTCTCTGAGAATAAGGACTCTTCTCTTGGGAATACAGTACAGCTACTAACGCAACACTTAGGCAGAGATTAGCACTTTGAGGTGCCACATATTTGATAATCTTTATATAGACCAAAGAGACAACTTGATGGAAGTCAGCTTGTCACGAGGATTCTCAACAAACTTGCTGTTTATCCCTCTTTTTCACAATTTCTGTTATGTAATAGCAATATGATAGTAAGCAGTGTCTCCAATCAACGGTACCTCTCTTCTCAGGTGGAAATAGCTTTCAGTTCTTTTTCCAGACTGCTTCACTTGAAACAAATCCTTAGATATATCATGGACATTTGCTGTCCTGGCACTTCAGCAAATCACAGGCATCATCCAGTTTTCAACTGAACGAGGTAATTTTTCTGACAAATGGTGCCTGTAACACAGATGATGACCTCAAAGAACGAACCTCAACCTGGTGCTCAAGGAGAGTGGGTAGTGCAGCATAACCATTCCAACAACAAATAGGCTATCTATGTGGTTGCCACTGCAATTCTCTTAAGAGAAACAGGACTTGAGGCTGTTATTAACTGAGGACTCACAACATGTGAATTCAGTTCCTTCTGAATTCATGTCATGTCTCTGTGTACAGAGTGCAGAGCTCTGTGTGCCATAGTAGTTAGGCTTTCTCTGAAGTGGCTTGTTATGAGTTAAAAAGCAGCTTAACTGGGATGCCTGAGTGCACTTTAGACCTCTGACACCTGACTCAGAGAGCAGGTAAAAGCCTCCACTCATTTAACTAGTACCCAGCATCTTCCTCACTGAGATAGGTGCCAGCATTTGTTTGAAAGAACAGCCCAGCTTCTTTATTGTTGTTTCTGTCTCTCCTACACAGTACAAATGATGAATAACATCATAATCTCCTCAGTGGCTCTCATCCTCAGATTTTAGTACATTATTGCTTTGATTGCTTAACTCCTATAGAACCTTTTAACAGTGAAAACCTATCATACTGTTTCTAGAAGGCTCTTTTATTCATCTCTTAAATTTTCCTCAGCTCTTTGGGTGAAACATCTGGGGGAATGTGGTCAAGGATTGCATATTAGTGTGATTGCACTGTATTCTTTCCCTGACTGTGTGCTGAAAATCTGCATTCATGTTCTGTTCCTTTTGTTTCAGCAAGGCAAGCCTTTGCTTTGAGGTCACGAGTCGTGCAGAATGAATCAAAAGCTTGAACCACCTCTGTCATAGCTCACTGTGTGCTTGCCAAGGTCTTCTGCCCGGTATGAGACATTGCTAGGATGATCCTTGNGTAGTTTATATTGAGATATACACTGATCTTTATTTCTGTTTAATCTCTACAATTCAACAAGGTTATTTCATCACTGAGATATATGGGTAAATCAGAGTTCCATAGGGCACATAAGCCCCTCAGAGCTGGATGCCCAATCTTTAAAGTCCATGTTTCTGTATGTGGTCGTTTTCTGGAACCACCTAATAGAGAGGATATCTTCGTCTCATAGAATCATTAGGGATCAGGAGGGACCTCAAAATATCATCTAGTCCAACCCCCCTGCCACAGCAGGATCAGGAGCCTTCTTGCAAGTAAAGCTTGGTGATAAATAGATGCAGAAGTGGTGGGTGACGAGTAGAAAAAACATACAGGGGTTTGATGCAATGAAGCCATGGGATGTGAAAGTCAACCACTTATGATCAGTAACCTTGTGCTTTACTGTCATATGTGTTAGTTCAAAGGAACTTTTAGAAAGGATTTTAATTTTATAAACTGTATTTCTTAGAACCTAAGGTCCTGCTAACACCAGTGTGTGAACAATCTGACTTACATCTGCACTCCGGTCAGCGCTCTTGATTTTGAAATCATGCTACGTGATTTTCCTGTTCATTTACACACAGTTACCTCTGTTATATAAGGAGCATCTAATAAATTATTCTTTCTCACTAGCTGGGATCTTACTGTTGGTCTGCACATCTTTCATTCAAGTTTTTCTTGCTTAGAAATGCAGCTAGATTTATGGTTCCAACAAGCACGTGTGAATGTACTTGAAGCCCCCAAAACCCCCTCTCTATGTCTGGATAAAGAANTTGCTTAGAAATGCAGCTAGATTTTTAATGAGCTTATCTATTCTACCTATGGTTCCAACAAGCATGTGTGAATATACTTCCCAAAAAGCCCCTCTCTATGTCTGCATAAAGAAGTGTGGAGTCTCCTTCTCTGGAGATGCTCCAGACCTGACTGTGTTCCTGTGTGACTTGGTCTAGGTGATCCTGCTGTGGCAGGGGGGTTGGACAGGATGATTTTTCAAGATCCTTTCTGACCCCTAAGGATTCAATGATTATTCTAACTGTGGCTCTGCAAACTGTTGAAACTGATGCACTATAGAAAGGAAGCTTGGGAGACCCTGCTTACTTAACACTGACTACAGTAGCTGCTATGCATGCCCTGTATACCTTAGGTCCTCTCCCAGTTCTGGGTGTGCCACAACATTTTCTGAATAGCAATTGTCTTATGAAAATAAGATTTCCTTTTATTTCTGAAATCCCACAAGGATATCCTAATTTTCCTGATAAAAAGCAAACGTTAAGCGAACAGTCCACTGGTATTCCTGTTTGAACTGGTTTGTGCTACGTTGAACGAGGCACTGGTAGACACAGAGGAAATAAAGACCTTTCCAAGAGCTCTGTCGCAGAGCATGCAGGCTACTCTGCCCGTGGTACTGTTATCCCTGTTCTAAGCAATATTTAGTAGGTACTTTGTGTACATGAAACTAATAAAAAATGGAACTAAAATGATTATATTCTACATTCTATAGAACAGAGGGTAATTTTGGGGGGCTTTCTGCAGGAATTCTCATTCATCAATGTGGTTTGCTGGCAACTGGAAGCTTAAATCAAGAATAATGACTTCTTTTGCATCTTGTTAATTTGTCTTCAGTCTGGTAGGACTTGAAAGTTTGATTGTCAGCTTTCCTCTTTGCTTTACCCCAAGAGAAAGCCCAAAGTCTGGTGATTTCTTCAGATAGCTCCCTCTTTAACAGTTCTACCCACCAGAAGGAGTAGAAAACACATTGCTGTACTCAGTAACTACTCAGAGTGAATGAACACAGGTCAATTTCTCATCAATATTTGTGGTAACTGTTTGTAATAAACCTTGTCACCTTCAGAGCTTATGTAATGAATTAATTACAGGAGGAACGGAGCATTCTCAAGAAGCATTTCCAACGGGAAAAGGATCTGGCTTCATCACGTTAATGCCTTAGGTCTATTCTATAGTTTTCATAACACAGTATCTGCAAATCTGGGTTGCGTGCCCTCAGTCTTTCTAGCCACAACACTCAGATTTATGGCAGCATATATTTCCCATTGGAACAGATGGCACACTGCAGCAGAATTTATTAAAGCTGCATTCCCCAGACCCTTTCCTATAGCATTTTTACTCTTTCCTGTCTTTCTTCCTTTTTTCTGATCTGATGGAGCCTCATACGGTGCTGACACTGCAATTAGCATGAAGATGTGTGGTTCCTTGCAAATCTGCTCTGCATAAATAATCAGACAGATTACTGACCCGCTACAGCTTCTAGCTGGCAATCACACAGCAAAGCCTCTAATTTCTCCCATTCAGTGCTGCTCCACCATTCCCGTATCCTGACCCCCAGTGAGGGTGACCAGGCACTGGGGAGGGCTGCCCAAGGGAGGTTTGTGGGGTCCCCTTCTCTGGAGGTTTTTAAAATCTGCCTGGACTTGGTCTGGGTGATCCTGCTGTGGCAGGGGGATTGGACTGGATGGTCTTTTGAGGTCGCTTCCAATTTGTAATGTTCTGTTCTGTGATGTTCTGTGACTTGGTCTAGGTGATGCTGTTGTGCAGGGGGATTGGACTGGATGATCTTTCAAGGTCCCTTCTGATCCCTAGTGATTCTGTGACTCCTAAGCTGTTACGTGTCTCTCGTGTCTGCCATCAGCTGTGGTTTAGGAATGTCATCATTCCAGGTTTTACGTGTAAGCATCTCACGTTAGTACGACAGACAGGTACTGAAAATAAAACAGTGTGACTGGACAACGTGAGGACAAGTTACAAGTGCCCAGGTTTCCAAGAAGTGTTGTAATTTCAGGTTTTCCAGAAAGCAGGTTTGTAACAGATGGGTGAAATGTAGGTCAGATGCAGCAGGCATCTTAGGAAGCACTTGCTTTACGGTTTCTGTGTCTCCTGTCATATCATAAAAGGAGTTTAAATCAGTCCACACAGATCACTTTGAATAAGGCAAGGGGTAATAAGAAGGAAACCTCTAACAAGAAGGGCAGGATTGTGGCATTTGCTTGTGCCTTGGGCTATATTCGTCCTGGATGCACATCAGGTAAAGCAGCAGCACTGCAGGCAGGCAGTATTTGCTCACCTGTTAATAAGTACTGTGACACGTAGAAAACACAAGAGCACAGACTGAGCTAAGGATCTTGCAATCCCAGGCCATCAAAGGGTCAACGAAGGACACAGTATCAGCCTTGACTTGAAATTTCCTAATTGTTGTGGAGCAGAATGTTATTGGAGGTTTAGGCATCTCTTCATATTCTGAATAAAGACTTAAGGGACACAAAGCCCCCTTTCTTCAAAACAATAAGGAACTCCCAGTCCTTTCAATGGCTCACAGCTTCTTCAGTGAGCAGATACACTGGAGAATTTACATGACAGGGTTTTACATGAGATGTCCTTTGGAGCAGTGAGCGTGCATCACAGCTCACAGGCATGAGGGATGCAGCTGCTCCTTTGGAGCTCTAACAGGCTCTGATGGTGCGTCTGCTGCCCATGCTGCAGGCTCTTATCTCATGACGTAAGCAGAGCTTGGTGTGTGCTGCTCTGCCCCTGCAGCTGCTCAGCACATTGCTGGGCAGAGAGCTAAAAGGCATCACTGCTTCTTATCGATTCAGCTTTAAATGCAGAAAAAAATAACCACAAAAAATATGACAAATGATCTGCCACACTGCCCTGTCTTCCTGAACACCATTCCCTCCAGCTGGTTGTGTCACATCTGATAACTTTTCATAGAGTCGTAGAATCATTCGGGATTGGAAGGGACCTAGAAAGATCATCCAGTCCAATTCCCCTACCATAGCAGGATCACCTAGACCAAGACACACAGGAACAGATCCAGGAGGGTCTGGAATGTCTCCAGAGTAGGAGACTCCACAACCCCCCTGGGCACCCTGTTCCAATGCTCTGGTACCCCTCATGAGAAGAAGTTTCTTCTGATATTCAGATGGAACCTCCTCTGTTCCAGCTGGCACCCATTGCCCCTTGTCTTGTCTTTAGATGACCTTGAGAAGAGCCTGGCTCCATCTTCCTGACACCCACCCCTCACTTATTTATAGACATGGATGAGGTCACCCCTCAGCCTCCTCTTCTCCAAGCACAAGAGACCCAGCTCCCCCAGCCTTTCCTCATCAGGTAGCTGTTCTGCTTCCTTCATCATCTTCGTTTCTCTACACTGGACACCCTCCAGCAGCTCTGTTCCTCAATCATACCATGGTTCTTGTTTTACATGAATGACTGAGTATCACTAGGATTCTAATCCTCATTTAAAAAGTAGTCAAACATAGGCATTATTTCCTCATACGTTTCAAAGTTTGCATAGTCCTGAGCCCGAGATCAAACTACTTTGCATGTTGCCTTTAGTTAGGTAGTTATTTATATGTAGTATTTGTTTATGTACTCTACCTAAAGAAGCCAGACAGTAAAGCATCACTTATGTTCTTAATTCAACAGAATTGCCAGGTAGAGGTAAGGATTTAATTTTCTGACATCTCTGCTCAGAGCTATAAACAGGAAATTATAGTTACTGATACAGAAAGATGTCCTGATTTCAAACCCTCTCACGGAATGCATTCTGTATGGAAAGTAATTCTTCAGCTAGATTCATCTCATCTGCTGTGGGGCAAATGAAGGCCTGGCTATGTCTTCCTCTGCGAGCTTGACACTGGAAGGGGAGCAATAGGAAACCCTGGCTGAAGCCTAAGGATGACATCCACGGGAACTGAAATCGATATTAATCTTTCCATGGCATGGAACAGATTTTTGGGGGATTCTGTAGGAAAATATATGTCAGCTCACAGGGGAAGTCAGTATCTTCATTTAAAGAGAATATGCAAAGTCCTGTTTCCCCTCATGCAGCAAAAATGTGTTAGAATCCAATTTTTGGTGGCAGTTCTAAGCTCTCCCCTGGGAGCACTCAACCTGTCTTTTAAAGCATTTGTGAGGAATAGCTACCAGTATTTATTATGGCTCTGATTTTTCCTTGCTCTCTCCTCTCTTGCCTTCTTTCTGAGTTAATTTCCTGGCTCTTCCATAAAACACACGGTAATAATAAGTGCCAGAGACTTTTTGTCATGTATGAGTGAGCTGGATGTGCTCGTGGAATCATATGCCTCTAGAAGCATAGAATCGTTTAGGTTGGAAAATAAGTTTGAGATCATTGAATCTGACTGTTAACCTAACCCTAGCAAACCCAGCACTAAACCACTGTCTCTAAGCTCCAGGTCTGCGTGACTTTTTGATGTGTCCAGGGATGGAGATTCAACCATCTCCCTGGGCAGCCTGTTCCAATGTTTAATGACCCTTTCCATCAAGAAGTCTTTCCTAACATCCAATGTTAACTTCCCCTCGTGCAGCCTGAGGCCATTTCCTCTTGTCCTATCCCTTGTTACTTGTGAGAAGACACAAACACCCACCTCTTCACAACCTCCTTTCAGGTAGCTGTAAGCAGCTATAAGGTCACCCCTCAGCCTCCATTTTTTTTTTTGGGCTAAATGATCCCAGCTCCCTTGGTGGGAACACTGGTTTCACAGAATGACAGACTGTTAGGGATTGGAAGGGACCTTGAAAGATCATCCAGTCCAATCTCCCTGCTACAGCAGGATCCCCTAGTTCAGTCACACAAGAACAGCCCAGGTGGGTTTTAAATGTCTCCAGAGAAGAGACTCCACAACAACCTGGCAGCCCCTTCCAGTGCTCTGTCACCCTCACTGGGAAGGTGTTTCTTCTCATATTTACATGGACCCTCCTCTGTTCCAGCTGACATCCATTGCCCCTTGTCCTGTCGTTCAGTGCCACTGAGCAGATCCTGGATCCTTCCTCCTGACCCCCGTCCTTTCCATATCCATCAACATTCATGGGGTTCCCCCTCAGTCTCCTTTTCTCCAAGCTCAGGAGAGCCAGCTCCCTCAGCCTTTCCTCAGCAGGGAGATGCTCCACTCCATCATCTTTGTGGCTGTGTGCTGGACCCTCTCAAGCAGTCCTATGTCCTTCTTGAGCAGAGGGGTCCAGAACTGGTCACATTCACCAAGAGATGTTTGTAACCTGCATATCATTAATTCAAACAAACCTTACAGCTCCCCTTATCTTCAGAGCTGTGTAGTCTCATTCATTACTGATGCATTTAATGTTATTTTCTTTCTATTTTGCACAGCATCTGAGAATTATCTGTCTCCCTTCAGCTTTTGGCAGTCATCGATTTTGGAAAATAGATGTGTACTGGTGACCAGTTCTTGACCAAAAGAGTCAAGGCAACGTCCTTCTCTCCATTGCAACTTCAGGCTGCAGGTTTATCTGACACTGTAAGTAGAAGGGGATCTGTACTGATGTAATATCAACATATCTTTGATAGAAAATTGCCTGTATAGGACAAGTCTGTCACAGAGCAGTTACCCTACCTGTGCAAGAAGTGGGAGGAGAATACTGTGTGTCTGTGCCTAAACCCTTCACAATGGGCCATTTGATATAGTTAAATATGATGTAAAAACCCTATGATAAATATACCTTCATGTTGAATGACTCATTTGTTGTAGATGGAGAGTAACTGCTGTTTTGGCTGTCTCTGCTTCCAGGAGGGATGGTAGAAATCAAGGCTTTATCCTTGTCACGTTCTCATTGCTGTAACATGCAATGCTACCTTCTTCACAGTGAGGGTAACAGAGCACTGGAACAGGCTGCCCAGGGGGGTTGTAGAGTCTCCTCTGGAGATGTTCAAGATCCACATGGATGTGTTCTCGTGCAATATGACCCTGCTGTGGCAGGGGGATTGAACTAGATGACCTTTTGAGGTCCCTTACGATCCCTAATGATTCTATGCAGGCAAAAACCTGATGTGATTCCTTTCTTGATGTTGCCCTGAAACTAGTCTTACTAATGGATTATCAAAAGCACAGCTCTGCTTGGCAGGGATATCTTCCAGCGCAGAGCTTTGACATACCATGACACAGAAACTGTGCTGTAGCTTATAATTAGTGCTGATGTGAATTTGATAAGGTGCAGAGTCTGCACTGGCTTCACAGTTGCCAGTAGTACCCTTCTCCAGGCATTAACAGTTCCAGTACACCCACAGCACCAGGGAGTGGAGTGAGCTGCCACATGGCATTTTATGAGAGTTTCCACCATTAAAAAAACCCACTCGAACTTAAAAAAAAAAAAACCCAACACACAACCCCCAAACTCAAGTAAAGAGTGGAAATTATAGCCTTACAAAGATGACATTTCTCAGGATTGGCTATCTCCAAAATGCAGCCTGTTGGTCACAATCGTTGAGTCATTAATTTCCTTTCTGGGCAAGCAATTAGCGCTCTATTTCCTGGGAAGAAAATTTCCTTTTGGATGGCAGCGAGAGAAGTTGGGCAAATGATGACAGGTTTGCAGAGGTTGGGCAGCTGCCTAATCCTTAGAAATGTTTCTGGCAAGATGTGTTTTCCAGAGGAACAGTTTTCATGTCATAAACATCCATGCATGTATTCATTCACGTATCACACAGAAACATCCCCAACCCAATCTTAGGGTTCCCTTTCCTGTTACGGTTATGAATCCCACGTATATCCATAATATTTATCCAAACATATCTTATTTCAGCAAAATAGAGAAGGAGAGAAATAGACTGGCTTTCTTCTCTGGAGCACCTCTCCTACTAGGCCAGACTGAGAGAGTTGGGGCTGTTGAGTCTGGAGAAGATGTGACCTGATTGTGGCCTCCAGTATCTGAAGGGGGCTACAGAAAAGCTGGGGAGGGGCTTTTTAGGATCTCAGGGAGCAACAGGACTAGGGGGAATGGAGCAAAGCTGGAGGTGGGTAGATTTAGGCTTGATGTGAGGAGGAACTTATTCACTGGGAGAGTGGGGAGAGACTGGACTGGGTTG